>CM053038.1:57448391-57501330 GCA_028564925.1 Lithobates sylvaticus
CGCTGCCGCTGACTCCCGACGCGCTGCCGCTGACTCCCGACGCGCTGCCGCTGACTCCCGACGCGCTGCCGCTGACTCCCGACGCGCTGCCGCTGACTCCCGACCCGCTGCCACTGCTTGACACGCTGCCACTGACTCCTGACACGCTGCCACTGCTTGATACGCTGCCACTGACTCCTGACACGCTGCCACTGCTTAATACGCTGCCACTGACTCCTGACACGCTGCCACTGACTCCTGACACGCTGCCGCTGACTCCTGACACGCTGACTCCCGACACGCTGCCGCTGACTCCCGTCACGCTGCCACTGCTTGACACGCTGCCACTGACTCCCGACCCGCTGCCGCTGACTCCCGTCGCGCTGCCGCTGACTCCCGACGCGCTGCCGCTGACTCCCGACACGCTGCCGCTGACTCCCAGCGCGCTGCCGCTGACTCCCGACGCGCTGCCGCTGACTCCCGACGCGCTGCCGCTGACTCCCGACGCGCTGCCGCTGACTCCCGACACGCTGCCACTGCTTGAAACGCTGCCACTGACTCCTGACACGCTGCCACTGCTTGATACGCTGCCACTGCTTGACACGCTGCCACTGCTTAATACGCTGCCACTGACTCCTGACACGCTGCCGCTGACTCCTGACACGCTGACTCCTGACACGCTGCCGCTGACTCCCGACACGCTGCCACTGCTTGACACGCTGCCACTGACTCCCGACGCGCTGCCGCTGACTCCCGACGCGCTGCCGCTGACTCCCGACACGCTGCCGCTGCTTGACACGCTGCCACTGCTTGACACGCTGCCACTGACTCCCGACACGCTGCCGCTGACTCCTGGCACGCTGCCACTGACACACTGCCACTGACTCCCGGCACGCTGCTGCTGACTCCCGGCACGCTGCTGCTGACTCCCGGCACGCTGCTGCTGACTCCCGACGCGCTGCCGCTGACTCCCGACGCGCTGCCGCTGACTCCCGACGCGCTGCCGCTGACTCCCGACGCGCTGCCACTGCTTGACACGCTGCCACTGACTCCTGCCACTGACTCCTGACACGCTGCCACTGACTCCTGACAAAAACGCTGCCACTGCTTGACACGCTGCACTGCTTGATACGCTGCCACTGACTCCTGACACGCTGCCGCTGACTCCTGACCCGCTGCCGCTGACTCCTGACACGCTGCCGCTGACTCCTGACACGCTGCCACTGCTTGACACGCTGCCGCTGACTTCTGACACGCTGCCACTGCTTGATACGCTGCCGCTGACTCCTGACACGCTGCCGCTGACACCCTACACACAGGACCCCCCATCTCCTGGTGATATACTGACACACTACACACAGGACCCCCCCCCCCCCATCTCCTGGTGATATACTGACACACTACACACAGGACCCCCCCCCCCCATCTCCTGGTGATATACTGACACCCTACACACAGGACCCCCCCCATCTCCTGGTGATATACTGACACACTACACACAGGACCCCCCCATCTAGTGATATACTGACACACTACACACAGGACCCCCCCCCCCCCATCTGCTGGTGATATACTGACACACTACACACAGGACCCCCATCTAGTGATATACTGACACCTACACACAGACCCCCCCATCTCCTAGTGATATACCGACACACTACACACAGGACCCCCCCATCTCCTGGTGATATACTGACACACTACACACAGGACCCCCATCTAGTGATATACTGACACCCTACACACAGGACCCCCCCCCCCCCATCTGCTGGTGATATACTGACACACTACACACAGGGCCCCCCCATCTCCTGGTGATATACTGACACACTACACACAGGACCCCCATCTAGTGATATACTGACACACTACATACAGGACCCCCCCATCACCTAGTGATATACTGACACACTACACACAGGACCCCCCATCTCCTGGTGATATACTGACACACTGCCACTGACTCCCGGCACGCTGCCGCTGACTCCTGGCACGCTGCCACTGACACACTGCCACTGACTCCCGGCACGCTGCTGCTGACTCCCGGCACGCTGCTGCTGACTCCCGACACGCTGCCGCTGACTCCCGACGCGCTGCCGCTGACTCCCGACGCGCTGCCGCTGACTCCCCACGCGCTGCCGCTGACTCCCGACGCGCTGCCGCTGACTCCCGACACGCTGCCGCTGACTCCCGACACGCTGCCACTGCTTGACACGCTGCCACTGACTCCTGACACACTGCCACTGACTCCCGGCACGCTGCTGCTGACTCCCGGCACGCTGCCGCTGACTCCCGACACGCTGCCGCTGACTCCCGACGCGCTGCCGCTGACTCCCGACGCGCTGCCGCTGACTCCCGACGCGCTGCCGCTGACCCCCCGACGCGCTGCCGCTGACTCCCGACACGCTGCCACTGCTTTACACGCTGCCACTGACTCCTGACACGCTGCCACTGCTTGATACGCTGCCACTGACTCCTGACACGCTGCCACTGGCTTAATACGCTGCCACTGACTCCTGACACGCTGCCCCTGACTCCTGACACGCTGCCGCTGACTCCTGACACGCTGACTCCCGACACGCTGCCGCTGACTCCCGTCACGCTGCCACTGCTTGACACGCTGCCACTGACTCCCGACGCGCTGCCGCTGACTCCCGACGCGCTGCCGCTGACTCCCGACGCGCTGCCGCTGACTCCCGACACGCTGCCGCTGACTCCCAGCGCGCTGCCGCTGACTCCCGACGCGCTGCCGCTGACTCCCGACGCGCTGCCGCTGACTCCCGACGCGCTGCCGCTGACTCCCGACACGCTGCCACTGCTTGACACGCTGCCACTGACTCCTGACACGCTGCCACTGCTTGATACGCTGCCACTGCTTGACACGCTGCCACTGCTTAATACGCTGCCACTGACTCCTGACACGCTGCCGCTGACTCCTGACACGCTGACTCCTGACACGCTGCCGCTGACTCCCGACACGCTGCCACTGCTTGACACGCTGCCACTGACTCCCGACGCGCTGCCGCTGACTCCCGACGCGCTGCCGCTGACTCCCGACACGCTGCCGCTGCTTGACACGCTGCCACTGCTTGACACGCTGCCACTGACTCCCGACACGCTGCCGCTGACTCCTGGCACGCTGCCACTGACACACTGCCACTGACTCCCGGCACGCTGCTGCTGACTCCCGGCACGCTGCTGCTGACTCCCGGCACGCTGCTGCTGACTCCCGACGCGCTGCCGCTGACTCCCGACGCGCTGCCGCTGACTCCCGACGCGCTGCCGCTGACTCCCGACGCGCTGCCACTGCTTGACACGCTGCCACTGACTCCTGCCACTGACTCCTGACACGCTGCCACTGACTCCTGACACGCTGCCACTGCTTGACACGCTGCCACTGCTTGATACGCTGCCACTGACTCCTGACACGCTGCCGCTGACTCCTGACACGCTGCCGCTGACTCCTGACACGCTGCCGCTGACTCCTGACACGCTGCCGCTGACTCCTGACACGCTGCCACTGCTTGACACGCTGCCGCTGACTTCTGACACGCTGCCACTGCTTGACACGCTGCCACTGACTCCTGACACGCTGCCACTGCTTGATACGCTGCCGCTGACTCCTGACACGCTGCCGCTGACACCCTACACACAGGACCCCCCCCCATCTCCTGGTGATATACTGACACACTACACACAGGACCCCCCCCCCCATCTCCTGGTGATATACTGACACACTACACACAGGACCCCCCCCCCCCCCATCTCCTGGTGATATACTGACACACTACACACAGGACCCCCCCCCCCCCCCATCTCCTGGTGATATACTGACACCCTACACACAGGACCCCCCCATCTCCTGGTGATATACTGACACACTACACACAGGACCCCCCCATCTAGTGATATACTGACACACTACACACAGGACCCCCCCCCCCATCTGCTGGTGATATACTGACACACTACACACAGGACCCCCATCTAGTGATATACTGACACCCTACACACAGGGCCCCCCATCTCCTAGTGATATACCGACACACTACACACAGGACCCCCCCATCTCCTGGTGATATACTGACACACTACACACAGGACCCCCATCTAGTGATATACTGACACCCTACACACAGGACCCCCCCCCCCCCCATCTGCTGGTGATATACTGACACACTACACACAGGACCCCCCCATCTCCTGGTGATATACTGACACACTACACACAGGACCCCCATCTAGTGATATACTGACACACTACATACAGGACCCCCCAATCACCTAGTGATATACTGACACACAACACACAGGACCCCCCATCTCCTGGTGATATACTGACACACTACACACAGGACCCCCATCTCCTGTGATATACTGACACACTACATACAGGACCCCCCCCCCCCCCATCTCCTATCCTGGTGATATACTGACACACTACACACAGGACCCCCCCCCATCTCCTGGTGATATACTGACAACCCCTCACACACAGAGACCCCCCCCCCCCATCTGCTGGTGATATACTGACACACTACACACAGGACCCCCCCATCTCCTGGTGTTATACTGACACACTACACACATGACCCCCCTCTATCCCCTCCACATCTAGTGATATACTGAGACAACTACATACAGGGACCCCCCCACTCCCATTCTCTCTAGTGATATAACTGACACACTACACACTAGGATCCCCCCATCTTCCTGGGTGATATACTGACACACTACACACAGGACCCCCCATCTGCCTGGGTGATATACTGAACACACTACATACAGGACCCCCCCTCCCCCATCTCCTGGTGATTATACTGACACACTACACACAGGACCCCCCCCCCCAATCCTTCCTGGTTGACTATCATCTGACACACTACACACAGGACCCGCACCACATTCCTATGTGATATACTGATCACACCTCACAACACACGAGACCCCCCCCATCTCCTGGTGAAGTATACTGACAACACTACACACAGGTACCCCCATCTGTAGTGATATTACTCGAGACACCTACATACAGGGACCCCCCCCCCCATCTCTTACTAGTGATCTTACATGACACACTACCACACAGGACCCCCCATATCCCTCCTGGGTGTACTATACTGACACAGCTACACCACAGGACCCCCCATCTCCTTCGGTGACTATACTGCACACAAACTACATACATGTGAACCCCCCCCCCCCCATCTCCTGAACGTGATTTATTACCATGACACACTACACACTAGGACCTCCCCCCCCCCCACCATCTCCTGCGTGAATTATACTGACACACTACACATACAACTGCAGGGACCTCCCCCCCCATCATCCTAGGTGCTTATAACTGACATCACTACACCACAGAGACCCCCCCCCCCATAGTCTCCTGGTGATATACTGACAACACTACACACAGGCACCCCCCCCCCCATTCTCCTAGTGATATACTGTACACACTACCACACAAGGACCCCCCCATACTGCCATATGTGACTATACTGACACACTACACACAGGACCCCCCCCCCCATCTCTTGGTGATATACTTGACACACTACACACAGGACTTCAGGAGGACCCCCGGATCCCCCCCCCGACCAAGGCAGGAACTAAAGGACGCCCACGGAGACCCGACCCGGGACGCCTAACAGGACCACCACAGGACACAACCCGACTACCAGGACACCCACCCCCGCCCCCCCCCGCCATGACTCCGGACCCTAACACCGGACCCAGGACAGACACCACACCGGAACCGGGGTGCACCCCGACGGACCCCCCCCGGACACCCAAACTCGAACCAGATTAGACACCACAGTACCCCCCCCCCCGACAAGGACCGTACGCCCGAACCGTTCCCCACGTACGACACCAGGAACGCCCACCAACCGGGACCCCCCGACCCAAAGGACCACCCACCCACCTCTGACCACCACCTACCCACCCCCAACAGACCCGACTGACCACAGGAGACCAGACCCAGGACCCGACACCCCCACAGGACTCGCGACGCAGTACACCCCCTAGGACCGGACCCCACCGGACCCAACGACCTCCGACCCGGTACCCACTGCGGACCCGGACCCACCCCAACAGACCCACCCCCACGACACCCCCGGACCAACACAGAAAAAGGACCCTCCCCCACAAGGACCCACGACCCCCCGACAACAACACAGGACCCCCCCGAGGACACGACCCCCGACCAACCCACAGGAACTCTGGACCAGGACCAGTACCTCCCCGACACGAGGACCACGACCGGACCGAACCCAGGACCACCGACGCCCCCAGGAACACCCCCCACCGGACCGGAGACCTTGGGAACCGGACCACCCCAAACTCCACAGACGCTGACATCTCATAGGACCAGGACGGAACCCCCCCCCTCATGACACCCGACCCGTCACCCCTGTAACACTCCCCCACCGACCCCCCCCCCACCCATCTCCTGGTTGAATATACTAGATCACACTACACACTAGGACCCACACATAAACTCACTTGGTTGATTCATAACTGAAACACTACACACAGGACCCCCCCCCCCCCCCCCCATATCCTGGTGATATACTGACACACTACACTCACTGGACCCCCCCATCTCCTAGTGCATATACTGACACACTACACACAGGACACCCCCCCCAAAAATTCCTGCGTGATATACAAAAATTGACACACACTACACACAGGCCCCCCTCATCTCCTGCGTGATCATACTAGACACACTATCACGCTGAGGACACCCCCATCTAATCTCATCTAGTAGATATACTGACACACTACATACACCAGCGACCCCCCCAATACTCCTGGTGATATACTGCATCACACAACACACAAGGACCACCCCACCCCATCTCCTAAGTGGATATACCTGACACAATACACACAGCGACCCCCCCCCCCCCAATCTCCCTGCAGTGAATATACTTGACACACTACACACAGGACCCCACCCCCCATCTCACTGGTGATCATACCTGACACACTAAACACACAGGACCCCCCATCTTCCTGCGTGCATATACTGACACACTTACACACAGGACCCCCCCCTACCCCCCCAATTCTCCCTGGTTGATATACCTGACACACTACACACAGGACCCCCCCCCCATCTCCTGACTGATATACTGACACCACTACACCACAGGACCCCCCCCCATCTCCTGGTGAATATACTGACACACTACACACAGGACCCCCCCCATCTCCTAGTGATATACTGACACACTACACACTAAGACCCCCCCATCTCCTAGTGATATACTGACACACTACACACAGGACCCCCCCCATCTCCCTCGTGATATACTGACACACAACACACAGGACCCCCCATCTCCTGTTGATATACTGACACACAACACACAGGACCCCCCCATCTCCTGGTGATATACTGACACAACCCACAGCAGACCCCCCCATCTCCTCGGTCTCACTCATCTCTTTCCCCTCTTTCCCCTCTATCTCTTCCCATAGGATCTGTTTTCCTCGTTTGCTGACATGCAGTCAGCCAGTCCGAAGCCAGTCCGACGCTCAGGCCGAAGGAGAGATCCTCCTCACTGAGAGCTGTGTGAAAGTAAGAGACATTTCCTATATCAGACACATTCCAGCCTGCATTTGAGGAGAACCTGTCATAACTGAGCTTCATATTAAATCCCTGGTGCCCAACCTGCAGCCCTTTGAAATATGATGTCCGGCCCTTGGACCACATCGGTCCTGTAGTGGGAACATTGATTAGGGTAATAGGATAATAGCATTGATCTCTACTAGCCTCATGTAATCTTCCCAGATATGTATTGTCTTCTGCAGCATATCCACATCCAAAAACGTAGCATGTCCACACTCTCTGACCCTGGGGGCCGCATCAGCAATTTGGTAGTCCTCAAGGGGCCAGTTGTATATCTAAGACTATGTATCTACTCTTTATCATATTAAATAATTGCCTCTTCATTTAATTATAACTTTTTTTTAATTTAAGTAATAATTAACTCAGGGTTCATTGGTGTGATGTGTACAGAGGGCAGAGTTCAGGAGCTGCGCTACGTAGAGAGAGTGCAGGGTTGCGCTGTGGACAGGGTGGAGGGTTGCGCTGTGGACAGAGTGCCGGGTGGAGGGTTGCGCTGTTGACAGAGTGCCGGGTTGGAGGGTTGCGCTGTGGACAGAGTGCCGGGTGGAGGGTTGCGCTGTGGACAGAGTCCGGGTGGAGGGTTTGCGCTGTGGACAGAGTGCCGCGTGGAGGGTTGCGCTGTGGACAGAGTGCCCGGGTGGAGGGTTGCGCTGTGGACAGAGTGCCGGGTGGAGGGTTGCGCTGTGGACAGAGTGCCGGGTGAGAGAGTTGCCCCTGTGGACCAGAGGTGCCGGGTGGAGAGTTGCCCTGTGGACAGAGTGCCGGGTGGAGAGTTGCCTGTGGACAGATGTGCCCCGGGTGGAGAGTTGCCCTGTGGACAGAGTGCCGGGGTGGAGGGTTGCCCTGTGGACAGAGTGCCGGGTGGAGGGTTGCCCTGTGGACAGAGTGCCGGGGTGGAGGGTTGCCCTGGTGGACAGAGTGGCGGGTGGAGGGTTGCGCTGTGGACAGAGTGGCGGGGTGGAGGGTTGCGCTGTGGACAGAGTGGCGGGTGGAGGGTTGCGCTGTGGACAGAGTGGCGGGTGGAGGGTTGCGCTGTGGACAGAGTGCCGTGTGGAGGGTTGCGCTGTGGACAGAGTGCCGTGTGGAGGGTTGCGCTGTGGACAGAGTGCCGTGTGGAGGGTTGCGCTGTGGACAGAGTGCCGGGTTGAGGGTTGCGCTGTGGACAGAGTGCCCAGACGTTCCTGTGTTTACAAGTGATGGCAGGAAGAGCGGGTGAGAGGCGGAGGTGGCGGTGGGGGGCGCTGTGGGCCACATGACAAGGATCGGCAGCCGGTTTCCGGCCCACGGGCCTTGTGTTTGACACCTGTGCTCTATTAGGTCCCCAGTTTCTGACACTCCTCTAAAGCATGACAAATATTGAACATTATTACCTTTTGGTAATGTCAGGGGCTGTATTTGAGGCCCACTTTGTCAACTTATGAGCTAATCACTGCCTTAGATCATTATAAGGCTACATTCACATGGGTGATGGGGCGTAGATAGTTTGCTACGTTCAGAGGCAGATAAACCCCACCTCTGGATGCAGCAACACTGTGGGCAGCATACAAGCTGGACTCTGCTGAAACCCCAATTCCAGGCGCTCATTGGCTAGGTCAGAGGCTCCATTCGCATGTAACCATTTAAATGATGAAATGGGGGGGGTTGTTGGTAGAATAATGAACATGGAGATTGGAGGGGTTTGGGGGATAATGAACGTGGAGGGTTGGTGGGGGGGATAAGGAACGTGGAGGGTTTGGGGGGGGAATAATGAACGTGGAGGGTTGGGAATAATGAACGTTGGGGGGGGATAATGATGTGGAGGGTTGGGGGGGGGGAATAATGAGGGTTGGGGGGGGATAATGAGCGTGGAGGGTTGGGGGGGGGGAAATAATGAACGTGGATGTTTGGGGGGGGGGAATAATGAACGTGGAGGTTTGGGGGGGAAATAATGAACGTGGAGGGTTGGGGGGGGGGGAATAATGAACTTGGGGGGGGGGGGCATAATGAACGTGGAGGGTTGGGGGGGGAATAAGGAACGTGGAGGGTTGGGAATAATGAACTGCTGGGGGGGGGGGGCATAATGAACGTGGAGGGTTGGGGGGGGATAACTGAACGTGGAGGGTTGGGGGGGATAATGAACGTGGAGCCGGTTGGGGGGGATAATGAATGTGGAGGGTTGGGGGGGGGAATAATGAGCGTGGAGGGTTCGGGGGGGGGAATAATGAGCGTTGGGGGAGATAATGGAGGCGGAGGGAGGGTTGGGGGGGATAATGAGCGTGGAGGGTTGGGGGGGGGGGAATGATGAACGTGGAGGTTTGGGGGGGAAATAATGAACGTGGAGGTTTGGGGGGGGGGAATAATGAACGTGGAGGTTTGGGGGGGGAATAATGAACGTGGAGTGTTTGGGGGGGGGGGGGGGCAGCTAATGAACGTGCGAGGCCGTCTTGGGGGGGTGGCGGCGGGGAAATAATGAAACGTGCGAGCGGTTGGGGGGGGCGGGGGGGAATAATGAACGATGGAGCGGTCTGAGGTGGGGGGGATTGTGAATGAACTGAGGAGTGGCTGGGGGGGCAAGGTGTGATAATGAACGCTGGGAAGGGATTGGGGGGAATGAATGAACGTGAGAGGGTGTTGGGGGGGGGATAATGAACACGATGGATGGCCACCCTCTGTCGGGGGGGGGGATAATGAACGTCGGAGGGTTTGCGGGAAGGGCGGGATGGCATAATGAACGAGGACAGCTGGGGCCGGTAATAACATGAACGATGGATGGTTTTAGGGGGGATCCACGAAGGACTATAATGAGCGTGAGAGGGTTCGGCGTTCATTGGAGATAAATGAGCGTGCGAGGTTGAGGGGGGAAGTAAACATGAAGCGTTGCGAGGGTTTGGCGGGGTGCGGTGGAGGGTTTGTGGTTGGGGGGTGGGGGGGTGAGGGTGTGGGTTGGGGGGGGGAATAATGAGCGTGGAGGGTTGGGGGGGGAATAATGAGCGTGGAGGGTGGGGGGGAGGAGGATAATGAGCGTGGAGGGTTGGGGGGGGGGGGATAATGAGCGTGGAGAGGGTTGGGGGGGGGGGAATAATGAGCGTGGGGAGGGTGGGGGGGGGGGGGGAATAATGAGCGTGGAGGGTTGGGGGGGGGGAATAATGAGCGTGGAGGGTTGGGGGGGGGGAATAATGAGCGTGGAGGGTTGAGGGGATTATGAACATAGGGGGGTCACTGGGGAAGTCCACGTTGTCACATTTCCCATTTGTGTTGTCACAGAGACTACGAGAGCAGGTGACCAGTGGACATCGGAAGTTCCTCAGGCCTCCAGGTGGAGAGCGGAGGCTGTTCTGGTTTCCAGTATAAGTTCTTATTGGATACAAACATGACAGAGGAGGACAGGTGAGGTGGCACACACAGGGGTCCTGGGAGTGGTCAGTATTGTGTGGGCACTACATGTTCCAGTAACATTTTTCTCTCTGTCTTGGCAGGGTGTTTGGCACAGACGGGGCCCATGTTGTGGTGGACACGGAGAGCCTCCAGCTGGTGAAAGGCAGCACCATTGAATATTGTGAAGAGCTGATCCGAAGTTCCTTCCAGCTGACGGCAAAACCCCCCAGGCTGACCAAGGCTGCTCATGTGGAGTGTCCTTCTCTATCAAGCTGTGACATTCTGTGGGGGCCGCACGGGCCGAGCCCCGAGGACTTTGCCAGCGCCTGTTTGTCATTGTGTGTATTATTACCTTCTCTGTAAATAAAACTTCTGACATGTACAGACTCGGCTTTATGCCAGCTCAGGCCGGCTCTCCAGTTGAAGGGTCAGCGATTGTGCAACCGCCGTCACGCTTATCTGTTGTGCAAGAAAAGTGCTCAGCAGACAAACACTTCAGTGCAGAATGTGATGACTTGTCATCTGACTCTTATGGGGGAGGGGGGGGGGGTATTGTGTGTCCCTGTTATTTGAGCCTTCTCTTCCTACCTGGAAACAATTCCAAATTAAACACAGAGTTACATTTGTGACTACTTTACATAGTTTACATAGTTAGTAAGGCTGAATAAAGACGTCGGTCCATCCAGTTCAACCTGAGAGAGTGCGTGTGTTTACGTCACTACCATTTCCATATCCCTGTACATTGCTAAAAAACGCATCTAAAGCCTCATCCACTCTGGGCATTTTAACGCCGCTCTTAGCGTTGTCTGGCGCGTAGGTTCTCTGCCTCAAAACACCCCTACAGGTTAGCATATGTGTCCATGCACACATAGGCATTTAGAGGCAAATTCAGGCACATTGACTTCCATGGGAATGCTCCTTAAACAAAAAAGGGGGAGAAAGGGACCACTAGGTCGGACTTTAACTGCTTGCCACCCACCGTCAAATGAGGGCAGGGCGGTGCGGCTCTCGTTCGATTCCCAGAACAGCCGCTCTTGCCCGCACCGTGTTGCTAGGACACGCCGCGGCCCCGATCTCTGTAAAGAGCTGCGTCCGCGGCTCTTTAACCATGTGGTCGGCTGTGTCCAATCACAGCCAGTCACATGTAAACAAGGAAGTGCCAGTAATCGGCGCACTTCGCCTCACACTGACAGTGTGTGGTGAGGAGAGCCAATCAGCGGCATCTCCACGCAGGGGGAAATCTGATGATCAGTGCCCTGATTACAACAATATAGAAATATAGTGCCCACCAGTGGCAGCAATCAGTGCCCACAAGTGCCACCAATCAGTGCCCATTAGCGATTCCAGTCAGTGCTGCCCATCACTGCTGTCGATCAATGCCACCCATCAGTACTGCCTATCCATGCCACCTATCAGTGCCCACCAGTGCTGCCTATCAGTGCCACCTAACAGTGCTGATTAGTGCCACCTCATCAGTGCCCATAAGTGACACCTTATCAGTGCCCCCTCATCAGCGCACATCAGTGAAGGAGAAAAATTACTTAATTACAAAATTTACTGACAGAAAAAAGTAAAAAACATTTTGTTTTTCAAAATGTTTGGTCTTTTTTTTTTTTGTAAAAAATAAAAAACCCAGTAGGGATTAAATACCACCAAAAGAAAGCTCTATTTGTGTAAAGAAAATTATAAAAAAATTGTTTGGGTACAGTGTAGCATGACCACACAATTGTCATTCAAAGTGCGACAGCGCTGAAAGCTGAAAAATGGCTTGGGCAGGAAGGGGGTGTAAGTGCCGGTAAGCAAGTGGTTAAAGTGTTTGTTAACCCAAAAAAATAAAAATAAATACAGGTCCTTTAAAGCAGATTAAACAGCACAGTGCTTGTGCTGTGTAATCTGCCACCCTCCAAACTGTAAAAAAGAAAACCTGAATCTGCCACTTCCTGTATCCCCTCTCTATTCTGACCACGAAAATCAGGGCTGCTCCGCCCCTGATCATCGTGGTCAAAGTACGTCCCTCCGTCATACGCTGCCCTGCTCTGCTTTCCTCTCACCCCCTCCTTCCTGCCTGTCAGCGACCTCTCTGTCTCCGCCCCGCCGCTATTATTAAAAGTACAAAACCTAAAATTGTAACTACAAGCCTCTTTATTAGAGGCTGGCATACAACACTGTAAATCCTTTCTAAAAACAAGTATAAATATCTATTTAGAGCTGTCTTCAGTCCAGTCACGTGACTCGCGGCCACTTTACAGCTCGGAGACATTGCTTCTTCAGGAGGAGACGAGCGACCACGAGATCTCCCCGGCTGACGTCAGAGGGATTTCACGGTCCCTCCTGCAGTAGCCGTGTATCGGAGCTGAAAAGCAGCCGCGAGTCACGTGACCGGCCTGAATACAGCTCTAAATAGCTATTTACACTGCTCGTTTTTATAAAGGATTTACACAGTGTTGTATGCCAGCCTCTAATAGAGCGTCTGGCAGTTTTTTAAAGAAAGGATCAATAAACACTTTAACCAACCTCAATACTTGCCACTTTCACCCCCCTTCCTGCCCAGGCCAATTTTCAGCGCGGTCATGCAAAACTGTACCCAAATGAAATTTTTATAATTATTTTTCCCCACAAATAGAGCTTTTTTTTTTTTGGTGGTATTTAATCACCTCTGGGTTTTGTTTTGTTTTTTGCTAAAAGAAATCGAAAAAAAAAAAATTTTGAGGGAAAAAAAATAAATTTTCTGTCCGAAAATTTTGAAAATAAGTAATTTTTCTCCTTCATTGATG
The DNA here is from genome assembly GCA_028564925.1 of Lithobates sylvaticus. Classification (NCBI taxonomy): domain Eukaryota; kingdom Metazoa; phylum Chordata; class Amphibia; order Anura; family Ranidae; genus Lithobates; species Lithobates sylvaticus. The sequence goes on from CM053038.1 coordinate 57,462,144, forward strand.
TGTGCTGATGAGGCTGCACTGATGGGCACTAATAGGCTGCCCTGATGATCACCGATGAGGAGATACTAAAATACAGCACTGATGGGCACTGATATGTAGCACCGATGAGCGGCACTGATAGGTGGCACTTATCGGCACTGATGGGCACAGATTGGCATCACTTATTGGCACATACTGGTGTCACTGATGGGTACAGGTTGGCATCATTGACGGGCACTGTTGGGGCTGCACTGATGATCAATGCCCTGATTACCTATACAGGGGATGCCGCTGATGGGCTCTCCTCTCTCTATACACGCTGTCAGTCTGAGGCGAGGTGTGCTGATAAACGGCATCTCGTTGTTGACATGTGATTGGACGCCGCTGATCACATGGGTAAAAAGCCCCAGCTACGGCTCTTTACCGAGATCAGGGTCGGGCCGTGTCCCAGGGACAAATTGCGATTGCTGCACTGAGCGCCCTGCAGCAAGACTGAGCGACATAATATAACGTTGGCCCAGAACAAAAGAGCATCCCGCCCACTGTCATTTGTCTATACGGTGGGTGGGGGGTAGTTAGAGGCAAATTGGACCAAAATATTTATAAAAAATACATGTTTTATTTGTAATACGAAATATACATAGAAAAGTACTATTTAAAAACACATATTCACATGTATAGAAAATATGGCCACAGTGGGCCCGATGCTTTAGATTTGTTGCTTTTGCATGATAATCAGGTAGGTTTCGCTGATCCTCTTCATCAGGACACACAAAGGGGAATAAAGGAGAAACAGGTCTCACTTGTATAAGTATGAATAAGCATACATAGGAAACTTCCTGGGCGGGCACTAGAGTACAGAGGAAGGCCGAGCAAATGTCCTCCCAGGTCTGACGTATTAAATGGTTGGTGTTACAAAGAGCTTCCATAGACCATAAAGCAGGGCATAGGATCTTGGCAATATCACAAGATGGTATACATGGTCCATAACCACTTGCCCACCAGGCAATTCTGACATTTCTCTCCTACATGTAAAAATCATATTTTTTTTGCTAGAAAATTGCACAGAACCCCCAAACATTATATATGTTGTTTTAGCAGAGACCTTAGAGAATAAATTGCTGGTCCCCCCCCCCCCCCTGCAGAGTTCAGGAGTGCTTTGCGGTCAGAATGCAGGGAATTCAGGGGTGCGTTGTAACTTCAGGTCTGAATGCATGCGCATCAAAGGAGTGCTTTAATTCAGTATGCCTGGGTTCAGGATGCATGTGTTACACTAGAATGCACCGTTGCCCGGACCCCCTCGCATCGCATGGCGCGTGGCAGAGAGTGCGAACATCACTCATGCACTGTCACGGGGATCTTAGTATGTGCTGCTTGCGGTGTCTTGTGTTGCACCGTCAGATGGCAGGACTATGATTTCAACGCAGCTGCGTTGCGGTCTCAGGAATGCAGCGTATCAAGGAGTGCCTTTGCCACTCAGATCAGAATGCAGGGTTCAGATTAGTGGTGTTACGCCGTCAGATTGCATGGCGATCAGGGGTGTGTTACACACTGAATGCAGGGTTCAGGGGTTGCATTGTGGTGAGAAGTACAGGGGTTCAAGAGTATTGCATGTTTTACACTCAGGAATTGCAGGGTTCAGGGGTTGTGCTTGGCGCGTTCAGAATGCTAGGGATTCAGGAGTGGACATTACACTCAGAATGCAGGGATTCAGAGTAGTGCGTTACGCTCAGAATGCATGGGTATCAGGGGTGGGGTCTGCCTCTCAGAATGCAGGTGTTCAGGGAGTGCGGGGGTTGCGGTCAGAATGCCAGGGTTCAGGAGTGGGTTGTTTCGGCTCAGAATGCAGGGTTCAGGAGTGGTTGCACTCAGAATGCTTGCTCAGGGGAATGCAGGGTTCAGGAGTGCGTGGCGCTCAGAATGCAGGGTTCAAGGAGTGCGTTTTGCTCAGAATGCAGGGTTCAGGAGTGCGTTACGCTCAGAATGCAGGGTTCAGGAGTGCGTTACACTCAGAATGCAGGGTTCAGGAGTGCGTGCGTTTGCACTCAGAATGCAGGGTTCAGGAGTGTGTTGCGCCTCAGAATGCAGGGTTCAGGAGTGCGTTGCTCAGAATGCAGGGTTCAGGAGTGAGTTCTGCTCAGAATGCAGGGTTCATAGGAGTGCAGTTGTATTGCTCAGAATGCAGGATCAGGAGTGTGTTGTACACTTCAGATGCAGGGTTCAGGTGTATTGTCGTTACACAACAGAATGCCAGGTGTGTTGTTCAGGAATGCAGGGTTCAGTAGTGTGTTTTTACGGTCAGAATGCAGGGTTCAGGAGTGCGTTGCGAGTCAGAATGCAGAGGATCAGGAGTGCGTTGCAGTCAGAATGCAGGGTTCAGGAGTGTGTTGCGGTCAGAATACAGGGATCAGGAGTGCGTTGCGGTCAGAATGCATGGTTCAGAAGTGTGTATTAACAACTCTCAGTGCAGGGATATCTGTTGCGTTTGCGCTCAGAATGCATGGTTCAGGAGTGTGTTTGCGGTCAGAATGCAGGGATCAGGAGTGCGTTGCGGTCAGAATGCAGGGTTCAGGAGTGTGTTGCGTCAGAATGCAGGATCAGGAGTGCGATTTGCTGGTCAGAATGCAGGGATCAGGAGTGTGTTGCGGTCAGAAATGCAGGGTCAGGAGTGCGTTTTTAACGGTCAGAATGCAGGGTTCAGCTAAGAATTGCAGGGTTCAAGCTTTGTGTACTCTCAGAATGCAGGGATCAGGAGTGTCTTGTGCTCAGAATGCAGGGTTTCAGGGGTGCGTGGGGGTGATGTGAAGGGTAGAGGACACTGCTATGCCGGAGTGGGACCCTGCCCATAACAGTGTCCTCTGCCCCTTCACATCGCTCTTCCCACCCCCCCACACACACACAGTGGTGTCTTCTGCCCCCCCTTTCCCCTATAGCGGTAACCTCTGCACCCCCCCCCCCTTCCCCTCCCCTCCCATAGCATAGTGTCCTGCCTTTTTCCACAGCAGCCCGAGACTGGGAGGCAGCACAGTTCGGAACAGAGGTGGGAGGGAGCTGGCAGAGTTGACTTTTCATATTAGCAAGCTGGTGATTGGTTGCTTAGGACCATCCTGTGTCCTAGCAACCAATCACCAGTGGTGCTTAACATAAAAAGTTTCGTTTGGCCAGCTACCTCCTTCCAGTCTTTCAGTCCTGAGCTGTGCTTCCTCCTGGTAACTCTGCTGTTTAATGATCAGTCATCGGCGGTAAGGAGGCTGGAGGCGGGACGAAGGGCGCGCAGAGAGAGACGGGAATAAAAGGTGGGGTCAGTGCGCGCACGGCTACCTGTTTTGCGCGTCCACCTGTCGAACCGCGGTGACAGATGGACCTGGCCCTATGGAACGCGGAACAAATGCCAAACTAAAAGGGTTTCCGACCCCCATATTTATAAATTATATGAAAAAAAGATCAAAGGTGGTGAACACCCAGAATGATCACAGCGCACACCAACCCCTTGAACTGAAACTTCCCCCAGTGGTCTAATGCAAAGAATGACCAGAATACTGGGTGGGTTTAAAAAAGTTTCGAGACAAGTCTTGTAACTCGCCAATAGATGGCAGCACAAGGCTGCAAGAACAGTCACAGGGTGCGCTGACCTTCATAAGTCAGTGTGCCAAAGAACATCGTCCTGTGTACATGGATTACCACATCTGCTATTACATGAAAACATGAAATTCTGCGTGAAACTCAGCAAATCTGCCACAGAGATGTTTTGGAAAAGAGAGATTTTAAAATTGATCGACAGAACCTTAAAATTATGTATAAAGAATAGCTGGTTGTTAAGGAGCAGGCTGGGAAGCTGGCCGCCGCGTCCCTGAGAACAACCGATGACTCATCTACTGTCAGTGGGTTTCCCCCGTTGACAGCTGAATGTAAACAAATGAATTGCCGGTGTTTTGTGACAAAATGTCGAACCCGGCAGAATATCGAACCATGTCCACTTCCTTGTGACGTGTAATCAGCTGTTTTAGAAACCACATGCCGCACAGCGTCATCTGCGCAGTGCGTCCTCTCTGACGTCTGGACACTGCATGTCAAATTCCTCGACCGACGGCCATCTTTCTACACCCCGCACTCGGCCGTTACTAAGCCTGCAGTCAGAAGAAACTTTACAAAAGAAAAGTGATGGGCGCACCAACCTTGTACATTACCACTACAAAAGCTTAATTTGAATATATGAAACAGCACAAATTTATTTACCTCACAAACGAGTATTGATAGAAGGCATAAATCTAGTTAAAGCAAGTCCACTATTCGGAACTTCAACACAGGAGGATGATGATGTGCGCATCCACTCGCAAAGGGCTATGGCACCCTCGGGAGAGGCTCTATCAGGCTGTCTAACGACATCCCATCGTCTTCAGATGCTACTAACAGTAAGACGAAGTGTGGGCCTGACCCTACTATAGATATTCCTGGGCCTTTGATCCTTCAGAACTCTATGGATGTCCACTATGTACCCTTTAGCTCTGTTGCCGAATGGTGTTCCTATCTGTTAACCAGGTACACACGGTGGTGGGTTCTGTCAACCTAGGGTGACCACATTTCCAAACTATGCCATTCAGGGACAGACCCCCCCCCACCTAAAAAAAAATTGGAATTTTGATCCTAAATTTGTGACTAGTTCTGCATTTAGATTTTGTCATTCCGTTTCATCTTACATGTTGAGTAAACTTTTTGATAATCGTTAATTTCCTATCATTTGTTTTCCTGCCCCCTTTTTTATGGCTTTTTTTTGTGAAAATCAACTTTACCTATAAGATTTTCCAGTTTCATCCGAGACGCAGAAGTCCTTCCCTGTTGGAACAAAAAGGTCTCATCTTTCTACTCTTGTGGGGTTCGATGGTGGGACCATTGGTAGTCCTTCACTTTGAGAGAGGGGTGGGGGTCCATCTCACATCCTTCCAAAAGTGAAACTGAAGAGACTACAAGTTCCAGTACGAACCCGTGCATATCCTAAAGATGTGACCCCCCCCCCACCCCCCCCCCCATTTGAATACTGGAGCACGCATCCCCTGAGGATCTAAGGCGTGTGATCCCATCAGGTTTAATGCTGGGACCTGTAGTGGGGTAGGGCTCCTTCACTATGTGGGGAGCGTGTGATCACCATCTTTAGCTCCTGAGGGAGCCCGTTCATGCTGGCCCACCTGGATGAGTCCTTTCATTTTGGCGGGAGCCGGTCACCATCCCTCAAAGGTAAAAGCAGAACTCTAATCAGTTCTAGCATGAACACCCTGAGATCTAAAGGTAATGACCCTATAGATTTCACCAGACGTTCATGCTAGGCTTCTAGCGACCTGTAGCTTCTTCACTAGTTGGTTTCAGCCGAGCGCCGGCGATATCACAAGCTTAAGCTCTGAGGGTGTTCATGCCTGGACCTGTGTCAGTTTCATTCCGGTGACAATGTAGATTTACTCTTGTACCCGACGAGTGGAAGGTGCCCTGGGACAGACCTGCCTAGAAATGCAGGGCTGTCCCGGCACAATCCGTGAGACATTGTAGTCACCCTAGTGCTAAACCTGACGTGGTGGGGTTGGAGCCTGGGGGTGGTACTTGCCACACATGCACACACACATTTATAGAGGCAAGCTCCCTGCGGGGGAGAAGGATCATCCCCGTTTTTAACGCGTAAGCTCCTGAGGAAAGGGCAGTCTCTCTCCCAGAAACGCCCTCAGCCATTTTTGAGGAATCGTTGAGATCACTCCAACATCAAAGTCCTGGCTTAAGTTGAAGCCTTCCGAAGTAGTGGGACTTGCTTTTACGCACATGTTTTATTGCCTTCTATCAATACTCATTTCCGTGAGTAATATATTTTGCTGTTTTATATTCAAATTAAGCTTTTGTAGTGGTCAATCACCAAGAGTCGGTGCCGCCCTCCCTTTTCTTTTTTTCTGTAAAAAGATGTCCAGCAAGCGCCTTCTGACTGCTGACAGCAGCTGATTACACGTCACAGGAAGTGACGGGAGTTCAATATTCTGCCGAGGTTCGACATTTTGTCACAACACTTCGGCAATTCTTTATTTTACGTTCAGCTGTCAGCGTGGAAACCCACTGACAGTAGATGAGTCATCGGTTGTTCAGGACGCAGCGGCCAGCTTCCCAGCCTGCTCCTTAACAACCAGCTTGCTACATGGCCGCCGAGTGCGGGGTGTAGCAAGATGGCCGTCGGTCCAGTAATTTGACATGCAGTGTCCTGACGTCACCGATGCACATGTGCAGTGCGTATGGTTTTCTAAAACAGCTGATTACACATAACAGGAAGTTACATGGTTTGATATTCTGCCGGTGTTTTGTCAGATTGGGCGACCCTTTAGAATATGTAATGCAAGTGACGTTCCGTCACCGCCATCTTGCTACACCCCGCACTCATCCACACTTCAGTAAGGATACAGTAAGAAGGCGACAAGTGGACATCTTGTTACATCCACCGGAGTCTTGCACTTCACAGTTATTTTTAACAGGAAACTGAGCTCTATAGTGAAATTCAGTATTTTTAAATCCGTAAGACTGTTTTGATATTGATTTTTCAAAGCAGCAGTGTTCTGTCAGATTAGCACACCTGTGAGATCAGCAGGCTTGCCGCTGCTTTTAAAATTCAACATCTAAACAGTCAGACTGATTTTTAAATACTGTATTTCACTATATAAGCTCAGTTTACTGTTAAAAATAAGTGTGAAATGCAAGAATTCTGTGGGTGTAACAAGATGTCCGCTTACCGCCTTCTCACTGTATCCTTACTGTGGACGAGTGTGGGGTGTACCAAGATGGCGGCGACTTAACATCACTTCCGTTACAAATTCTAAACAGTCGTCTAATCTGATAAAACACTTGGTTCGACATTTTGTCAGAACACCGGTGTGTCACCTGGCCTATACGCATCCGCAGGTGTTTCGGCATATTCGGCGACTCATCAGAATTTCAACCTCAAACCGATTCCTATTCTTATCGGAACCGGAAATGTCGCCGTTAAATAGAACCGCCGCCATATTGTTGGTTCCACACAAATGTTTAGAATTTAGTTGTGCGGTCGATAACCAACATAATGGCGGCGCTCTGTAGCGGCGACACTTCCGGTCCCGTGCACCCACCATTCCAGAGGTTCCTCTGATAAGAATGGGGACGAGGAGTGTGAGGGCGGACAGAGGGGACAGGTGAGAGGAATAAAGCAGGACGTGGAGGGGTGTATTTATAGAAAGAGAGGGTTCATGTTCTGTTTTGGGTTTTATGGGGATGTATATACAGTGTGTGGATAGTATGGAGTGTATAGAATGCATGAGGGGGACTTATAAACGGTATAACGGGTTATAGTGTCTATATATGATACAGTGGATATACTGTATGGGGGGGATATATAAAGTGTATAGGGATGTATGGAGTGTGTATACTGTATGGGGGGAGGGGGGTGTATGAAGTGTGTATACTGTAATGGGGGAAAAATAAGGGGGGGAAAAGGGGGGAGTATGAAAGTGATGTTATATCTGTTATAGGCGGGTTGAATATAAAGTGTTACTAAACTGGTAATCGGGGGCGCTGCTATAAAGTGTACATACTGTATGGAGGGGGGGTTGTTATAATATACTGTCATAGGGTTGTATGGAGTGTATATACCTAGTATCGAGGGGGATTTTGTATATTCTGACTTATTGCCTATTGGATGTATGGATAATGCTGCTATATACTGATATGGTCGGAGTGTGATATTAACTGTAAGCAGCGGGATGTATGGTAAGTGTCTAATACTGTACTGGGGGGCGTGGTTTATATTACTGTTATCTGGCGGTCTGTAATTGGAGTGTAATATACTGTACAGGGGAGATGTATAACTGATAATTGGGCTATGTATGGAGTGTATAATACTGTATGGAGAGGGAGCTGTAATATTACTGTATCGGGGAGGCTGTAATGGAGTGTATATACTGTATCGGGGGTGTATATACTGTAAGGGGGATGTTGGAGTGTATATACTGTATATGGGGGATGATAAATACTATATGAGGGATGTATGGAGTGTACATTCTGTATGGGGTGATGTGCCATAAAGTGTACAAACATGCAAGGGATTGGAGGGGAGCGGGGGGATGGGAATATATAATGTAATGGAGTTGTATATACTGGATATTGGGGATGTATGAGGTGTATATACTGTATGGGCAAGAAGGGGCTTAGGGAGGGGTGTATAAAGTGTACATTCTGCCTGTTATGTGTGCGAACGGGTTATATACTGTCATGTGGGATGTATTTGGAAGCTATGAATATATCTGTAATCGGGGGGTTTCATAGAGTGTACTGTCGAGTGTCTGTTATTACTACTGTAATCGGGGAGTAATAGAGTGTATCTGGAAGTGTTAATAATACTGTATCGTGGGAGGGTAATAGCGAGAGAATGCATTGAGCTGTATTACTCTTAAATGAGTATGGGTGTGCGTATATGATTGTGGAAAAGTAGTGTATATATACTGTATGGTATGGGGGGTATGGAAGTTGATATAGTACTGTATCTGGGTAGAGGATGGGGTAATTGAAAGTGTATATACTGCTATGGGGAGTTGGGTATCGGAGTGTACATTACTGCAAGGGATTGGCCGGGGATAAATACTGTATGGGATGCCATGTACATACTCGTAAAGGAGATGAATAAGGTTGTATATACTGTCCTATGGCAAAGGATATACTGTAATAGTGGGCTATCGTACTAGCGTGATATATACTGCCTAAGGCGGGTGATGTAATAGGAGTGTATATACTGTATTGGGGGAGTTGTAATAAAAAGTTGTAATGGGAGGTGATGTATGGATCTGTACAATACTATTGGGGGGGGGGGGGGGTGTATGGAAGTGTACATACTCATAGGGATTGGGCAGGTGCAATTAATATTCACTGTTATGGGGATGTATAGGACGTTGTACATACTGTGTGACGGGGTGCTAATAGACTGCGGGTGGATGCTCATAGAGGTGTATATAACTGTATGGGGCGGGATGTATATGGGTGTGTGATGCTATATACTGTATGGGGGGATGTATCGGAAGTATTTATAATTTGCCCTGTATACGGCGGGCGGTGTATTATAATGTCACACCCTTGCGGGCGATAGCTATGGGCATGACTATATACTGTTATGGGGGGGCGGGATGCATATGCTGATCTCATGAGGCAATGTGATATACAGAAGTATATACTGAATAATGATGCAGGGTATAAAGTAACCATATGGAGAGATCATTATAAGGCTTATAGACGGTCTTGTAGTACGATAACGGAAAATTGTATACTTACCTTTCCGTAATTTTCCTTTCCTGTCGCAACCTCATGGCAGCATACACTCTGGGTTGTGACTCCGCCTCCACAACCTGATAGGACCACATAACTATAAGATGAAGATACGGCCCCCGCCCCGGTATTCTCTGTATATATGAATCACCTTTATTTAAGAATGGGAGGGATATTGTATGCTGCCATGAGGATGCGACAGGAAAGGAAAATTACGGAAAGGTAAGTATACAATTTTCCGTTTTCCTGTCGCATCATGGCAGCATACACTCTGGGGAGTAACTCGCAGACAGGGTGGGTAATGCATCAATAGTAGTTTTTTATTCACAAGGAATGGCAGAGTTGGCCTGAATAACCGATCTCCCAAAATTTACAGTAGACAAACGGGCAGAATCGACTTTATAATGGGAAATAAAAGTATTCCTGGAGGACCAGGTGGCCGCCCTGCAGATGGTTTCAGCTGAGACCCTACAATAGGCTGCCCATGAGGTTGCCACTGCCCGGGTGGAATGCGCCTTCAACCCGTCCGGGATCTGCGTAGCACTTAGCGAGTAGGCCTTCTTGATGGTTTTTCACCAGCCATGAGGCGATTGTGCGGGCCGATGCTGACTGACCTCTCCTGAAACCGTGAGGGATGATTAGGAGGTTTTCTGACTTCCTAAAGGGTTCTGAGGCTGAGAGGTATTTGATGATGTTACCTCTGACATCCAGGGGGTGCGGATCGCCCTGGTCTGTGGTGAGCGCTGGCAGGTTAATCTCCTGGTTGAAGTGAAAGGAGGACGACACTTTAGGGATGAAGCGGTCTGAGGGTTTTAGGACTACCCTGTCTGGGTGGATGACCAGATATGGATCCCTGGCCAGTAAGGCTTGCATCTCAGAGACCCTTTTAGCCGATGTTCTAGCGATGAGGAATGTCACCTTTAGCGTCAGATCCCAGAGGGAGATGCCCTCTAGAGGGAGGAAGGGTTCTTTAGATAGGGCCTCCAGAACGACCGACAGGTCCCAGGTCGGGAATGAAGGCTTCCTGGGAGGCCTCAGCTTGAGACATGCCCTCTGGAACTGAACGACAAGAGGGTCGAGGGCCCATCTAGTCCCAGTCTGGGCGGACAGGGCTGACACCTGCACCTTAAGGGTGCTGGAGCCGAGGCCTTTGTCCAGACCTGTCTGCAGAAACTCCAGAATCTGAGGGGTTGAGATGGAGGATAGATCCCACTCCTGCTGATGGGCGAAGGAGGTGAACTTATCCCAAACCCGCCGGTAGGTGGTGTTTGTGGTGGATTTTCTGGCCTGAAGTAGGGTGTCTACTACCCTAGAGGAACAGCCCCGCTCTAGGTACCTAGACCTTTCAGTCTCCAGGCCATCAGGTGCATCCTCTCTGGACTCGGGTGCAATAGATGGCCCTGGGAGAGCAGGTCGACTGACTGTGGAAGGGGGAGCGGGTCTGTTGTGCTCAACTGTAGGAGAGTGGTAAACCATGGCCTCCTGGGCCAGAAGGGAATCACGGCCACCACTAGGGCTGATGACCGCTTGAGCCTGAGCAGAAACCTCGCTATCAAAGGGGTCGGAGGGACGATATACCCGAGGTGGAAGTCCCAGGGGTGGTGGAGACAGTCTGTCCCCTCCGCTGAGGGGAAGGGGACTCGAGACAGGAATCTCTGACACTTGGTATTGTACGGGGTCGCTGCCAGGTCTATATCCGGGGGGCCCCAGGTTTTGGAGATCAGGGCGAAGGCCCGGGGACTCAGGGACCACTCGTTGTTGGAGAGAAATCTCCTGCTGAGGGAATCGGCCAGGAGATTCTCGGTACCTGGAATGTAGACCGCCCTGAGGTCCAGGAGGTTCCGCTGTGCCCATTCCATAACAGGGAGAACTTCCCGCATCATGGAAGAGCTCTTGGTACCCCCCTGGCGGTTGACATAGGCGACAGCGACCCTGTTGTCTAACCTCAGGAGGACCGGCTTGCCCCTCAGGAGAGGGCCAAAGGCCAGGAGGGCCTGGAGAGCCGCCCTCATTTCCAGCACGTTGGAAACGATGTCCCGAGCTTCGAATGGCCAGCGGCCCTGGGCCGCATGGTGTAGGTAGTGGGCCCCCCAACCCTCCAGACTGGCATCCGAGGTAACCACCTCCTGAGGGGGGGGAATAATATGCCTGAACCTGCCCAAGTTGCTCGGCCGGGTCCACCATCTCAGGGACTGTTTGACCTCTTGTGAAATGTGGATGGGCTGCGACATGGCCGAGCCGTTCCACTGGTGTAGAAACGAAATCTGAAGAGGCCTCGCGTTCCAGTGCGCCCATTGTACCATCGGAATGGTGGCCGATAGGGAGCCCAGCAGGCTGAGGCACGCTCTGGCCGGCAGGGAAGTGGCTAGGATGGCTCTCCTGATTTTCTGGGTCAGAGGGGGGATCTTCTCTGGGGGCAGCTCTATCGTATTTGACCGAGTATCCAATACGGCCCCCAGAAAGACCATTCTCTGCGAGGGCTGAGGGTTGCTTTTCCCCCAATTTATGAGCCACCCCAGACTCTGAAGGGTGGAAATTAGAATTTCCCGGTGTTGAATAAGGGATTCTCTGGTGCCTGAGAGTAGGAGAATGTCGTCCAGATAGTGGTGGACCCTCAAACCCCTTTCTCTCAGGGCCGCCACTACCGGGAGGAGGATCTTTGTAAAGGTCCTGGGGGCCGTAGAGATTCCGAACGGCAGGCACTGGAACTGGAAGTGCCGCTGGTCTATAGAGAACCGAAGGAATCTTCGGAACAAGATATGGATTGGGACGTGCAGGTATGCGTCCTGAAGGTCCACGGACAACATCCAATCCCCCAGGTTTACGGCCTGAAGGATGGATTGTAGACTTTCCATCTTGAAAGATTCCACCCGGATGGATCGGTTGAGCCTTTTCAGGTCTAGGACGGGGCGCAGATCCCCTGACTTTTTCCTGACCAGGAAGAGGGGGGAGTAAAACCCCCTGCCTCTTTGAGATCCGGGCACCTCCACTATAGCCTCCTTTCGGAGCAATTCCTGGACGTAGTCCAGCAGCAACGCCCTTTTGTGATGTGAGGATGGAAGCTTGGTTGGACAGAAGTGGTCGCCCGGGGGTCGGCCCCGGAAGGACCACCTGTGCCCGAAAAGGACGGTAGCCACCGTCCACGGGTCTCTGATGGTACCCGCCCAAGCCAGCTGGAATTTTGAGAGCCTGGCTCCCACTACTGCTGGCTGGGCGGACGTACCTTCAAAAAGACTTCTGGTCATTAGACGCAGAGGTCTTAGGTTTTTGAAATTTGGAGAAGGTAGTCTGGGGATTCCTCCAGTTCCTCCGGTACTCCTTGCCTGGTCTGTAGGCCCTAGCATCCCTGTACCTATCCGGCAGGTTGAGTCTGGAAGGAGGCGGCCTCTGCTGCCTGGGTTTCCTATCCGAGGGGATGAGCCCGGATTTTCCGCCGGTCACTTTAGAGATAGCTGAGTCCAGCTTTGCTCCAAAGAGGTTCTCACCATCGAAGGGGATGTGGCACCAATTAGATTTGGAGGCCTGGTCCGCTGTCCAGGGTTTGAGCCAGAGCGCCCGCCTGGCCATAACCGAGGCCAGCATGGCCCTAGAGGATGATCTTATGGCATCCACTGAGGCCTCTGCCACAAAATCCCCAGCGAGGCTGAGTTCCTGCAGGGCCCTGACTATCCTGTCTTGGTCTGCACCCTCCGTAATGAGCTTCTCCGTGGAGGCTGACCAGCTGGAGATAGCCTTGCCAACGGCGGCCAGTGCTATGGCTGGCCTGCAAGCGCCTCCTGCTGCTGTATAGGCCCTCTTTAGGTCCGTGTCAATTTTCCTGTCCAGGACGTCCCTGAAAGTTACTGCATCCTCGATAGGGAGCGTTACGTGCCTCGCCAGGCGCATGAGAGAAGCGTCCACTACTGGCGGTGTAACCAGGGGCTTAGCCTGGGATTCTTTGAGCGGATAGAGTTTGGTGAGCCTGTTATTAAGGCTCAGTTTCTTGTCTGGCTTCTGCCACTCCTCCCTGATCAGGTCATCCAATTCCTCAATGAATGGGAATGCCTCTGGGTCCCTCTTGAGGTTAGGGAAGTATTTCTTCTGCTTCTGGGGGGCCTCCTGGGGTTCCTCCCAGTTAATCGCCTCCTTGACCGACTTCACGAATGGATCGATCAGGGAGAAGTCAAACCCTGCGGCCGCCACCAGCTCCTCATCCTCAGACTGGGAGTCTGGTTCTCTGGATGTACTGGGGGGGGGGGAGGTACCCCTAATGGACATCTCCATGTCTGGAGTGGGCTGCGGAGCTGCAGTCGCAAGCTCTCTTGGCTCCTGCTCCCTTTCCTTAGTGGCCTCCTCGAGGCACCTGCGACAGGCCAGCTTGTCCGGAAGGGCGATGGCTCCGCATATCCAGCAGGCGTTGGCCGTTGGTCGGGGAGGGGGGGCTGGTGAGTAGCGTCAGTGCGATGACCTCCTTCGGTGGTAGCAGCTATGGGAGCGGGACCTGGAGCGACTCCTGCGGCTTCTCCTGCGGCCTGAGCGGCTCCTCCTCATGCTGCGGCTTGAGTGGCTCCTCCTGTGCCCCGAGCGGCTCCTTCCGCGAGATGCCTCCCTGCGTCCGGACTTTGAAGACCTGGCGGGGCTAACCATTTAGGCAGCATTAGCGGGTCCTGCACTCTTTTTTTCGTCTTCTTACTTACCCAATCCTTCCCTCTTACCTATCACGATGGTGGTGATCTGCTGGTGCAGTGGCCTCCATAGGGATAGTAAAGGCAGCCTAGTAGAAAGGAATAGGCATTTAGAGGGGAAGGAAGGTAAGGGGGGAAATGGAGCAAGAAGCAGATGCAGAAATGCACAAATAGAAACAAAACAAAATAGGCACTTACCTATTGGGGAGTGTGCTGAGATAGTCCTGGAATCTGTTGCAGGTGGTTTTCTGCTGAAAAACATCCAGGGAAAGGAAAGGGAATCTTTCCTCTTTTGAATTTGGCGCCGGGAGCGCCGTGACGCTTCGCGCATGCGCAGTAGCGCCGCGCGGCCGTCGGCGCCATCTTGGATACTGGCAATAGCCTCAGTTCCCTACACAGGACGCCCGTAGAGCCGCAGTGCGCATGCGCGGGGGCGCCGGAACGCTGAGCGCTGCTGGGGGGAACAGAGGACACACAGGAGGGACTACAAGGCCCAGCAGGGGCCGGAAGGCAAAGTGACATCAAAGGAGGAAGACCACTGCAAGGTACAAAGCCTATTTAAGGCTTTTAAATGTAAAGCGGGATCACATACCTTTAAGCCTGTTTAAGGCTTGCTTCCCAAGGCAGCGGTGGCAGTGCTTTTAAACCTGTTTAAGGCTTATTACAGAAGGCAGGTGCAGTAGTAGTACCCCTGAGATCACCAGAGTGGGGTTCCTTCCATTTAGCTTCGTTTAGAGGCTGTACAGGCAAGGACTTCCAAACCAGGAGAGGCTAGAACCTGGCTGGGGCGATAGCGGTAAGAGGGTGAAGCGTGCGGTCCCAACAGGTGAGGAAAAATTAGAGAATACCGGGGCGGGGGCCGTATCTTCATCTTATAGTTATGTGGTCCTATCAGGTTGTGGAGGCGGAGTCACAACCCAGAGTGTATGCTGCCATGATGCGGCCTTACAGACACACACATTGGGTTGTACAGAAGACGGGGCTGTGCTGTACGGATACACTGAAACTTTTGAGGGCGACCCTACGGTGGAAAATATGTGGAAATGGCGACACCTGTTGGTTATTTTTAGAACTCCAAGTAAAATAAATGTTACTTTTGAGAATAGTGACATCTGGTGATTATTTTTTGAACTGCAAGTAATAAAAAGTTACTTTTGAGAGTAGTGACATCTTCTGGTTATTTTTAGAACTGCAATTAAAAAGAAAAAATACGTTACTTTTGAGAATAGTGACATCTGGTGGTTATTTTTAGAAAATGCAAGTTAAAAAAATAAAGTTGAAATGTGAAAAAATTTTGACACCTGTTGGTTATTTTTAGAGCTCCGTGTTAAGAAAAAAAAATATGGACACCTCGTGGTTATTTTTACAAGTTAAAACCTGGTGGTTATCATTAGCCCTTCAGGATACAATGTATACATGTTGAAATAGTGACTATTGTAAGAACTGCAGCTACAAATCACACGTGTAGACTGAGGTTTTTGCTAGAACTGCTGATAAAACAAACAAAAAAAAGATTATCTTCTGCTGCCGCTTGGTGGCCGATAATGGTAGAATTTACATTGCATTTAGGTGAATATAATAAACTACTCTACTGCCACCTTGTGGTTGTACCTGATAGTGCTCACACTGTAGATCTATTATTTTTAATATACAGGTTTTATATAGTGCCATCAGTTTGTGCAGCTCTTTACAACTACTCTGCAGCCACCTTGGGGTAGGGTAGGGTAGGGTAGGGTTGGCTGTGTGGTAGAGTGAAGATACTGCTACGGCCTCAAAATGACAGATCCCCAATGGCCACTGTAAACACGGCACCTGTGTTTGCTGAGTGACTTCATTAACCAAAAGCGGTTATGGTTGCATGCCGGGATAAGGGCCTGGTAAGGCTCTAGTTGGATCCAAGGGTTAGTACACATTGTTTAAAAGGATCCATACAAGATGTTATTCAGGCATGCAATCTGGTTGGCCAGTAAAACGGGTAAGTAAGATATGTCCTTTTATTTAATAAAATAATGTCTGCCACTGTGAATCCAACATCAGTCACATAATTCAGTGATTACGATCCACGTCAGTCACAACTGAGGCCGAGTGAGGTAAACTCTCCAATGCAATCACCAGCCATGCCCAACGACCCTCTCTTGCAGCTACTTCTGTTATAAATGGCAGATACACAGAAGGCTTCTGAAGGTAAACAAAGTAGCAAGGATGCTGGGTGACATCGACCATTTGGGTCATTACCAGTGTTGGTCATCTTACTTTAACCACTTGACCACTGGGCAGTTAAACCCCCTTCCTAACCAGACCAATTCTCAGCTTTCGGTGCTCTCACACATTGAATGACAATTACTCAGTCATGCAACACTGTACCCAAATTAATTTTGTGTCCTTTTTTTTCACACAAATAGAACTTTCTTTTGGTGGTATTTGATCACCGCTGTTTTTTTTAATTTTTTGCGCTATAAATCAAAAAATACTGAAAATTCGGTAAAAAAAAAAAAAAAAAATTCTTCGTTTCTATTAAAAATTATTGCAGAGTATTGACGAGTATTGGCAGAGTATTGGCTGAGTATTGGCAGAGTATTGGCGAGTATTGGCAGAGTATTGCACAGTATTGGCAGAGTATTGCACAGTGGTGGCAGAGAATTGCACAGTGGTTGCAGTGTATTGCACAGTGGTTGCAGAGCATTGCACAGTGGTGGCAGAGTATTGCACAGTGGTTGCAGAGCATTGCACAGTGGTGGCAGTGTATTGCAGGCCCTGACCAGTGCTGTGGGCACTACACATCCAGCCCACAGCGCTGGTCCCGTCTCTCCCCCTTTCCGCTTCTCCCCTCACTGTACCGATCGGTACAGAGAGGGGAGGGAGGAACCGGCGTCATGACGTGACGCCGGTTTGTGTACATGACGGAGCGATCATGTGGTAAACGGCCGCTATCAGCGGCCGTTTACCGTGATCCGCAATGCGCCGGGTCCTTGAGACCCGGCGGTCACGGATGTTCCCGAGTGCGGGCCCCGGGGGCCGCGCGGGAGCAATTTTCTGGGAGGACGTCCGTAGGACGTCCACTTAGAACAAGCCGACCGCGCTGTAGACGTCTTTCGACTATAGCGCGGTCGGCATGTGGTTAATAAAATAATGTCTGCCACTGTGAATCCAATATCAGTCACATCATTCAGTGATTAAGATCCACGTCAGTCACAACTGACGCCGAGTGAGGTAAACTCTCCAACGCAATCACCAGCCATGACCAACGACCCTCTCTTGCAGCTACTCCTGTTATAAATGGCAGATACACAGGAGGCTTCTGAAGGTAAACAAAGTAGCAAGGATGCTGGGTGACATCGACCATTTGGGTCATTACCATATTTGAACAATGACGTCACCCAGGTTCCCCAGCTCTTCTGGTTACAAACAGATGCCAGCGAGGATCTGTCATTTAGCAGCAATAGTGCTACCAAAACTAAATGAAAGAAACCCCTAGTGTGTTCACAAATAGAAGCCAGATAGGGCTTTAGTGGCTGTAGTGCTGTCACATGCAGGTTTATGGCATCCTCAAAGTATAGCATTTAAAGGATCTGTGTATTTTCAATGTTACCCTATAAAGTGGAATTAAACTCCACCTTTGAACTTGTACCTACATATAAGCTTGTAAGAAGGCTTACCTGCAGGCACAGTGAATATCTCCTAAAGTTGCACAGTTTATTAGAGAGAGCACAACATGCAGCCAGGGACATCATTGGGGCATGCGCTCTGAAGGTACGGCATAGTGCCTCGGAGCCATGGCATCATCGCCATTCATACAGCTGGAGCCCACAATCCCAGAAGGAAGATCGGGTGAAGATGGCAGCACCGGTGAGCCGTGACCTCGCTGTGCTGGAGGGCTCCATGTACAGGTAATTCTGTCATAATGCACTATTATTCGGTGCAAACTAGTACATTATGTGACAGTGAGAAGTATGTACAGGAGAGGAGGGTATGACAGTGAGCAGTATGTACAGGAGAGAAGTATGGAGGGTATTACAGAGAGATGTGTGGAGGGTATGATGGTGGGCAGTATGTACGAGAGAGGAGTGTGGAAGGTATGACAGTGGGTGGTATGTACAGGAGAGGAGTGTGGAGGGTATGACAGTAGGCGGTATGTACAGGAGAGGAGTGTGGGGGTATGACAGTGGGCATTATGTACAAGAGAGGAGTGTGGAGGGTATGACAGTGAGCACTATGAATGGGAGAAGAGTGTGGATGGTATGACAGTGGGCAGTATGTATGAGAGAGGAGTGTAAAGGGTATGACAGTGTGCAGTATGTACAGGAGAGGAGTGTGGAGGGTATGACAGTGTGCAGTATGTACAGGAGAGGAGTGTGGATGGTATGACAGTGGGCAGTATGTACAGGAGAGGAGTGTGGAGGGTTACAAATGCTGAAAAAAAAATTGTAGGCCAGCCCAGATAGCCACTCCTACCACTTCTACTAACAGCATGCCTCAGTTTTGTAGCAAAGCAGCACCAAAAGCATGATCATAAACAGGGGTGAAGTCTGTGTTCCTCAATGGACACCAAGAAAAGAAATTTATTTTCTTTTTCTGCCATTGAGGGAGACAGAAAATCATTAAGACCTCTTTCGCACTGGAGGTGTATTTCAGGCGCTTTAGCGCTAAAAATAGTGCCTGAAAACTGCCTCACCTGCAGTCCCAGTGTGAAAGCCAGAGTGCTTTCACACTGGAGCTAGGGTTGCCGGTGAATCCCGGACATTTTCGGGTTTGGAATCATGCATCCGGGTTTCAGACTGCCTGAAACCCGGACACATTATTCAGACTGTTAAGCCCCATACACACGGTCGGACAATCCGCGGACCAGGTCGGTCGGATCCTGTCCGTCATACTTTGTCCGATGTTGGTTTTGCATACACACTGTCGGACAAAGTTGTCGGAAAATCCGATCATTCTGAACGTGGTGACGTTTGTTGCCTACGACGGGACTACGTAGAGGCTAGTAGCCAATAGCTTTGGTCTTGTAATGTGATCTGAGCATGCGTAGCACTTTGTCCGGTCGGACAACCGTACACACGATCGGATTTGGTGTGATCGGACCGTGTTGTCGGCAAATCTATCCAGCAGGAGATAAGACTTTGTCCGTCGGACAATCCGACGTACACTGTCCGATGGTGCATACACACGGTCTGATTTTTCAACAACATTGTCCGATCGGACAGAATCCATGAAAAAGTCCGACCGTGTGTATGGGGCTTAAGAGTGTCTGTTACATTCTCTTTCACACTGCCCAAAGCCAACACTAACAATCCCCCCACATACAGATGGGAGAGGAGAGAGGGCTCGACCTGCACCTCTTCCTCCCACCTCTACCCCTCTGTGTCTGCCCACACTCCAATCCCCGGCGCTGTGCCTCAGAAAAGGAAAGTCGGGGCTGGAAATTTTTAAGTCCAGCAGCCTCGGATACATCTGGATGAGAGGTGCTGACTGCCAATGGGTGAGTGAGCTCACCACCCATCCCCGTCTGTGACAGGGATCCCTTGTGAGTACACAAAGGTAAATCAGGGTTCTCAGAGCACCCCTTACTTCAGAGTTCACTTTTACACCAGAGGCCACAGTTTTCCCCCTTATATCAGATTCCTCTCCGTACATCGAGTTCTCAATATTACCCCTTAGATCAGGGTTCCCAAAGCATCCCTTATGTTAGAGTCCCCAGAGTTCTCCCTTACATCAGAGTCTGCAGAGTCCCCCCTTACAGTGAAAGGTAATTCTGCAAGTTCAGATGTAAAAGAGGAGCTCTGTGGACTCTGATGTAAAGGGGGACTCTTGTTATTAACTTCATATGATTAGAAATGTTATTTAATAGCAAAATATATGTATAATTTATACTATCAAAAAATTGCTGTGCGACACAAAAAGGGTTTGGATTTGACTTGAAGAAAAGTTGTCAACCCTAACTGGGACGCTGCACTAGCAGGGCGTTAAAAAAAGTCCTGCAAGCAGCATCTTTTTGGCGCTTTAGGAGCGGTGTATAGCGCCTCCTCCCGACTCGTATCATCACAGGTCACGTGACTTCCTCATTCCCTTGAGAAAGTCACGTGACCGGTGATGATACGCGTCGGGAGGAGGAGCCCAAGTGACAGTGCTAAGCACAGCACAGCACAGTGAGGAGGAAAGGGCTGACAGCCCCCTATCTGAGCCTGACCATTAGCGGGATTTGAACGTGCAAACACCTACTGGGTACATATATCAGGAGGAACCAAAAGGAAAAAAGCCCCACTTTCCCAGCATAAAGAGAAGTTTCTTTTTTTCTCTCTTTTTCTTTTTTTCTTTCAGTTCTAGCATTTCTAATTGTGTCCCGGATATCATTAGTGGATGTGAAGAGTTATTTCATTAATTATCTAACTCATTTAATGGACTGTTATCACCTATGGGATTAATATAATATTTAATTGGCGGCCGTTTACCCATTAATTCATCAATTAATTGGCTAATCCATCAGGTCTAGCCTGTATTGGCTTTTGGAATTTACATATCCCCATATGCATCATTGGCATAAACTGGATATTTCCTTTCTTTGATACATTATAACACATACTTGTTTTTACTCACATTTTGAAGCACTTTATTTATTTAAAACACATTGTATCTACTTTTAACACATTTTGTATTTATTTATTTATTAAATTGGTTACAATCTCATTGTAACTTGAAGTTTATATATATTTTTGTGCACCAGGGATTGTCACGCAAGCACTTATATATTTTACTATACCAAGACATTTGTCTTTTAACCTCACCTGCTGATCTAAATAGACTAAGGTTGATATTGCGCACTATTTATACGCTAGTATTTATTTGCATATTCTTTTAGGTGTAGGACACACTTTAATGGTACAGCATATCATTTAGTCATCTTATCTATTTTATTTGGTTTTCTAAAATTTTTATATTTTTAATTCTCCTATCAGCGCTTTAGTACTCACTTTGCCCACTATAAACAGAGCCGCCTGAAGTACCTTGTGCTCTAAGCTGGCATCCAACAAAGCCTGAACATCCACATGGTAGAACTTGGAAAATGTGAACCGAGGCGACTCCAACTGCACAACCAAACCACTCAATCACACTGTATGGCCCAGCGAACCTGTGTTAATGAGCCCTTAATTTATTTATTTTTTTACAATTTTTAAAATAATTTTTTACAGTTTTTACATTTTTATTCTGTAGCACCTTCTAGCTAGTTTACACAGTTTAGCTGTTAGTGTAGGTAAGTTGGCTTGGCTGAGAGCCAGGCCTGGGTTGTGAATCTGGGTCAGGGTTTAGTGACTCAGGGAGGCTGGGTGACATATCTGGCAACACTTTTGGTGCCTCCCCCTGTTTTTTGGAACCTTGGAGAAGGTTCTAGATGTAGTGGGTGGAGGTTAGAAGGGTCTGTCATGCATATTTATGAGGTCCTCAACCAATCCCCAGCATAAAGAGGCTGGAAGGAGGCAGGTCAGCAGGGGCAGTTAGTTGGAAGGAGATGGAGTGCTGAGGAGGCTGTCGATGGCCCTTGAGGGTGCCCCCTAGTTGGGGGGTGATCTCGGGCCTGAGACTCGAGTGCTGGAAGATTCCCCCTACAACACATGGAAAAAACCCTTCCTGGAGGCACGGGAGCAAGGAGAGAGGACAGCAGGTCAGCACATCTGGGAGATCTCCTGAGAGTCAGGCAGGGTTGGCTGATGAGTATCAGTCTGGGGCATTGTTTCTCAACTCCAGTCCTCAAGGTGCCCCAACAGGTCATGTTTTCTGGATCACCCCCCAACTAGGGGGCACCCTCAAGGGCCACGACAGCCTCCTCAGCACTCCATCTCCTTCCACCTAACTGCCGCTGCTGACCTGCCTCCTTCCAGCCTCTTTATGCCTGGGATTGGTTGAGGACCTCATAAATATAAACAGACCCCTGATGTCCCACTTTTTCTACAGCCTCAGCTGCACTGCAGAGGAATGAACAGAAAGTGCTCTGTAGAGAGGCTCCTGTTCATTCAGAAATGAAAGCAATGTAAACAGTTTACTTTGCTTCAGTTTTGAATGAACACAGTGAGGTTGATTTACTAAAGGCAGTTGCTCCAGAGCTTAGTAAATGAGGTGAAGCTCTGCTGACTTCCATCATCCAATCATGTGCAAGGAAAAAATGCTGTTTTAATTTACATTTTCATTGCACATGATTGAGTATTCTTTGCAAAGTGAAGCCTTACCTCATTTACTAAGCTCTGGAGCGACTGCACTTGCAGAGGGCACAGTCTATTTGCTTTTTAGCAAATCAACCCCAGTGAGTGATCAGTTCCAATCACTCATTGTGCTCATTCATAAATGACAAATTTACCGGCCCCTTCCTCTGCTCTCCGTCCTGAAAAGATTCCCAACCCTGTATAACTGCAGCAGCCGGTGAGGAGGAGGGAAGCTGGAAGTGCTGTGGGGTGGGAGGGAGACACAGGGGGGCCCAAACCCAACTGTGATTAAATACCCCCAAAAGAAAGCTCTATTTGTGTGAAAAAAAATGATAAAAGTTTAATTTGGGTACAGCGTTACATGACTGCACAATTGTCATTCAAAAGCCTCATACACACGATCGGACCATGGACCAACTTTCCTGTGGATTTTTGTCCAAAGGGCGTTGGCCCCAAGTTGGTATTGCATACACACGGCACGACTTTTACAGGCAACATTCACCAAATCACTTGGTTTTTCTGCTCTTTACCGCCACCTTTGGTCAACTTCTGTATTGTTGTCTGATCTTTTGCATTGGTTCTGCATTGGTTTGTACAAAAGTCCGTTGGTTTTGTGTACACACGGTCGGACTTTGGTCCATCTGACTTTTGTTGGCAGAAAGTTGGTCCGTTCGCACAGCCAACAAAAGTCAGATGAAACCTGGAAAAAGTTGGTCCGATGGAGCGTACACACGGTCGGATGTTGGTCCAAAACAGCTAATTTGCATGTTGGTTGTCAAAAAGTCCGATCGTGTGTATGGGCCTAAAGAGTGAAAGCTGAAAATTGGCCTGGGGAGGAAGCGGGTTTAGGTGCAAAATGAGTTAAATAACAATACAAATTTTTGTTTCGATTTGCGCATGTCTATTGTGTGGCTGCCCAGGCATACCTCCATGAGGTGATAGACCATGTTGGTATTTTCCATGGCTTGGAATACTCCAGATTCCTGTGTGCCTGTAATGGACTGCAAGGAGAAGCAGCCCCAATACCAAAAGCTGAGAGCAGGAACAGAGCCGACCTAGAAGAAGAGCCCTCATCCTTCACTCTTTTCTATCACAGGGGGGATGGCTAGGACCAAAAAGCCTGGGAACTGACCATAAATAACTTAAAGTGGTTCTGCACTCATTTCATTTAGTAAATCTCTTTGCCTTCCAAATCAGGCAAAGAGTACTAAATGAAATGTTTTTTTTTTTTTTTTTTTTTACTTACCTTGTAATTGAAGACTTCCGGTCTTCTCCCTCTGCGGCGGCGGGCGGGGTCTTGCGTCGATCGTCGTCACGCCGCACTGTCTCCTGGGATCTGGTGTCATTGATCCCAGGAGTCAGTGCGGGCATCTTCCGAAATCTCGCGAGATTTCGGCCACATCTTCCGAAATCTCCCGAGATTTCGGCCGCATCTGCCGAAATCTCGTGAGATGTCGGCAGATGTGCCGTTACTGCGCACGCGCGAGTAACGGCGGTGCATGCTGGGCCATCAACACTGCCTGTGGGGTTTCACATGCCCACAGGCAAGATGGCCCCCAGCACTAAAGAAGAAGACGAGGAACTTCAGCGGACGAAAACCGGCGGCGATCGAGATGGAAGATGGAACAGGTGAGTCCCCTAATAAAGGTAAGCATACTTTATATTACGTCCTTAAAAAAAAAATTTTTTTACAGAGTGCAGAACCGCTTTAACTCTTTCCGCAGCCTGGGCCAGCCACTAACCAGCCACTAACATACTGAACTATCACTGGCACTGCTTACACACAGATCAGCTGGGCATCCCTGTGCAGGTGAACACGGCCCTCACTCCGGTCTAGTACGCCCATGTTAACAAAGCTTTAGTGTGACATAAAGAGTTCCAAAAAAAAATTGCTTATAAAATGAAAAGATTCTAAAAGATTATTTTTGGTTAGTAAAAATAATTGCTTGGAAGAGGTTTTCCAATCAGGCAAAATGTTTAGAAGAGTGTGAAGTGGTCGATAAATATCCATTAAAAAATTTTTTTTATAACTTTTGCTTTGTAGAATAGTGATTTCAGTAAAAATGCAGTCACTAGGGGGCGCAATAGCTCTTGAAATTACTGCTCTGTAGTGAAGGATTAGGTGAGATTTACCTGATTTGCCGACGGAAACAGTCTGATGGGAGCTTTTCATCGGATTTTCCGACCGTATGTATGCCCATCGGTCTTTTTCTGTCAGAATTTCCGACGGACTTTGGATTGAGAACCTGTTCTTAATTTTTCCGACGGATTTTCCGATCGTGTGTATGCAATTCCGACATGAAAAATTCCGACGCATGTTCGAAAACAATTCGACGCATGCTCGGAAGCATTAAACTTCCCTTTAATAGTGCAGTCGAACGTGTTTTATGCCGCTGTGTTATTGACCGTCGGAATTTGGAGTGACCGTGTGTAGGCAAGACAGTTTGAGCAAAATTCCGTCGGAATTCCGATGAGAAAACCGTCAGAGCTTTTTCCAACGAGAATTCCGACCGTGTGTACGTGGCATAAGGCTCTGTTTCTACTTGTGGGACTTGTCCTGCGACTTGGGACTGCAAAGTCACATGACAAGTCGTCCCCCCCATGATTTTCAATGAGTACCGTTCATATCTGTGCGACTTTAAAGTAATCCCTGCACTACTTTGGTCTGACTTTGATGAGACTTGTGGTCCATAGACCTCACGAATACACAGGCATTGCTTCAAGTTGCATCAAAGTCGATGCAAAAATCGCAGCAAAAAAATCGTGGCAAAGTCGCACGATTTTCAGGTCGCAATAGTGGAAACCTAGGCTAAGGGTTCGTTCCCACTGTGTCTGCACTGGATAAACACAGATCACCACAAAGACATTTTTTCTTCTATATTCCCCATTCAAAGTGTTTACTAAACCCCGGACCCTGCATTCACTATATCTGGTCTCCCACAGTACACAGAACATGGAAATGCAATTATTTTATTAAATATAAACTGCTAAACACCTTTTCTCATCAGCAGTAAATAGCAGTTTTGTGACTTCTATCAGTGTCTGGTTAAAGCTTGTAGGAGGAGACTTCATTCTCTTCTGACTGTCCTATGAGGTTGCAGGACCCCTGACCCTCTGTTTGGACAGTGCTGATTGGCCCTGTGCTGATCACATGCAATACACACCAAACTGAGCATGTGCAGCTTGCCAACAAGGTTCTACTATCAGGAGATGGATTGGGGACTGTATAAGAAGGGCAGGATCAGAGAAGACAGGATCAAACAGCCTTTTTACACAATGCAGAGGATTAACCCCTGAGGTTCCACAGTGAGTATAACAAACATGCTTTACTGTTTTTACTGATTTTACTGTTATGTGTTTAGTAACACTGGTGTAATGTGCTGTGCTTTGCAGTGTGGGAGAATGCAGCATGTCACATGCCAACTACTGGTGTGTGGAACACTCAATCGAAGAACTATAAAAAACTGTTTCACTTTTGCTCATTTCGGAAAAGCTTAAAGAGTAACCCCACTTTTGTTGAGAAAAATAAAACCTTCCCCTCTGGGTGACCTATGTACATTGCGGGGATTGTAATGAACGTGGTTGCAGATTCCTAACTTTTAATATTGTGAAGAAATAGCTGTGTGTTTGTCTGTGTCCATGCGCATAGTGAATCTGTATGGGAGTGATTTTATAATTATCAGTCAGCTGCTGCACCTGCAGGGCTCTAATGATGAAAGTGGCAGAGTCTGCATCCCTTTAGACGTTATTTCCTATAGGGAGTATCTCACCAAAAATTAATTTTTTGTTGCAGGGGATGCCCAAAATCTGATTTGCATCTTAATGCAGACTTCTGGGGAAATCAGTGAGCCAATTACACAAGCAGGACATTACATTTCTGGGGGTGTTCTGTATACCATCTGTGTACAGAACACCTCCAGGTTGCCATATAGTGGGGTTACCCTTTAAAAACCCCAAAAGCAAACCAAAACTAACAAAAATGTGTAGGTGCAAAACCAAATACAAAAGGTTCATGAGGAGTCTATGGTCCTCCCCTAAAGAGGAAGGGCCTCAATCCCTGAACCCCCCCCTAAGGTGCAAGGCAGATGGATTCCTATCCTTAGAGATCTGTCATGGTAAAGGAGTCTATGGTCCTCCTCCGTAGAGGAAGGACCTCAATCCCTAACCCCCCCAAAGTGCAAGGCAGGTGGATTCCTATCCTTAGAGATCTGTCATGGTAGTGGAGTCTATGGTCCTCCTCTGAAGAGGAAGGACCTCAATCCCTAACCCCCCCAAAGTGCAAGGCAGGTGGATTCCTATCTTTAGGGATCTGTCATGGTAGTGGAGTCTATGGTCCTCCTCTGAAGAGGAAGGACCTCAATCCCTAACCCCCCCAAAGTGCAAGGCAGGTGGATTCCTATCCTTAGAGATCTGTCATGGTAGAGGAGTCTATGGTCCTCCTCCGAAGAGGAAGGGCCTCAATCCCTGAACCCCTCAAGGTGCAAGGCAGGTGGATTCCTATCCTTAGGGATCTGTCATGGTAGAGGAGTCTATGGTCCTCCTCCGAAGAAGAAGGGCCTCAATCCCTGAACCTCCAAGGTGCAAGGCAGGTGGATTCCTATCCTTAGGGATCTGTCATGGTAGAGAAGTCTATGGTCCTCCTCCAAAGTGGAAGTGGAAGTGCCTCAATCCCTGAACCCCCAAGGTGCAAGGCAGGTGGATTCCTATCCTTAGGGATCTGTCATGGTAGTGGAGTCTATGGTCCTCCTCTGAAGAGAAAGGGCCTCAATCCCTGAACCCCCCCCCCCCCCCCAAGGTGCAAGGCAGGTGGATTCCTATCCTTAGGGATCTGTCATGGTAGAGGAGTCTATGGTCCTCCTCCGAAGTGAAAGGGCCTCAATCCCTGAACCCCCCAAGGTGCAGGGCAGGTGGATTCCTATCCTTAGGGATCTGTCATGGTAGAGGAGTCTATGGTCCTCCTCCGAAGAGGAAGGGCCTCAATCCCTGAACCTCCCCCAAGGTGCTAGACAGGTGGATTCCTATCCTTAGGGATCTGTCGTGGTAGATCAACCAGGTGCTTGGTGAGGGCTCCTTTGAAGGAAGACCACCAGTGTGGGGAAGAAGCCACATATCCTTCCCCAGTCATCAGGACAGGCGGGGGAACCTGCACCCTTCTGACTCTGTGTAGTAAGCGAGCTGTGCAAAAAACAAGTCATAAAATCAAAGTGCCATCTACAGTATAAGTACATGGCATGCCCGGCAGCCACATATAAAAGTTGTTCAGAGCTGGGCAGAGGGCTTGTCCTAGGAAGAGAGCGCAGGGAAGAATCTGGAGTGCTCTGACCTTGTGCCAATGACTCACAGTGAGGGGGTCTCAAAACTTAAAGCGGAGCTCCACCCAAAAGGGGAAGCTACGCTTGTTTGCTACCCCCTCTGCTGCTACATTTGGCAACTTTCGGGGGGGGGGGGGGGGGGTACTTGTTTTTGACAGGTACCTGTCCCCACTTCCAGGAAACCACGCCGCAGCGAGGTCCCCCGGAAGTTTGACCCCCCTCCTCCTTTCACCGCCACCGGGCCATTAACAAAGTGCATCACGCTTCGTGCATGTGCAGTAGGGAACCCTGCAAGGAATGGTACCTGAGAGAAAACAGGCGGCAGCTACAGCACACAGCCTGTGATTGACCGCCTCAGCTCTGTTCCTGCGTGCTGTGTGTGTGTGTGGGGGAAGGGGGGGGGGGGGTCCCACCGGGTCCCACCCCTCCAATCAGATCTCAGAGCTCTCCTAACTGAGATCTGTAGAGTGCAATTTCAGTTCTCCGCCCCTTTTTTTCTAAACACTCAGACAAGCTTTATGAATTCTGGACAGATGTAGAAGAGAGAAGACTGCAGATAAACAGATACAACTTATGTAGGAGGATTTGGGGTTCATTTACTAAAGGCAAAAATACTGTGCACTCTGCAAGCACAGTTGCTCCAGAGCTTAGTAAATGAACTGACGCTCTGTTGACTTCCATCATCCAATCATGTGCAAGAAAAAGTGCTGTTTTTTTTTTTTCCTTGCTTGTGATTGGGTATTCTTTTCAAAGCGAAGCCTTACCTCATTTACTAAGCTCTGGAGCAACTGCACTTCACAGTCCATTTGCCTTTTTGTTTCATCTCTGTGTATCACCTGAAGCCAGTCACTTCACTGGGTATATGGAAGGCTTTGCAACCACTTTAAAGGATTGTTTGGCACACCGGTGTTGGCATGTGCAGTCTGCACCCTCCCCACTGCAGGTGGCGCTTGACCAAAGAGGCAATGTAGAAGGGGAAGGAAGTTGTGAGGAACTATGATTTCCTGCAGTCACAAGGAGACAGCTGTCAGATTGGACGCTGGCGCCCCATGTGACTTCAGTGGCCATCTTGGGTCAGGCAGAGTCTATTTAAGTAAAACAACACACTCCTGCGCATGAGTGAACTGACACTATAGTGCTGTATTCAGGGCCATTTTTTCCGCAGTTGCCCAGGGGCCCCATTTGCCTGGAGGGCCCCATCCAGGGCCGATCCTCAGCGCTGCAATCTGCTGCTTAAGTTTACTGACTGCACTGGTTGCTCACTTGCTAGAATCGCCGGCCGCCCGGCGTCTAGCTAGAAACCAGCGATGTCAGTCAGAGGCTGCGGCCGCCCCAGCATTCATAGCGTGCCGCGGCCGCCCCAGCGGCTAGTGAACAAGCTCCGCCATGTTCTTCAGACAGCGCGGAGAGGGAGCGGAGCGTAAAGACGGCCCTTGATAGCTGCCACTGCCTTGCTCTGCTGTGAGTGACACACTGTACTGCACCAGGCCAGCGGCCTTAAGTAAGTCTAATGCCGCGTACACACGAAGGGACTATCCCGCGGGATTATCCGCTGGACCGAAGTCCAGCGGATAATCCCCTCGTGTGTGGGCGCCGGCGGACTTTTTTTGGCCAAAGTACGGCGGACTAAAGTTTCAGGTTTTGTTTTCAAATTATCCGCTGGACTTGGCAGTCCAGCGGATAATCCGGTCGTGTGTAGTATGGTCCGGCGTACCAAAAAGGACGCATGCTCAGTAGCAAGTATTTTTCTAGTATTTTTCGTTTTCTAGTCCCGTCGTACGTGCTGTACGTCATCGCGTGAACCGTCGGACTTTTTGCGTGATCGTGTGTGGTCAAGTCCGTTCGCTTTTTAGTCCGGCGTACCCAGCTGGAAAGTCCAGCGGATTGTCCGCTGGACTTAGGTCCGCCGGGAAAAGTCCGTACGTGTGTACGCGGCATAACACTGTCTACTTAAGTTTGTTCAAGTTGTGCATCAAACACAGCCACTGTCTGTGCCCCTCAAAAGCTGCCACTGTGCCCATCAAACACAGACACTGTCTGTGCCCCTCAAAAGCTGCCACTGTGCCCATCAAACACAGACACTGTCTGTGCCCCTCAAAAGCTGCCATTGTGCCCATCAAACACAGCCACTGTCTGTACCCCTCAAAAGCTGCCATGGTGCCCATCAAACACAGCAACTGTCTGTGCCCCTCAAAAGCTGCCACTGGGCCCATCAAACACTACCACTGTGCCCATCAAAGCTGCCACTGTGCCCATCAAACACAGCCACTGTGCCCATCAAAGCTGCCACTGTGCCCAACAAACACAGTCACTGTGCCCATCAAAGCTGCCACTGTGCCCATCAAAAGCTGCCACTGTGCCCATAAAACACAGCAACTGTCTGTGCCCCTCAAAAGCTGCCACTGGGCCCATCAAACACTACCACTGTGCCCATCAAACTCAGCCACTGTGCCCATCAAACGCTGACACTGTGCCCATCAAAGCTGCCACTGTGCCCATCAAAAGCTGCCACTGTGCCCATAAAACACAGCAACTGTCTGTGCCCCTCAAAAGCTGCCACTGGGCCCATCAAACACTACCACTGTGCCCATCAAACTCAGCCACTGTGCCCCTCAAAAGCTGCCACTGTGCCCATCAAACACAGACACTGTCTGTGCCCCTCAAAAGCTGCCATTGTGCCCATCAAACACAGCCACTGTCTGTACCCCTCAAAAGCTGCCATGGTGCCCATCAAACACAGCAACTGTCTGTGCCCCTCAAAAGCTGCCACTGGGCCCATCAAACACTACCACTGTGCCCATCAAAGCTGCCACTGTGCCCATCAAACACAGCCACTGTGCCCATCAAAGCTGCCACTGTGCCCAACAAACACAGCCACTGTGCCCATCAAAGCTGCCACTGTGCCCATCAAAAGCTGCCACTGTGCCCATAAAACACAGCAACTGTCTGTGCCCCTCAAAAGCTGCCACTGGGCCCATCAAACACTACCACTGTGCCCATCAAACTCAGCCACTGTGCCCATCAAACGCTGACACTGTGCCCATCAAACTCGTATTATATTGTCCAAACGTTGTGTTAATGTTTAAACACTGATTTTGTTGGAAGTACCAATAAATATAGCCTTATTGATCATTTGCATTTTTATTCTCATGCGTGATATTGTGTAGACAGGGCCCCAGTGCACTGTATTGCCCGGGGGCCTATAATGCTCTTAAGATGGCCCTGGCTGTATTACTTGGTCAGAGAACCGATAATCCCTTAAATGCCTTGCTGCCCTCTAGGACTGGGGCCGATCACTGGCTCCTGACAGAGCGACATCGGTCCCGAACAGTGAGAGGCACTGCTGCTATGCCAGTGCCACCTACAGGTGCATATCAGTGCCGCCTATCAGTACCTGTATGTTGCGCTTTTAAGAGGTGGCCTGCGGGCGCGCGCTGGGAGCTCCGTGAGTTGAATCGCGAGTCCCGCGGACTCGATGTCTGCGGGGATACCCGCGATTGTCTCACAGAGAGGAAGAAGCATCTCCTTATTCTGCATAGTGACAGTGTCACTGATCTCTGCTCCCTGTGATCGGGAGAAGAGATCAGTGATGTGTCACACATAGCCACGCCCCCCACAGTTAGAAACACTCCCCAGGACACACTTAACCCCTTAACTGCCCCCTAGTGGTTAACCCCTTCACTGCCAGTGTCATTTACACAGGAATCAGCACTGATTGCTGTATAAATGACACTGGTCCCAAAAACGTGTCAAAAATGTCCGATGCGTCCGCCATAATGTCGCAGTCATGATAAAAATCGCTGATCGCCACCATTACTAGTAAAAAAAAAAGCGACGCAGTGCCGAATCGCAAAAAAGTGCTCTGGTCTTTGGCCAGCAAAATGGTCTGGGGCTTAAGCGGTTAAAACATATAGAACATCTGGCCTACAGTGACATCATGGAAAGCAGACGCTCCCCTTTTCTGCACCTTCAGCCAAATCTTGTTCTATGACTTCTATGAATCAATTATATCAGAATATTTTATTAGCCCCGGAAAAGTTTTTTTTTTTTTAAATGGAATAAACTCCAAGTAACAGCGATGAGCTCATGGACTAAGAACGATCAAATGACATGTACTAAACAGTTTCTTCAAAGCTGACCCAACAGCCGGCAGCAGGAACTGCGCCTCTTCCTGCTGCCGGCTTTTGGGTCAGCTTTGAAGAAACTGTTTAGTACATGTCATTTGATCGTTCTTAGTCCATGAGCTCATCGCTGTTACTTGGAGTTTATTCTATTTAAAAAAAAAAACTTTTCCGGGGCTAATAAAATATTCTGATTTAATTGATTCATAGAAGTCATTGCCAGGAAAATCGGTAAATTATTCCAGTGAATCACCAGCCTTATTGCTGTGAAGTTACATCAGTTCGAGAGACCGCACCACCTTCCGGGAGGTGAGCACCGGGAGATCAGCAAAGAGGAATGTAGCAAGATCCCAGGCCTCCTTTAGTCTAATGCAGTGATGGCAAACCTATGGCACGTGTGCCACAGCTGGCACGCAGAGCCATCTCTGTGGGCACACGAGAGGGTCCAGGACACAGCTAGAGGTCTCTCTCTCCTCTCAGCCCCCCATCCCTCTCTTTCAGCCCCCTCTTTGTGTCCCCCTCTCTCTGTTCCCCCTCTCTCTCAGCTCACCCCTCTCTCAGCATCTCTCTTGCACCCCTCTCTCTCTGTCCCTCTTCTCTCTCTCTCTCTCTGTTCCCCTTCGTTTTCTCTGTTCCCCCTCCCTCTCTCAGCTCACCTCTCTCTCAGCATTTCTCTCAGCCCCTCTCCCTCTCTTTTGCCCCTCTCTCTCAGCATCTCTCTCACACCCCTCTCTCTCACATCCCCTCCCTCTCTCTCACACCCCCTTCCTCCCTCTCAGCCCCTCTCCCTCTCTCTGTTCCCTCTCTCTTTCAGCATATCTCTCACACCCCCCTCTCTCTCTGCCCCCCCTCTCTCAGCCCCCTCCCTCTCAGCATCTCTCTCACACCCCTCTCTCTCAGCCCCTCTCCTTCTCTCTCAGCCCCTATCCCTCTCTCTCAGCCCCTCTCCCTCTCTCTCAGCCCCTATCCCACTCTCTCAGCCCCCTCTCCCTCTCTCTCAGCCCCCTTC
This sequence comes from Lithobates sylvaticus, assembly GCA_028564925.1. Classification (NCBI taxonomy): domain Eukaryota; kingdom Metazoa; phylum Chordata; class Amphibia; order Anura; family Ranidae; genus Lithobates; species Lithobates sylvaticus. The sequence goes on from CM053038.1 coordinate 57,494,724, forward strand.
CTCTCTCTGTCCCCCCTCCCTCTCAGCCCCTCTCCCTCTCTCTGTTCCCTCTCCCTCTCAGCCCCTCTCCCTCTCTCTGTTCCCTCTCTCTCACACCCCCTTTCTCTATGCCCCCCTCTCTCAGCCCCCCTCCCTCTCAGCATCTCTCTCACACCCCTCTCTCAGCCCCTCTCCCTCTCTCTCTGCCCTCCCTCTCTCAGCCCCCCTCCCTCTCAGCATCTCTCTCACACCCCTCTCTCTCAGCCCCTCTCCCTCTCTCTCAGCCCCTATCCCTCTTTCTCAGCCCCTATTCCTCTCTCTCAGCCCCCCTCTCTCTCTCTCAGCCCCTCTCTCTCAGCCCCCCTCCCCTCTCTCTCAGCCCCCCTCCCTCTCTCTGTCCCCTCTCCCTCTCAGCCCCTCTCCCTCTCTCTGTTCCCTCTCTTTCAGCATATCTCTGCCCCCTCTCTCTCTGCCCCCTCTCTCTCTCTCTCTGCCCCCCCTCTCTTTCTGTCTCTATGCCCCCCTCTCTCTATGCCCCCTCTCTCTATGCCCCCCCCCCCCCTCTCTCTCTCTGCCCCCTCTCTCTCTCTGCCCCCCTCTCTATCTGCCCCTCTCTCTCTCTCTCTCTCTCTCTCGCAAATTGCCGTGTTGGCACTTTGCAACACAAAACTAATGTATTTATTTCAGTTTGGGCACTCAGGCTCAAAAAGGTTTGCCATCACTGGTCTAATGAGAACCTCCAGAGCCAAGAGCCATCCTTCCGTATAGAGTGGGTTGTGAGGCATAGTGGGTGTAATGTGAGATAGATTCATGGGCGCCAGACACTTCTTGAATGCAAAGAGATCTTCCTGACAGATTCTTCTTAAAGCCTGCCCTAGGGGCAGAGCCCCAGCACAGGGGTCTCCTCCAGGCTGACTGGACCCAGGAACTCTGCCCCCTGCTGTTCAGTCCCCAGACTATTTATGAGCAACTGGACAACTCTCCCCAGGGATTGGCTGGAGACCAACAAATATTTAGCCTGCATGCCATGTTCTTCCTCCGAATATGATTCTAGAAACCTCTAGAGCAAACTTTTCAAACAAAAGGCTAGTTTACCTTTATATAGACTTTAGGGGGCTGGATTGTGGCCAGTGGGGGTAGAAAATATCCCGGGCCCAGCATAAATCAGAATAAAAATGGCCTCAGGGTTAGTGGTCAATAGGAGGAGGAATAATGCCTCATCATTGGTATCAGTGGAAGGAATAGTGCCCCATTATTGGTGTCACTGGGAGGAATAGTGCCCCATTATTGGTGTCAGTGGGAGGAATAGTGCCCCATTATTGGTGTCACTGGGAGGAATAGTGCCCGATCATTGGTATCAGTGGGAGGCATAGTGACCCATTGCACATGTCAGTGGAAGGAATAGTGCCCCATCATTGGTATCGGTGGGTGGAATATTGTCCCATTGCTGGTATCAGTGGAAGGAATAGTGCCCTATCATTGGTGTCAGTGGGAGGAATAGTGCCCCATCATTGGTGTCAGTGGGAGGAATAGTGTCCCATCATTGAGACTTGTGGGAGGAACAGTGCCCCTTCATTAATATTGTGGCTAGTGGGGGGTAGCAAATGTCCCAAACCCAGCACCAGTTAGAATAACATGACCTCAGGGTTAGTGGTCAGTAGGAGGAGGAAGGATGCTTCATCAATGGTATCAGTGGAAGGAATAGTGCCCCATTGTTGGTGTCAGTGGCAGCAATAGTGCCCCATCATTGATTTCAGTGGGAGGAATAGTGTCCCCATCATTGGTATCAGTGGGAGGAATTGTGCCCCATCATTGGTATCAATGGGAGGAATAGTGCCCCATCATTGGTATCAATGGGAGGAATAGTGCCCCATCATTGGTGTCAGTGGGAGGAATAGTGTCCCATCATTGGTATCAGTGGGAGAAATAGTGCCCCATCATTGGTGTCAGTGGGAGAAATAGTGCCCCATCATTGGTGTCAGTGGGAGAAATAGTGCCCCATCATTGGTGTCAGTGGGAGGAATAGTGTCCCATCATTGGTATCAGTGGGAGGAATAGTGCCCCATCATTGGTATCAGTGGGAGGAATAGTGCCCCATCATTGGTGTCAGTGGGAGGAATAGTGCCCCATCATTGGTGTCAGTGGGCGGAATAGTGTCCCATCATTGGTATCAGTGGGAGGAATAGTGCCCCATCATTGGTATCAGTGGGAGAAATAGTGCCCCATCATTGGTATCAGTGGGAGGAATAGTGTCCCATCATTGGTATCAGTGGGAGGAAATAGTGCCCCATCATTGGTATCAGTGGGAGAAATAGTGCCCCATCATTGGTATCAGTGGGAGGAATAGTGCCCCATCATTGGTGTCAGTGGGAGGAATTGTGCCCCATCATTGGTATCAGTGGGAGGAATAGTGCCCCATCATTGGTATCAATGGGAGGAATAGTGCCCCATCATTGGTGTCAGTGGGAGGAATAGTGTCCCATCATTGGAATCAGTGGGAGAAATAGTGCCCCATCATTGGTGTCAGTGGGAGGAATAGTGTCCCATCATTGGTATCAGTGGGAGAAATAGTGCCCCATCATTGGTATCAGTGGGGAGAATAGTGCCCCATCATTGGTGTCAGTGGGAGGAATAGTGCCCCATCATTGGTGTCAGTGGGAGGAATAGTGTCCCATCATTGGTATCAGTGGGAGAATAGTGCCCCATCATTGGTATCAGTGGGAGAAATAGTGCCCCATCATTGGTATCAGTGGGAGAAATAGTGCCCCATCATTGGTATCAGTGGGAGAAATAGTGCCCCATCATTGGTATCAGTGGGAGGAATAGTGCCCCATCATTGGTATCAGTGGGAGGAATAGTGCCCCATCATTGGTGTCAGTGGGAGGAATAGTGCCCATCATTGGTATCAGTGGGAGAAATAGTGCCCCATCATTGGTATCAGTGGGAGTAATAGTGCCCCATCATTGGTTTCAGTGGGAGGAATAGTGACCCATCATTGGTATAAGTGGGAGGAATAGTGCCCCATCATTGGTATCAGTGGGAGGAATAGTGCCCCCATCATTGGTATCAGTGGGAGAGAATAGTGCCCCATCATTGGTATCAGTGGGAGGAATAGTGCCCCCCATCATTGGTATCAGTGGGAGGAAATAGTGCCCCATCATTGGTATCAGTGGGAGGAATAGTGCCCCATCATTGGTATCATGGGAGGAATAGTGCCCCATCATTGGTGTCAGTGGGAGGAATAGTGTCCCATCATTGGTATCAGTGGGAGGAATAGTGCCCCATCATTGGTGTCAGTGGGAGGAATAGTGTCCCATCATTGGTATCAGTGGGAGAAATAGTGCCCCATCATTGGTATCAGTGGGAGGAATAGTGCCCCATCATTGGTGTCAGTGGGAGGAAATAGTGCCCCATCATTGGTGTCAGTGGGAGGAATAGTGTCCCATCATTGGTATCAGTGGGAGAATAGTGCCCCATCATTGGTATCAGTGGGAGGAATAGTGCCCCATCATTGGTGTCAGTGGGAGGAATAGTGTCCCATCATTGGTATCAGTGGGAGAAATAGTGCCCCATCATTGGTATCAGTGGGAGAAATAGTGCCCATCATTGGTATCAGTGGGAGAAATAGTGTCCCATCATTGGTATCAGTGGGAGGAATAGTGCCCCATCATTGGTGTCAGTGGGAGGAATAGTGTCCCATCATTGGTATCAGTGGGAGGAATAGTGCCCCATCATTGGTATCAGTGGGAGAAATAGTGCCCCATCATTGGTATCAGTGGGAGAAATAGTGCCCCATCATTGGTATCAGTGGGAGAAATAGTGCCCCATCATTGGTATCAGTGGGAGAAATAGTGCCCCATCATTGGTATCAGTGGGAGGAATAGTGCCCCATCATTGGTGTCAGTGGGAGGAATAGTGCCCCATCATTGGTATCAGTGGGAGAAATAGTGCCCCATCATTGGTATCAGTGGGAGGAATAGTGCCCCATCATTGGTATCAGTGGGAGCAATAGTGCCCCATCATTAGTATCAGTGGGAGGAATAGTGCCCCATCATTAGTATCAGTGGGAGGAATAGTGCCCCATCATTGGTATCAGTGGGAGAAATAGTGCCCCATCATTGGTATCAGTGGGAGAAATAGTGCCCCATCATTGGTATCAGTGGGAGAAATAGTGCCCCATCATTGGTATCAGTGGGAGGAATAGTGCCCCATCATTGGTATCAATGGGAGGAATAGTGCCCCATCATTGGTGTCAGTGGGAGGAATAGTGCCCCATCATTGGTATCAGTGGGAGAAATAGTGCCCCATCATTGGTGTCAGTGGGAGGAATAGTGTCCCATCATTGGTATCAGTGGGAGAATAGTGCCCCATCATTGGTATCAGTGGGAGAAATAGTGCCCCATCATTGGTATCAGTGGGAGAAATAGTGCCCCATCATTGGTATCAGTGGGAGAAATAGTGCCCCATCATTGGTATCAGTGGGAGGAATAGTGCCCCATCATTGGTGTCAGTGGGAGGAATAGTGCCCCATCATTGGTATCAGTGGGAGAAATAGTGCCCCATCATTGGTATCAGTGGGAGAAATAGTGCCCCATCATTGGTATCAGTGGGAGGAATAGTGCCCCATCATTAGTATCAGTGGGAGGAATAGTGCCCATCATTAGTATCAGTGGGAGGAATAGTGCCCCATCATTGGTATCAGTGGGAGAAATAGTGCCCCATCATTGGTATCAGTGGGAGAAATAGTGCCCCATCATTGGTATCAGTGGGAGAAATAGTGCCCCATCATTGGTATCAGTGGGAGGAATAGTGCCCCATCATTGGTGTCAGTGGGGAGGAATAGTGCCCCATCATTGGTGTCAGTGGGAGGAATAGTGCCCCATCATTGGTGTCAGTGGGAGGAATAGTGTCCCATCATTGAGACTTGTGGGAGGAATAGTGTCCCATCATTGAGACTTGTGGGAGGAATAGTGTCCCATCATTGAGACTTGTGGGAGGAACAGTGCCCCTTCATTAATATTGTGGCTAGTGGGGGGTAGCAAATGTCCCGGACCCAGCACCAGTTAGAATAACATGACCTCAGGGTTAGTGGTCAGTAGGAGGAGGAAGGATGCTTCATCATTGGTATCAGTGGGAGGAATAGTGCCCTACAGAGCAGCAGGCTGTAGACACTGAGCAGCCCTAATGAATCAACACCCGCTCCTCTGATTACAGTGGAGCCAACTACAGTACATTGACCTATCAGCCCACTCTATTTCTAGGTCGCTGATGCTATTATCATCTGTGCCCCACCTGGGAAATTTCCCTTCACTTCCTGTCCTGCATCCAAAACAGGAAGTGACCGGCTATCCCTCCAAAGTGAGGAAATCCCAGGTTGTTAACAGAATTAGTGTCCCCATTGGAAGACTTACGCTTTATTCCTGTTCTGGTGACAACCCAAAATTTTAGGATTTTCTTTCACTTTCGGTGATAACAGTAAACAGGACAAATAGAAAGGGTGAATCTCCATAACGGAGACACAGACAGCAAAAAAAAAAAACAGGGGATCAAATCCCTCTCCATTCTATCCAGAACTAAAAAAAGTCCCATGTAGGCCCCCAATTCTATCTATATAGACCAGGATGGGCCCTAATATGAAAGGAGTCCTTGGAATACCTTTGGGCTATGGATTAAACATGTGCAAATTTGTTCATTTTCTTTTTCGTTTCATTCGTTTTTTTGCTTTTTTCGGAAATTCGGAAATTCGAAAATTCGGAATTCGGAAATTTGGGGAATTTTCACATTTCTATTTTTCGGATTTCCGAATTTTGTATTTTCGTATTTCCGAATTTCCAAATTTTCAAATTTCCAAATTTTCGGATCTCCGAATTTTCGGATCTCCGAATTTCCGAGTTTTCGGATCTCCGAATTTCCGAATTTTCGGATTTCCGAATTTCCGAATTTTCAAATTTCAGAATTTTCGAATTTTCGGATTTCCGAAATTCCAAACTTTCAATTTTCGAATTTTCGGATTTCCGAATTATCGAATTTTGGATTTTCGGTTTTTCGGAATTGAAAATCCCAAAATTTGAAAATCTGAAAAAAAGAAAGAGAAAATCAGTTTAATTAATAACTAACTATTAAATTAACAAGTACGAATTTATCCGAAGTTACGAATTATCTGAAATAACGAATGTCGCATCTAACCAAATGGAACGGAACAAATTAATAATAAATAATTAATAATAATAAAAAGATTTTATTATTGTTATTTACTATTATTAGATCGTTACGTTCCATTTGGTTAGATGCGGCATTCGTTATTTCAGATAATTCGTAACTTCGGATAAATTCGTACTCGTTACGTTCACTAACAAACAAATTTGAAAGTGAATTCCAATACCTATAATTAATAGTTAGTTATTATTTAGAATTAAACAGATTTTCTCTCTTTTTTTTCTGATTTTCAAATTTTTTAATTTTTAAATTTCCAAATTATGAAAATTCGGAATTCCAAAAATCCGAAAATCCAAAATTCGGAAATTGGAAAATCCGAAATTCGAAAATTCGGAAATCCGAAAATCGGAAATCCGAAAATTCGGAAATTCGGAAATCCAAAATTCGGAAATTCGAAATTCAGAAATTCGGA
>CM053038.1:57501804-57545201 GCA_028564925.1 Lithobates sylvaticus
AACAAGAAGGACAAGAAGAAGAAGAAGGTGGCGCCGGCGGCGCGGAAGACGACGACCGCCGCAAGAACAGAAGAGACCCCCGGAAGACCCCCGAAGGCGGATCGAGACCCCCAGACGACGGCGGCGACGACGAAGAAGGTAGCCGGACTCCTCCCCTCGTGAAAGAGCTAGGTAAAAGAGCAGAAGAGAGGGGAGGAGTCCGGCGAGAAGACCCCCAAGACGGAAGAAGACCCCCGAAGGCGGATCGAGACCCCCAGACGGCGGCGACGACGAAGAAGGTAGCCGGACTTCCCCCGCTCGGTAAAAGAGCTTGGTAAATGGCGGGGGAGTCCGGCGAGAAGACCCCCAAGACGGAAGAAGACCCCCGGAGCAGTGCAATAAACTATTTTTTCAAAAGTGTGGGTGTTTTTTTTTACTTTACATTTTACACCTTAGGTGAATGGGTAGGGGTACATCGTACCCCATACTCATTCACATAGGGTGGGGGGCCGGGATCTGGGGGCCCCCTTATTAAAGGGGGTTCCCAGATTCCGATAAGCCCCCGCCCGCAGACCCCGACAACCAACGGCCAGGGTTGTCGGGAAGAGGCCCTTGTCCTCATCAACATGGGGACAAGGTGCTTTGGGGTGGGGGGGGCGCACGGCCCCCCTTTCCCCAGGGCACCCCCCATGTTGAGGGCACGCGGCCTGGTACGGCTCAGGAGGGGGGGGGGGGCGCTCGTTCGTCCCCACCCCTTTCCTGGCCTGCCAGGCTGCGTGCTCGGATGAGGGTCTGACATGGATTTGGGGGGAACCCTCACGCCGTTTTTTCGGCGTGGGGATTCCCTTTAAATCCATGCCAGGTCACGGAGCTAGCGCGGCGGCAGTAACTGCCTACGCTAGCTACGTAACCTGAAGTCACGTGCTAAATGAACGGACTTGCCGATGAGCGGCAAGTCCCTTCATTTCAAAAGTCCCGCGGACTTGCCCACTAACGGCGGGATTGTCCGCTGGACTTCCAAGTCCAGCGGATAATTTGAAAACAAAACTTCAAACTTTAGTCCGCCGTACTTTGGCGCCAAAAAGTCCGCCGGCGCCCACACACGAGGGGATTATCCGCTGGACTTCAGTCCAGAGGATAATCCCGCGGGATTGTCCCTTCGTGTGTACGCGGCATAACACTGTCTACTTAAGTTTGTTCAAGTTGTGCATCAAACACAGCCAATTTCTGTGCCCCTCAAAAGCTGCCATTGTGCCCATCAAACACAGCCACTGTCTGTGCCCCTCAAAAGCTGCCACTGTGCCCATCAAACACAGCCACTGTCTGTGCCCCTCAAAAGCTGCCATTGTGCCCATCAAACACAGCCACTGTCTGTACCCCTCAAAAGCTGCCATGGTGCCCATCAAACACAGCAACTGTCTGTGCCCCTCAAAAGCTGCCACTGGGCCCATCAAACACTACCACTGTGCCCATCAAAGCTGCCACTGTGCCCAACAAACACAGCCACTGTGCCCATCAAAGCTGCCACTGTGCCCATCAAAAGCTGCCACTGTGCCCATAAAACACAGCAACTGTCTGTGCCCCTCAAAAGCTGCCACTGGGCCCATCAAACACTACCACTGTGCCCATCAAAGCTGCCACTGTGCCCATCAAACACAGCCACTGTGCCCATCAAAGCTGCCACTGTGCCCAACAAACACAGCCACTGTGCCCATCAAAGCTGCCACTGTGCCCATCAAAAGCTGCCACTGTGCCCATAAAACACAGCAACTGTCTGTGCCCCTCAAAAGCTGCCACTGGGCCCATCAAACACTACCACTGTGCCCATCAAACTCAGCCACTGTGCCCATCAAACGCTGACACTGTGCCCATCAAACTCGTATTATATTGTCCAAACGTTGTGTTAATGTTTAAACACTGATTTTGTTGGAAGTACCAATAAATATAGCCTTATTGATCATTTGCATTTTTATTCTCATGCGTGATATTGTGTAGACAGGGCCCCAGTGCACTGTATTGCCCGGGGGCCTATAATGCTCTTAAGATGGCCCTGGCTGTATTACTTGGTCAGAGAACCGATAATCCCTTAAATGCCTTGCTGCCCTCTAGGACTGGGGCCGATCACTGGCTCCTGACAGAGCGACATCGGTCCCGAACAGTGAGAGGCACTGCTGCTATGCCAGTGCCACCTACAGGTGCATATCAGTGCCGCCTATCAGTACCTGTATGTTGCGCTTTTAAGAGGTGGCCTGCGGGCGCGCGCTGGGAGCTCCGTGAGTTGAATCGCGAGTCCCGCGGACTCGATGTCTGCGGGGATACCCGCGATTGTCTCACAGAGAGGAAGAAGCATCTCCTTATTCTGCATAGTGACAGTGTCACTGATCTCTGCTCCCTGTGATCGGGAGAAGAGATCAGTGATGTGTCACACATAGCCACGCCCCCCACAGTTAGAAACACTCCCCAGGACACACTTAACCCCTTAACTGCCCCTAGTGGTTAACCCCTTCACTGCCAGTGTCATTTACACAGGAATCAGCACTGATTGCTGTATAAATGACACTGGTCCCAAAAACGTGTCAAAAATGTCCGATACGTCCGCCATAATGTCGCAGTCATGATAAAAAATCGCTGATCGCCACCATTACTAGTAAAAAAAAAAGCGACGCAGTGCCGAATCGCAAAAAGTGCTCTGGTCTTTGGCCAGCAAAATGGTCTGGGGCTTAAGCGGTTAAAACATATAGAACATCTGGCCTATAGTGACATCATGGAAAGCAGACGCTCCCCTTTTCTGCACCTTCAGCCAAATCTTCTTCTATGACTTCTATGAATCAATTATATCAGAATATTTTATTAGCCCCGGAAAAGTTTTTTTTTTTTAAATGGAATAAACTCCAAGTAACAGCGATGAGCTCATGGACTAAGAACGATCAAATGACATGTACTAAACAGTTTCTTCAAAGCTGACCCAACAGCCGGCAGCAGGAACTGCGCCTCTTCCTGCTGCCGGCTTTTGGGTCAGCTTTGAAGGAACGATTTAGTACATGTCATTTGATCGTTCTTAGTCCATGAGCTCATCGCTGTTACTTGGAGTTTATTCCGTTTAAAAAAAAAAAAAAAACTTTCCCGGGGCTAATAAAATATTCTGATTTAATTGATTCATAGAAGTCATTGCCAGGAAAATCGGTAAATTATTCCAGTGAATCACCAGCCTTATTGCTGTGAAGTTACATCAGTTCGAGAGACCGCACCACCTTCCGGGAGGTGAGCACCGGGAGATCAGCAAAGAGGAATGTAGCAAGATCCCAGGCCTCCTTTAGTCTAATGCAGTGATGGCAAACCTATGGCACGCAGAGCCATCTCTGTGGGCACACGAGAGGGTCCAGGACACAGCTAGAGGTCTCTCTCTCCTCTCAGCCCCCCATCCCTCTCTTTCAGCCCCCCTCTTTGTGTCCCCCTCTCTCTGTTCCCCCTCTCTCTCAGCTCACCCCTCTCTCAGCATCTCTCTTGCACCCCTCTCTCTCTGTCCCTCTTCTCTCTCTCTCTCTGTTCCCCTTCGTTTTCTCTGTTCCCCCTCCCTCTCTCAGCTCACCTCTCTCTCAGCTCACCTCTCTCTCAGCATTTCTCTCAGCCCCTCTCCCTCTCTTTTGCCCCTCTCTCTCAGCATCTCTCTCACACCCCTCTCTCTCACATCCCCTCCCTCTCTCTCACACCCCCTCCCTCTCTCTCACACCCCCTTCCTCCCTCTCAGCCCCTCTCCCTCTCTCTGTTCCCTCTCTCTTTCAGCATATCTCTCACACCCCCCTCTCTCTGCCCCCCCTCTCTCAGCCCCCCTCCTCTCAGCATCTCTCTCACACCCCTCTCTCTCAGCCCCTCTCCTTCTCTCTCAGCCCCTATCCCTCTCTCTCAGCCCTCTCCCTCTCTCTCAGCCCCTATCCCACTCTCTCAGCCCCCCTCCCTCTCTCTCAGCCCCCTTCCTCTCTCTGCCCCCTCCCTCTCAGCCCCTCTCCCTCTCTCTGTTCCCTCTCCCTCTCAGCCCCTCTCCCTCTCTCTGTTCCCTCTCCCTCTCTCTCACACCCCCTTTCTCTATGCCCCCCTCTCTCAGCCCCCCTCCCTCTCAGCATCTCTCTGACACCCCTCTCTCTCAGCCCCTCTCCCTCTCTCTCAGCCCCTATCCCTCTTTCTCAGCCCCTATCCCTCTCTCTCAGTCCCTCTCTCTCAGCCCCTCTCTCTCAGCCCCTATCCCACTCTCTCAGCCCCCCTCCCTCTCTCTCAGCCCCCCTCCCTCTCTCTGTTCCCTCTCTTTCAGCATATCTCTGCCCCCCTCTCTCTCTCTGCCACCCCTCTCTCTCTCTGCCCCCCCTCTCTTTGCCCCCCTCTCTCTCTGCCCCCCCCCCTCTCTTTGCTCCCCTCTCTCTCTGTCTCCCCTCTCTCTATGCCCCCTCTCTCTATGCCCCCTCTCTCTCTCTGCCCCCCTCTCTATCTGCCCCCCTCTCTCTCTCTCTCTCTCGCAAATTACCGTGTTGGCACTTTGCAACACAAAACCAATGTATTTATTTCAGTTTGGGCACTCAGGCTCAAAAAGGTTCGCCATCACTGGTCTAATGAGAACCTCCAGAGCCAAGAGCCATCCTTCTGTATAGAGTGGGTTGTGAGGCATAGTGGGTGTAATGTGAGATAGATTCATGGGCGCCAGACACTTCTTGAATGCAAAGAGATCTTCCTGACAGATTCTTCTTAAAGTCTGCCCTAGGGGCAGAGCCCCAGCACAGGGGTCTCCTCTGGCCTGACTGGACCCAGGAACTCTGCCCCCTGCTGTTCAGTCCCCAGACTATTTATGAGCAACTGGACAACTCTCCCCAGGGATTGGCTGGAAACCAACAAATATTTAAACTGCATGCCATGTTCTTCCTCCGAATATGATTCTAGAACCCTCTAGAGCAAACTTTTCAAACAAAGGGCTAGTTTACTGTCCTATAGACTTTAGGGGGGGCTGGATTGCGGCCAGTGGGGGTAGATCATATCCCGGACCCAGCATAAATCAGAATAAAAATGGCCTCAGGGTTAGTGGTCAATAGGAGGAGGAATAGTGCCTCATCATTGGTATCAGTGGAAGGAATAGTGTCCCATTATTGGTGTCACTGGGAGGAATAGTGTCCCATTATTGGTGTCAGTGGGAGGAATAGTGCCCCATCATTGGTATCAGTGGGAGGAATAGTGTCCCATCATTGGTATCAGTGGGAGGAATAGTGTCCCATCATTGGTGTCAGTGGGAGGAATAGTGTCCCATCATTGGTGTCAGTGGGAGGAATAATGCACCATCATTGGTATCAGTGGGAGGAATAGTGCCCCATTGCTGGTGCCAGTGGGAGGAATAGTGCCCCATCATTGGTATCAGTGGGAGGAATAGTGCTCCATCATTGGTGTCAGTGGAAGGAATAGTGCCCCATCATTGGTATCAGTGGGAGGAATAGTACCCCATTGTTGGTGTCAGTGGAAGCAATAGTGTCCCATCATTGAGACTTGTGGGAGGAATAGTGCCCCATCATTGATTTCAGTGGAGGAATAGTGCCCCATCATTGGTGTCAGTGGGAGGAATGGTGCCCATCATTGGTATCAGTAGGAGGAATAGTGCCCATCATTGGTGTCAGTGGGAGGAATAGTGCCCCATTGTTGGTGTCAGTGGCAGTAATAGTGTCCCATCATTGAGACTAGACATGTGCAATTCGTTTTGTTTTTTTTTCGTTATTTTCGTTCATTTGTTATCGTACGAATAAACAAACGATTCGGTAAAAATTTTAACGAATAACGAATCGTTCGGATCGAACGAATCCGAAAAAAAATAATTAGAAACAACGAATCTACGAAAGAAGAAAATCCGAAAAACGAAAACAGGAACAACGAAAATCAAAATGAAGGAAAAAACTTGTACATTCGTAACTTTTTTTTTTTTCGATTCGTAATTTTCCGTGTCTCTTACAATATAATAATAGCATACACATTACATAACATTATGAATTATGCTCCGATTACGAATCTACGAATGTTACGAATGTACGAATAAATACGAATGCGTCCGAATTTCGAATAAATGAAAATTAAACTAACGGAAAAACGAATCAACGAAAAAATAACTCTAACGAAAATACGAATCGTTACGAACACCGACGACGTACGAATTTGCGAATCGTTACGAATCAAAGGAAACGAAAAAAAACGAAACGAAAATAAACACATTTTTTTGTTGTGCACATGTCTAATTGAGACGTGTGGGAGGACTAGTGTCCCATCATTGGTATCAGTGGGAGGAATAGTGCCCCATCATTGGTATCAGTGGGAGGAATAGTGCCCCATCATGGTATCAGTGGGAGGAATAGTGCCCCATCATTGGTATCAGTGGGAGATATAGTGTCCCATCATTGGTATCAGTGGGAGGAATGGTGCCCCATCATTGGTATCAGTGGTAGGAATAGTGCCCCATCATTGGTATCAGTGGGAGGAATAGTGCCCCATCATTGGTATCAGTGGGAGGAATAGTGCCCCATCATTGGTATCAGTGGGCGGAATAGTGCCCCATCATTGATACTAGTGGGAAGAATAGTGCCCCATAATTAATATTAGTGGCAGAAATAGTGCCTCATATCATTGGGAGGAATAATGACCCAAGGGCTTGATAAGGGCTAGCAAAGGGCTGCAGAAGCAAAACATTAGCAATTGATTTTCCTGCAACTTTTTATAACGAACGATCTTTAGCCAATGGCGTCTGCTTCCAGGTTACACATTTTTGGGGTGTATGTATACAAAACGTTTGCTCTACAAAAGGTGACAAAACATTCGCACAGCCCCGACTTGCCATTTTGTGAGTAATATAATTATGTCCTGTGACTGTAAGCGCCATCTAGTGACCACAATGCAGTATTTTATTTAAAGTACCCTAATCAGAATAAATACTGCATTGTGGCCACAAGGTGGCGCTTAGAATCTTATGAGACAATTATATTACCCTTAATACGGCGAGTTTCGTTGGAGCTGTGCAAACGTTCTTTTTTCTCTTTTTTTTACATAGACCCCTAAAATATTTTTACCCAACAAAAATAGACCCGAATAAAACCCATTTTTTTTTTTATGTTTTTTTGATGTTTGCGTCTTGAGTGGCCCCGGTATTGGATACATTTGCTGTCATCGGGTCCTGGTGTTTGTGAAAATCTTGATAGATAAGACACTGATGTGTGTGAGAATTCAAGGGATGCCCCACTGTTCTGTCATTGTGATTTGCAAACAAATGGCCCTTGAACAGGCTGGGGGGGGGGGGGGGGGGGTGTGGCCCCTGCGTGTGACACTGGGGCCAGGACTTTGTATCTCTGGTGTTTGCTGATCATCTTTGTGTACAGGGGGGGGGGTAAACCGTCCTCAAACAGGTTGGTTCAGCTATACCAACACAAGATGGCTTTCCTAACAAAGCCATAAGGACAGAATTTAGTCCTCATTGGCCTTTAAGTAAACGTGAATGAAGGTGCCGTATGGTGCAGGTAGACGCCGCGCCATAGTGGACACCGCGCCATGGTGGACACCGCGCCATAGTGGACACCGCGCCATAGTGGACACCGCGCCATAGAGATCGCATCAATCCTTTATACATGGAATGTTTTCGCTGGTAACCCCACGCTGGAGCCCCAACCACCCTCCATAGGTTATACAGTTGGTATTCAGGGACATGATTGCAGACCATGATGCCTTAGTACAGCGCTCTCCAAATTAGGTTATGTCCAACCCTCTAATGTAAGATGACTCTGACGGGGACTCTGATGTAAGGGGGGGCTCTGATGGTGGGGGGGGACACTAAAGGAGACTCTGATGTAAGAAGGTACTCTGATGTGAGGGGGGACTCTGAAAGGGACCCTGATGTGAGAGTGAACACTGATGGGGAACCTTGATGTAAGGGGGGCTCTGATGGGGAACCCTGATGTAAGGGGGGGCTCTGATGGGGAACCCTGATGTAAGGGGGGGCTCTGATATGGAACCCTGATGTAAGGGGGGCTCTGATGGGGAACCCTGATGTAAAGGGGGCTCTGATGGGGAACCCTGATGTAAGGGGGGGGGGCTCTGATGGGGAACCCTGATGTAAAGGGGGCTCTGATGGGGAACCCTGATGTAAGGGGGGGCTCTGATGGGGAACCCTGATGTGAGGGGGGCTCTGATGGGGAACCCTGATGTAAGGGGGGGCTCTGATGGGGAACCCTGATGTAAAGGGGGGGCTCTGATGGGGAACCCTGATGTAAGGGGGGGCTCTGATGGGGAACCCTGATGTAAGGGGGGGGGGCTCTGATGTAAGAAGTGACTTTAATGGGGACTCTGATGTAAGAAGTGACTCTGATGGGGAACCCTGATGTAAGGGGGGGCTCTGATGGGGAACCCTGATGTAAGGGGGGGCTCTGATGGGGAACCCTGATGTAAAGGGGGGCTCTGATGGGGAACCCTGATGTAAGGGGGGGCTCTGATGGGGAACCCTGATGTGAGGGGGGCTCTGATGGGGAACCCTGATGTAAGGGGGGGCTCTGATGGGGAACCCTGATGTAAGGGGGGGCTCTGATGGGGAACCCTGATATAAGGGGGGGCTCTGATGGGGAACCCTGATGTAAGGGGGGGCTCTGATGTAAGAAGTGACTTTAATGGGGACTCTGATGTAAGAAGTGACTCTGATGGGGAACCTGATGTAAGGGGGGCTCTGATGGGGAACCCTGATGTAAGGGGGGCTCTGATGGGGAACCCTGATGTAAGGGGGGGCTCTGATATGGAACCCTGATGTAAGGGGGGGCTCTGATGGGGAACCCTGATGTAAAGGGGGGCTCTGATGGGGAACCCTGATGTAAGGGGGGGCTCTGATGGGGAACCCTGATGTAAAGGGGGGCTCTGATGGGGAACCCTGATGTAGGGGGGGCTCTGATGGGGAACCCTGATGTGAGGGGGGGGCACTGATGGGGAACCCTGATGTAAGGGGGGCTCTGATGGGGAACCCTGATGTAAGGGGGGGCTCTGATGGGGAACCCTGATGTAAGGGGGGGCTCTGATGGGGAACCCTGATGTAAGGGGGGGGGGCTCTGATGTAAGAAGTGACTTTAATGGGGACTCTGATGTAAGAAGTGACTCTGATGGGGAACCCTGATGTAAGGGGGGGCTCTGATGGGGAACCCTGATGTAAAGGGGGGCTCTGATGGGGAACCCTGATATAAGGGGGGGCTCTGATGGGGAACCCTGATGTAAGGGGGGGCTCTGATGTAAGAAGTGACTTTAATGGGGACTCTGATGTAAGAAGTGACTCTGATGGGGAACCCTGATGTAAGGGGGGCTCTGATGGGGAACCCTGATGTGGGGGGGGGGGCACTGATGGGGACCCTAATGTAAGGAAGACTCTGATGGGACCCTGATGTGAGAGCATGCTGATGCAAGGGAAGAATTTGATGGGGACTCTGATGTAAGGGGGACTCTGATGTAAGGGGGACTCAGATGGGGACTCTGATATAAGGGGGACTCAGATGGGGACTCTGATATAAGGGGGACTCAGATGGGGACTCTGACTGGTTCAGGTTTATTTGGAATTTCTTTGCTTTGTTTCACTGAAGTTTTTTCCTGTATTATTGGTGGAGCTCATTAGGTGAGGGTACAATAATATAATTGGATTGATTTTCTGATCTCTATTCGGGTCAAATAGATTTTTTATTTTTGACAGCCGGGGTGAGAAAACTCAAAAGTCAGGATGACATTTTTTTCTTGCCGGAATGAATTAATTAATTAATTGTTAATGATTGTGGTGATTGCGGTGAATGCGGTGAATGTGGTGAATGCAGTGAACGTAGTGAATGCAGTGAATATGGTGAATGTGGTGAATGCAGTGAATTCTGTAAATGCAGTGATTGTGGTGAATGTGGTGAATGCGGCGATTGCGGTAAATGCTGTAATTGTGGTGAATGCAGTGATTGTGGTGAATGCAGTGATTGTGGTGAACGCAGTGATTGTGGTGGATGCTGTGATTGCGGTGAATGTGGTGAATGCAGTGATTGTGGCGAATGCGATGAATGTGGTGAATGCGGTGATTGTGGTGAATGTGGTGAATGCAGTGAATTCTGTAAATGCAGTGATTGTGGTGAATGTGGTGAATGCGGCGATTGCGGTAAATGCTGTAATTGTGGTGAATGCAGTGATTGTGGTGAATGCAGTGATTGTGGTGAACGCAGTGATTGTGGTGGATGCTGTGATTGCGGTGAATGTGGTGAATGCAGTGATTGTGGCGAATGCGATGAATGTGGTGAATGCGGTGATTGTGGTGAATGTGGTAAATGCGGTGAATGTGGTGAATGCAGTGATTGTGGCGAATGCGGTGAATGTGGTGATTGTGGTGAATGCGGTGAAAGTGGTGAATGCAGTGATTGTGGTGATTGTGGTGAATGCGGTGATTGTGGTGAATGTGGTGAATGCGGTGATTGTGGTGAATGCGGTGATTGTGGTGGATGCTGTGATTGCGGTGAATGTGGTGAATGCAGTGATTGTGGCGAATGCGATGAATGTGGTGAATGCGGTGATTGTGGTGAATGTGGTAAATGCGGTGAATGTGGTGAATGCAGTGATTGTGGCGAATGCGGTGAATGTGGTGATTGTGATGAATGTGGTGAAAGTGGTGAATGCAGTGATTGTGGTGAATGCGGTGATTGTGGTGAATGTGGTGAATGCGGTGATTGTGGTGAATGCGGTGATTGTGGTGAATGCAGTGATTGTGGTGATAGTGGTGATTGTGGTGAACGCAGTGATTGTGGTGAATGCGGTGAACACGGTGAATGTGGTGAATGCTGTGAACGTGGTGAATGCGGTGAACGTAGTGAATGCAGTGAATATGGTGAATGCAGTGAATGTGGTGAATGCAGTGAATTCTGTAAATGAAGTGATTGTGGTGAATGCAGTGAATGCTGTGATTGTGGTGAATGCAGTGATTGTGGTGAATGTGGTGATTGTGGTGAATGTGGTGAATGCAGCGATTGTGGTGAATGCGGCGATTGTGGTGAATGCAGTGATTGTGGTGAACGCAGTGATTGTGGTGGATGCTGTGATTGCGGTGAATGTGGTGAATGCAGTGATTGTGGCGAATGCGATGAATGTGGTGAATGCGGTGATTGTGGTGAATGTGGTAAATGCGGTGAATGTGGTGAATGCAGTGATTGTGGCGAATGCGGTGAATGTGGTGATTGTGGTGAATGCGGTGAAAGTGGTGAATGCAGTGATTGTGGTGATTGTGGTGAATGCGGTGATTGTGGTTAATGTGGTGAATGCGGTGATTGTGGTGAATGCAGTGATTGTGGTGATAGTGGTGATTGTGGTGAACGCGGTGATTGTGGTGAATGCGGTGAACACGGTGAATGTGGTGAATGCTGTGAACGTGGTGAATGCGGTGAACGTAGTGAATGCAGTGAATGTGGTGAATGCAGTGAATTCTGTAAATGAAGTGATTGTGGTGAATGCAGTGAATGCTGTGATTGTGGTGAATGCAGTGATTGTGGTGAATGTGGTCATTGTGGTGAATGTGGTGAATGCAGCGATTGTGGTGAATGCGGCGATTGTGGTGAATGCAGTGATTGTGGTGAATGCGGTGATTGCGGTAAATGCTGTGATTGTGGTGAATGCGGTGATTGTGGTGAATGCGGCGATTGTGGTGAATGCGGCGATTGTGGTGAATGCAGTGATTGTGGTGAATGCGGTGATTGTGGTGAATGCAGTGATTGTGGTGAACGCAGTGATTGTGGTGAATGCGGTGATTGTGGTGAATGCAGTGATTTCAGTGATTGTGGTGAATGCAGTGAATGCGGTGATTGTGGTGAACGCAGTGATTGTGGTGGATGCTGTGATTGTGGTGAATGCAGTGATTGTGGTGAATGTGGTGATTGTGGTGAATGTGGTGATTGTGGTGAACGCAGTGATTGTGGTGAATGCGGTGATTGTGGTGATTGTGGTGAATGCGGTGAATGCAGTGATTGTGGTGAATGCAGTGTATGCGGTGATTGCGGTGATTGCGGTGATTGCGGTGAATGCAGTGATTTCGGTGATTGTGGTGAATGCTGTGAATGCGGTGAATGCAGTGATTGTGGTGAATGCAGTGTATGCGGTGATTGCGGTGATTGCGGTGAATGCGGTGAATGCGGTGAATGTGGTGATTGCGGTGAATGCAGTGAATGCGGTGAATGCGGTGAATGTGGTGATTGCGGTGAATGCGGTGAATGTGGTGATTTCTTGGGAAAGTTCAATTATTTCAAAGCCGAATGTCCAGGACAAATGTAATAAGTACGACATGGAATATACGGATGAGAATTTTTTCGGAACGTTGGTCTGAGTCTCTCCTGGCGTACGGCCATCTTTAGATTGTTCTGTTTCTGGTGGGGACTTTGGATTATATTTCTCTAATTCTCGGTGGTTGGAATCGGCAGATAATGACTTTGGGGACGGCCGGCAGAAGTCCGGTTGGAAGTTGTTACATAAGAGCTGCGATCCCATAAACAAGGTGAATGAATTATCTCTGAATAGATACTATAAATCCCCCCATTGAAGGACTCAATGAGCTCCTACAATGGACCCCCCAATCTACCCTGCAGGTATGGTAATTGGATAATAACCCCTCCCCCACAGTCACCTTTCATTACATTCACCTAATGTATATTCATAGAATTCATTAGGACATTTCCCAGTTCTTATGTTAATCACATTGGGGGGGGGGGGGGGGGGGGGGGGGGGGGGGGGGGGGGGGGGTCCTCAGGCTAGAAAATCCCTTTCTGAAGGATGTCCGGGGGGGTCATTGTCTGCGGAGATTTTGCTGATTGAGTGGAGTGAAACAAAACAATGCTGCCGTAATTAACAAATTAATCAAGATGAGGCAATGCGGTGACTGGATTAGTCCGGGTGTAACCATAGAGTATCCATAGAGTATCCATAGAGTCCTTCTCCTCCCATGTGTATCCCGAGGGACACATTCAGAACAGATTAGGGATTCAATGCTTGTCCCGGAGTGCCCATGTGTATTGGCCTTGTGCTTTGGCTTGACATGCATTCAACATGGGTCACCCCAGCAGTAATTAAAGTGTATGTCTGGCAAAAATACCATCTCTGCAATACAAGCAAACCTGTGTGCACAGCTCCCGACTGTCCCCGATTCCGAGGGACCGTCCCTGATTTGGAGCAATGTCCCTCTGTCTGTCCCTCTTTCCTCCTCATTTGTCCCTCATTTTGGTTCTGATCTATATAGTTGTATATAAAATGCACTTTTTATCTATCAAAAAGTGTTTTCCAGCGCTAAACCTTTTATCGGATTTCTAAATTGCTGCATTTGTAAATTCCAAACACCAATATAAAGGAATAGTAGTGGTAAAAAAAGCACTTGTGGGTTTAACCAATCCTTGTTTTTTTTGTACAATGCTCCTTTAAGGGGGTGTGGCAAGGGGTGTGTCCTAGGCCTGCATTCTTTTGCTGATAGGTGTCCCTCATTCCAATCTCAGAAAGTTGGGAGGTATGTGTGTGTGTGTTATCCCCCTTAAAAAAATAATAAAATACAGAAGAAAAATACCCGTGGATCCGCCAGAAATCCAGTAACCTCCCTCCTGTCAATCATCTGGGACACGTGACAGGTCCCACATGATTGTGCGGCCACTCATGGCGTGCGGCGCCGCTCGCGCATGCGCAGTGGGTGCCCGGCTGTGAAGCCACAGCCGGGCGCCCACAGTTACAATGCTGGTGCGGCAGAACGAAGGGGGAGACGAGCGGGGTTTCGATCCCCCGCATCGCTGGACCCTGGGACAGGTAAGTGTCCGATTATTAAAAGTCAGCATCTGCAGTATTTGTAGCTGCTGACTTTAAATTTTTTTTTTTTTAAAATGGGCACCCCACTTTAACCACTTAACCACTTCAGCCCGGACCAATTTGCAGCTAAAGGACCAGGCCCCTTTTTGCAATTCGGCACTGCGTCGCTTTAACTAACAATTGCGCGGTCATGCGACGTGGCTCCAAAACAAAATTGGCGTCCTTTTTTTTTTCCCACAAATAGAGCTTTCTTTTGGTGGTATTTGATCGCCCCTGCGGTTTTTATTTTTTGCGCTATAAACAAAAATAGAGCGACAATTTTGAAAAAAATGCAATATTTTTTACTTTTTTCTATAATAAATATCCCCAAAAAATATATAAAAAAACATTTTTTTCCTCAGTTTAGGCCGATACGTATTCTTCTACATATTTTTGGTAAAAAAAATCGCAATTAGCGATTATTGATTAGTTTGCGCAAAAGTTATAGTGTTTACAAAATAGGGGATAGTTTTATAGCATTTTTATTAATATTTTTTTTTTATTAGTAATGGCGGCGATCAGCGATTTTTATTGTGACTGCGACATTTTGGCGGACACATCGGACATTTTTGACACATTTTTGGGACATTTGTCATATATACAGCAATCACTGCTATTTAAATAGCACTGATTCCTATGTAAATGACAGTTGTAGTTAGGGGGTTAACCACTAGGGGGCGGGGAGGAGTCAGTGTGACGTGTTGTGTTTTTTTTTTACAGTAGGGGGGCGTGGCTGTACGTGTGACGTCATTGATCGGCGTTCCCGATGACAGGGAACCGCCGATCACTGACAGTCAGTGTAGGAAGCGCGGGGAGAGGTTTGTTTACATAGACCTCTCCCCGTTCTTCCGCTCCGTAACCCGATCGCGGGATACCAGCGGCGATCGGGTCGCTGGTCCCGCGGCCGGGGTCACGGAGCTCCCGACCGGGTCGCGAGCGCGCGCGCGACCCACGGGCAGGCACATGCACGATCACGTACAGGTACGTGATTCTGCCTGCCCGTGCCATTCTGCTGACGTATATATGCAGTGGCCAGTCGGGAAGCGGTTAAGGACCGCCTCCTGCACATTTACGTTGGCAGAATGGCACGGCTGGGCATATCAACGTACAGGTACGTTGCTCTTTAAGAGCCCAGACGCGGGTCACGCGCCTGCTGCCACCGGCGCGCTCGCGACCCGGTCCTGAGCTCCGTGACCGCGGGACCCGCGGACCCGATCCCCGCCGGTGTCCCGCGATCGGGTCACAGAGCTGAAGAACGGGGAGAGGTAAGTGTAAACAAACCTCTCCCCGTGCTTCCTAGTGACACTGTCACTGATCGTCTGTTCCCTGTCATAGGGGAAGACAATCAGTGATGTCACACACCAAGCCACGCCCCCAGACAGTTAGAAACATGCCCCTAGGAACACTTAACCTCTACACTGCCACCCCCTGGTTAACCCCTTCACTTCCAGTGTCATTTACACAGAAATCAGTGCATTTAAATAGCATTGATCGCTGTATAATTGACAATGGTCCCAAAAATGTGTCAAAAATGTCCGATGTGTCCGCCATAATGTCGCAGTCACAATAAAAATCGCTGATTGCCGCCATTACTAGTAAAAAAAAAATATTAATAAAAGTGCTATAAAACTATCCCCTATTTTGTAAACGCTATAACTTTTGCGCAAAATCAATAATCGCTTATTGCGATTTTTTTAACCAAAAATATGTAGAAGAATACGTATCGGCCTAAACTAAGAAAAAAAATGTTTTTTTTTTATATATTTTTGGGGGATATTTATTATAGCAAAAAGCAAAAAATATTGCATTTTTTTTAAAATTGTCGCTCTATTTTTGTTTTCCAGTGTCATTTACACAGAAATCAGTGCATTTAAAAATAAAAACCCCAAAAATGTGTCAAAAATGTCCGATGTGTCCGCCATAATGTCGCAGTCACAATAAAAATCGCTGATTGCCGCCATTACTAGTAAAAAAAAAAAATATTAATAAAAGTGCTATAAAACTATCCCCTATTTTGTAAACGCTATAACTTTTGCGCAGCTTATTGCGATTTTTTTAACCAAAAGAAAGCTCTATTTGTGGGAGAAAAAAGATGCCAATTTTGTTTGGGAGCCACGTCGCACGACCGCGCAATTGTCAGGTGCCGCAATTGACGCAGTGCCGAATCGCAAAAAGGGGTCTGGTCCTTTGGCTGCCAATTGGTCCGGTCTGAAAGTGGTTAAAGTGTTACTAGACCCAGGAGCCTGAATTCACTATGACCGATCTCCCACAGTACACAGAACATGGAGTTCTGAAACTATTCGAATCGATTTGAATTTCCGTCCAATTTTATTTTTTCGTTATTTCAGATTCGTTTAAATTCGGTAGTATTAAAACTCAAAAATTTGAATACATCCGAAAACGGAAAGTTAGTCCGAATTAGTAAATATAAACTGCTAAATACCTTTTCTCATCAGCAGTATATAGCAGTCTTGTGGCTCCTATCAGTGTCTGGTTAAAGTAGGAGGAGTTTTCATTCTCCTCTGACTGTCCCATTAAGGCTGCAGGACCCCTGGCCCTTTGTCTGGACAGTGCTGATTGGCCCTGTGCTGATCACATGCACCTAGACACCAAACTGAGCATGTGCAGAGTGACTCCAAAGGCTCTGTACTATCAGGAGATGGATTGGGAACAGTGGAAGAAGGGGAGGATCAGAGAAGACAGGATCAAACAGCCTTTTTACACAATGCAGAGGATTAACCCCTTAGGTTCCACAGTGAGTATAACAAGCACGCTTTACTACATATACAGACTGATTTGACTGTTGTGGGTTCAGTAACACTTTAAACTGAAAGTCATATCAGGCTTTAATTGTTTATTGGTTTGTTTTTAGGTATACGGATTAATAATGGTATAGAAGTCATAACTTGTAAACACTGCTGAGGGGCATCATTAGCTCTGTCTAAATCCGTACACAAGTGAGCACATGAATGCTCAGCCTTCTCCCTCCAGTAAACATGACAAGAGCTCACCTCCCATTCTGCTAATGATTAATGGTGTAACCCTCATTAATATTCAAGGGCACAGGGGGGAGGCTGGCACTGCGCCAGGTTTAAAAAAAAAAAATACATTTGTAACTTTTTTTTTGCCTCACTGGAGCCGTACTGATCTTTGCAGGTAAGAAAAAGCATAGCGCCCAACCGTCCCAGATCTCAAGGGACTGTCCCTGATTTCGAGGGACTGTCCCTGATTTGAAACCAAGTCCCTCTTTTTGGTGTAGCACTACCCCTGTCAGGGCTGCTTAAAGAATCCGTACCCCACTGGTTGCCCTGACCTTGCAAATCCTCCCACACCCTCTGACACTCTGGGTTCGGACATTCTTATTGTGATAAGGATACTTAAAGCGGAGTTCCACCCACATTTTTCATTCCTCACCATGCAGCACTAATGTTTTTTTTTTTTTCTGTTTACTTACCTGATTTATGCCTATTAGATATGTGCAGAATGAAAACATTTGTTTCATTTTGATTAGTTATTTACATTACTTTGTTTAGTTACATTCGTTTTTGGAATTTGTTTCATATTCAAATTTTCCAAATTCAAATAGTTTTCGATTTGTTTTCCAATTTACAAAGAGAATAAAGTAGAAGAGAAGATAAAGGCATAGAATTGAAAAAAATACAATAAAATAGAAAAGAATATAACAGTAAATAAAAGAGTAGAATATAACAGAGTAAAACAGAACAAAATAAAATAGAAAATAAAAAAACAGAATAGAAACAAATAGAATAGAATAAAAAAAGAATATAATAAAATAGAAAGAATATAACAATCTTCTGAAATTCAAATAGAAAATAATAGAACACAAAAGAATAGAATTAAAAAAACAATAGAAAATAATAGAATAGAAAGAATATAACCATTTCCCAAAACTCAAATAGAATCAATTCGAATTTGAATAGAAAATAATTCTATTTTATTCTTTTCTATACTTTTCTATTCAAAATTTTAATATATTCATTATATTCTATTCTTTGATGTTGTTTTTTTTATACTATTCTGTTATTTTCTATTCTAATCTATTCTATTCAAATTCAAATTGGTTCAGATTGATTCTATTTGAATTTTGGGAAATGGTTATATTGTTTCTATTCTATTCTATTGTTTTTTTAATTCTATTCTTTTCTATTATAGTCTATTATATATTTTTTTCTATTCTATTCTTCTCTGTTCTTATGTATTTGAATTCAAATTTATTCTATTTGAAATTCGAATTTCAGAAGATGATTATATTCTATTTTATTCTATTCTTTTTTTCTGTTCTACTGTATTATTTTCTATTCTATTCCTTTATTTTCTATTTTATTTTATTCTCTTTGGAAATTGGAAAACAAATTGAAAACTATTATAATTCAAGAAACCTTTTCGAATTCAAAAACTATTCAAAACGGATTCTGAAACTATTCGAATCGATTCGAATTTTGAATATTATAGTCTATTGCAGTATTATTTTTTCTATTCTATTCTTTTCTATTCTAGTCTGTTCTTATGTATTTGAATTCAAATTTATTCTATTTGAAATTAATTCGAATTTCAGAAGATGATTATATTCTATTTTATTCTATTTTTTTTTCTGTTCCATTATATTATTTTCTATTCTATTTTTTTCTATTCTATTCCTTTATTTTCTATTCTATTTTATTCTTTTTTTCGTTATTTCGGATTCGTTTAAATTCGGTACCATTAAAACTCGAAAATCCGGATACACCCGAAAACGGAAAGTTACTCTGAATTTCAATTCGGAACTAAACGAACTGCATGTGTCTAATGCCTATATCTAATTTCACTTCCTCCTTTAGTGGGCACGGCGCTGTACGTCATTTCTGGCTTTGCATTGGCTCCTGGGAGATGTGTGTCATCAATCCCAGGAGGCAATGGCCATCGCCGACTCGTAGCAGAAATCTGACCTACAGGCTACTGTACTCACTTGCACTGCGCATGCGCGAGATCTGCAGGTGCATGCTGGGTGGCCAGCATGCATGGAATCCAGGAAGAAGGACACTGTGGCTTCAGATGCCCACACTGGAGATGGCCGCACTGTGCAGGAACTTCACAAAGTAAGAAAACTATGCTGCACAAATAGAAAACTGGGCATATTTACAGCATACCTTTGTTACATTGCATGAGGCATGAGTATTCTAGGGGTATTATCTTAAAAGTCATATTTCGTTCGCAACACCGCTTTCAGAACACACACAGTCAAATCAATCAGTTGAATCTTATTTACTAAAAGATGTAAAGCAAGGAAATTCCGCAAAATTTACTTGTTACTTGCAAGGAATTTACTACAGAAAATAACCCTGAAAGTAGAGTGACCACGTGTCCCGAATTGCCCGGGACAGTCCCGCATTTTGCAGGTCTGACTTGGGTCTCGGGCACCTTCATTCCAGGACAATACAGTGTCCCGGAATGAAGCTGACACAGCGAGCCGTCCAGAATACAGGGAACAGGGGTGGACTGAGCCGCAGATGCCCCGAAAATAGGTCACTGCAGCACAGCTTACAAAAACCCAGCCGTATAGATGGCTCTGCCACCACTTCAGACTCTACTGGCCACTGGTTTCTAGAGCCGCCTGGCGTCTAGCAACCAGTGACGTCACGTCCGCGACTCCCTGCCCAGCATTCAAATTGGAGGAGGATTCAACTTCCTCCTCCTCCACGCCTAGAGCTCTCCACCACGGTCCACCCACCTCTTCTTCTTCTCCAGGCCTCCAGCATGCTCTAATGGAAGGAAGGAACTAATGCGTAAGGAGAGGCCAAGCGCAGGCCAGATTTATACAGTATGTGCTGCCAATCAATGCCCATCAGTGCTGCCAATCAGTGCCTCCTCATCAGTGTCACCTATCAGTGCCTCCTATGAGTGCCCATCAGTGCCACCTATGAGTACCCATCAGTGCCACCTATCAGTGCTTCCTCATCAGTGCCCACCAGTGCTTCCTCATCAGTGCCGCCAATCAATGCTCATCAGTGCTGCCAATCAGTGGCAATCAGTGCCTCCTCATCAGTGTCACCTATGAGTGCCCATCAGTGCCACCTATTAGTACCCATCAGTGCCACCTATCAGTGCAGCCTCATCAGTGCCCACCAGTGCTGCCAGTCAGTGCCTCCTCATCAGTGTCACCTATCAGTGCCTCCTATGAGTGCCCATCAGTGCCACCTATTAGTACCCATCAGTGCCACCTATCAGTGCAACCTCATCAGTGCCCACCAGTGCTTCCTCATTAGTGCCCACCAGTGCTGCCAATCAATGCCCATCAGTGCTGCCAATCAGTGCCTCCTCATCAGTGTCACCTATCAGTGCCTCATATGAGTGCCCATCAGTGCCACCTATTAGTACCCATCAGTGCCACTTATCAGTGCTACTTCATCAGCGCACATCAATGAAGGAGAAAAATTACCTGTTTTCAAAATGTTATAACAAACTATGAAAAAGGTTTTTTTTTTTTTTTTTTCCCAAACTTTTTGGTCTTTATTTGTTCATTTATAAAAATAAATAAAAAACCCAGTGATGATTAAATGCCACCAAAGAAAGCTCTATGATAAAAAAATATCATATAGGTACAGTGTTGCATGACCGTGCAATTGTCATTCAAAGTGTGACAGCGCTGAAAGCTGAAAATTGGCCTGGGCAGGAAAAGTGCCAAGTTAAAATACATTTAATGATGTATTCATGTTGACAGAGCTGCATTTATTTAGTTTAGCTTTAATTTCTGAAACAATAAGAATGAGGGATGAAACTCAGTTTGCATAAAAAAAAGTTTTATTATAACATCAAATATAATTTTTTTTTTTATATAAAAGAATACTTTCACTGAAAGCACATTCTTTATACCTATAAGGTCAAATATAAGACACACCTAGACAGATGCCAAAATGATTCACATTCATCAAAACCGGAGGAAGCAAAAATGTCTGCGCTGCCTACAGTAACCAATCAGAATACAGCTGGTGCTAGAGTAAGAAATGACAGCAGGGTTCAGGGTGATTGCATATTATGACAAAGACCCCTTTAGTTTTCATAAATCAACCTAGAGTGATTTTTTTTCCCCGTCTATCCATTAGGGTGAAGTGGTTCTCATGTAGATGATGGATGTATAAGGCATGGTAGGTCAGCTATAGGTCAGCTCAGCCGCTGGGAGACACCAGCTATATTGCATCCTAAATAACTTGCATAGCATACTTTTGCGCAGTTCATAATGTTTTTTGATGCTGATTGGACTCCTTTAAGTATTTTGCGCTAGACATGTGCACTACAAAAAAATTAGTTTATTTTCGTTTCGTTTTTTTCGTTCCCGTTGATTCGTAACGATTCGAAAAATTCGTAAGTCTTCGGTGTTCGTATTCGTAACGATTCGTAAATTCGTAAGTCGCCGGTGTTTGTATTCGCAACGATTCGTAAGTCGTCGGTGTTCGTATTCGTAACGATTCGTAAATTCGTAAGAGTTATTTTTTCGTTGATTCGTATTTCCGTTAGTTTAATTTTCGTTTATTCAAACGCATTCGTATTTATTCGTACATTCGTAACATTCGTAGATTCGTAATCGGAGCATAATTCATAATTTTATGTAATGTGTGTATGCTATTATTACATTTTAAGAGACACGGAAAATTAAGAATCGAAAAAAAAAGTTATGAATTTCCGAATTTTTTCGTTCAATCCATTCGAAGCACGTTAAGCAGCACCATTGTAAGAGACACGGAAAATTACGAATCGAAAAAAAAAAAAGTTACGAATTTACGAATTTTTTCGTTCAATCCATTCGAGGCACGTTAAGCAGCGCCATTGTAAGGGACACGGAAAATTACGAATCGAAAAAAAAAAAAAAAAAAGTTACGAATGTACGAATTTTTTCGTTCATTTTGATTTTCGTTGTTCCTGTTTTTGTTTTTCGGATTTTCTTCTTTCGTACATTCGTTGTTTCTACTTTGTTTTTTTTCAGATTTTCGTTGTTGTCGGATTCGTTCGATTCGTTAAAATTTTTAGCAAATCGTTCGTTCGTACGAAAACGAATAAACGAAAAAAAAGGAAAAACAAAAAAAAAAACTAAACTAATTGCACATGTCTATTTTGCGCCTTGCGTTGGGCAACAAGCAATTCTTCAGCCTTTCTGTATATTTTGTACATCGTGACTGCCGTTGTTACTTGACTGCTTGACGTAGACCAATGAGTTCTCATCTGGGATAAGCTGGGCTCCGCTGCTTGTGAAGGACACAAGATAGCGACCTGTGGAAACACAACAGAGGGGATAACTTTTAGAAGCTACAAATGACAGGTTCACTTTACATAATTGAAACCGGACAGCTTGGTCCAGGGCTGGCGATGGAATTTGCAAATGGACAGAGAATGCCCCCGAGGGCCAAAATTTTACAACAAAAACAACAAGTTTCGCCGTCTCTCTGAGATGACTATCGGTGCTTTACAGAGTGCATACCGACTTCCACGTTCTTTCACAAGCCTGAATGACCCCTTGGATGGGGACAAGAGGCATATGTAACGGATTTAAAGTATTCCTCAAAAAAAAAAAAAAAAAAAAATTCCAAAAGGTTAAAAAAAAAGCAAAAAATAAATAAATAAAATTGTGTGCAACGAATTCCAAGGTATTGTCAACACCACGAGCCCTGTGACGCATTAGACGCTGGCGTTTCCATAAAAGTCTTTTTATACAACAAAAAATGTCTCTCTTCTGGGCCGCACGTATCTGTAGTGCCCCGTATCTGTAGTGCCCCGTACACACGGTCGGATTTTCCGACGGAAAATGTCCTATCGAACCATGTTGTCGGAAATTCCGACCGTGTGTGGGCTCCATCTGACTTTTTCCGTCGGAATTTCCAACGGAAAAAGTTTGAGATCCTGCTCTCAAATTTTCCGACAACAAAGTCCTATCGGACTTTTTCGGATCGTGTGTAGCGAATTCCAACGGACAAAGTGCCACGCATGCTCAGATCACATTACAAGACCAAAGCTATTGGCTACTAGCCTCTACGTAGTCCCATTGTACGCAACGAACGTCACCACGTTTAGGATGATCGGATTTTCCGACAACTTTGTCCGACCGTGTGTATGCAACACCAGTGTCGGACAAAATCCGTCGGAAAAAATCCGACGGATTTTGTGGTCGGAATTTCCGACCGTGTGTACGGGGCATTAGAGACATCGCGTGCTGCGGTTATAAGAAGGATAACAAGCGGATATTAGGAGCCGAGATATGTCAGCAAGGCCGGCCATGACTCAGTACCAGCTATCAGGAACAGGGATCGTGTAAAAATGATGATGCAACCAAGCATGTACGTAAAGCAGGAAATTGCCCTGAAACCTGAAATTAAGAAGGAAACTGTAGCCATATTTTCATTATAGATCCCCAGTTACATTTATTACATGTACAAGATGCTTTTGGAGAAACGTTTTAAATGTTTGCTGTTCCATATTGCAAATGTAATTCATTAGCCGTCAGTGGGCTTCTGCCCGCTGTCTGCTGAAAATGCGAATGAACTGCACTCCTGTGATCCACAGGAGAAGTACAGCTTTTGGCTGTACTCCTCCTTTAGGCTGCTTTCACACTGAAGCGTTTTTCAGGAGCTACAGCGCTAAAAATAGCGTCTGTATAGCTCCTGAAAAAAGCGGGTCATTTAACTCCAGTCTGAAAGCCGGAGGGCTTTCACACTGGAGCGGTGCGCTAGCAGGACGGTAAAAAAAGTCCTGCTAGCAGCATCTTTGGAGCGGTGAAGGAGCGGTGTATTCACCGCTCCTTCACCGCTCCTACCCATTGAAATCAATGGGACACCACGGGGATACCGCGGGGATACCGCCGGCAAAACCCCGCTGCAGCGGCGCTTTGCGGGGGGTTTTAACCCTTTTTCGGCCGCTAGCGGGGGTTAAAACCACCCCGCTAGCGGCCGAATACCGCGGCTAAAACGACGGTAAAGCAGCGCTAAATATAGCGCTGCTTTACCGCCGCCGCCCCCACCGCCCCAGTGTGAAACCAGCCTTAATATATTGTGTACAGTAGGGGTAGGCAACCTCGGCCCTCCAGCTCTTTTGAAACTACAAGTCCCATGAGACATTACAAGACCCTGACAATCACAGGCATGACTCCTAATAGCAGTAGACATGTGCGATTAGTTTCGTACAAATCAAAAATTCGTACGAATCCGAATACGAATTTTTATGCATACGCATTCCGTACGAAATACGAAATTTAGTGTTACGAATTTCGTATCCAAAAACGAACATTCGTAATTGTTACGAAAAAGTTAACGAACCTAAAAGTTAAAAGCCCAGGAAGTCAACACAGCACAGGGATGGTGGGAACCCATCGAAATGATAAATTCATCATAACGAACATTCGTAGATGTGAAGAAAGGTTAACGAACCTAACAGTTAAAACCCCAGGAAGTCAGTACAGGGATGGTGGGAACCCCTCATAATGGACACAGCAGGTGTACAGACCTGGGAACTCAGCACAGGGATGGTGGAAACCCTATGGGAATTTCTATGCTTACAAATTTTCTACGAAATACGAACATTTCGGATCCAAATTCCGTTACAACAGAAACGTGACTGGTGTTTTGTTCACCAATCAGAGGAAGTCAGCACAGCACAGGGATGGTGGGAGCCCCTCATAATGATAAATTCATCATAACGAACTTTCGTTATTTTGCAAAAAAGTTTACAAATCTCAAAAAATTCATATTTCGTACAAATCCGAATTGAATTTCGGACACTAATTACGAAATACGAATACATTTTCATACAAAACGAAACAGAACGAATCAAAACTAAGTTATTGACGGCGCACATGTCTAAAAGGCAGAGGCATGATGGGAGAACTGCAGTTTCACCACAGCTGGAGGGCCAAGGTTGCCTACACTTGGTGTACAGCAGGGGTGTTGCTAGGTCTACAAAAGATCTGGGGCTAGAGCCCATAGCAGCGTAGTAAAGAAAGTCATATGCTTGGGCGGGCATACACATGTATATAATATATGTGTGTGTATATACAGTATAGATATCCAGAGAGTGCCCCCCCCATTATATCAGGGTTCCCAGAGAGCCTCCCCCTTAAATCAGGGTCCCCAGAGAGCCTCCCCCTTAAATCAGGGTCCCCAGAGAGCCCCCCCCTTAAATCAGGGTCCACAGAGAGCCCCCCCCTTAAATCAGGGTCCCCAGAGAGCCCCCCCCTTAAATCAGGGTCCCCGTTAAATCAGGGTCCCCAGAGAGAGAGCCTTCCCCCTGCATCCCCTGAACCCCCCACTTACATCAGGGTCCCCAGAGAGCCTCCCCCCTGCATCAGGGTCCCAGAGAGCCCCCCACTTACATCAGGGTCCCCAGAGAGCCCCCCACTACATCAGGGTCCCCAGAGAGCCCCCCACTTACATCAGGGTCCCCAGAGAGCCTCTCCTCCCCTTGGGGACCCTTGCAGAGACTCGGGGCTATGGGCCCCAGATTCAGGGCTGTAACCCAAAAGCCACCCCCTAGCGACGCCACTGGTGTACAGTATAAAACTGTTTAAAAAGCATACAAACTATCAAACTGAATCTATAAAATACAAGACCCAAAACCGTTCCATTTTCCCTACAGTAGGATGTTATAGGATACTAACCCGTCCATGTCTTTTGTTGGCCGATCATGAAGTTCCAGCAGCGGGGGTGACTGCTGCAAAATTCTGCCGCCTCGGTGGAGCTGTGCATAGACAGCAGGCATCCCTGGTGGTTAGACGACGGCCAGCACCGGAAATCGTTGGTCGTCTCGTTGATACGAAATCCTTTCTGCACCGAGTATTCTGGAATAGCAAACCACTGAGCTTAGATCACTCAATAAATGTCATAATAATCAAATCAATGGAATTTCTGGCTACAGAAAGCAAATGTAAAACATTCAACAAAGCTAAACTTGCGTTTAGGGCCTATTGCACTGCACTGTATGCCCGGAATGCAGAAATTTTGCTTCCTGGGCATACACCACGGAACGCATGCGGCCCTACACAAAAGTTTGGTATAGCACCCATCTGCTAAAATGCTGATCAAATGAATGATTACATATATAAAGTACAACTAAAGTCTAAAAAACAAAACAAATTTTGCATCCAGTTACCATGTGATATACAAGAATCGTAAAGTAAACCAAAAACTTCCTTTACCCTCCCTGACTGAGCCAAATCCTCCTCCATTTGTGTCTCACACACTTCCCCTCCCAGACACTGCAGATCACAGTGGGCGGGTTTTAGCAGCAGAGGCAGTGCTGTCTAGCCAAAAAGTTGGGGGCGGGGCTAGGTGTGGCCAGGTGCTGATTGACAAGCCATCAGCGCTGACAATACTGTTAGCCACTCCCCTCTCCGAACTTCTCATCACACTACAGACCCAGCCTACATGAGAGGGGCAACTCTGCTCTGAATCCAGAGCAGTGCAGTATCGTTGCCACCCCATCACAGGAAGCTGCATTAGGTGGAATTTGCTGGCAGGATCAACAGGATCTATCAAAAAGTGTTTCCCAGCCCTAAACCTTTCATCTGATTTCTAAATTGCTGCATTTGTAAATTCCAAAAGCCAATATAAAGGAATAGTAGTGGTAAAAAAAGAACTTGTGGGTTTAACCAATCTTGTTTTTTTGTACAATTCTCCTTTAAGGGGTGTGGCAAGGGGGTGTGTCCTATGCCTGCATACTTTTGCTGATAGGTGTCCCTCATTCCCATCTCAAAATGTTGTGAGGTATGAATTTGCACAGTTCTGCTACACAGCACGGAACTGTTTGGCAGGGCAGAAGACATTATTTTTCTCTGCTGCAGTTCAGTAACACTTAGGTCATGTCCCTCCGTCATCTTGTGACTGATTATCCACTTGCCGACCGCGCTATAGCCGAATGACAGCTATAGTGATGGGCGGCGCGCTCTGTGATCACAGTGTCCGGATCACACTGCTGGTCACAGATTGAGGTAAAGCTTCTCTTGACCATGTGATCAGCTGTGTTCAATCACAGCTGATCACGGATGTAAACAGAAGCCGGTTATCGGCACTCCTTTCCTCATGCTGACCGCATGAGGAGAGGAGAAAAGAGCTGATAACCGGCTTCTCTTAGGCCCCTTTCACACGAGGCGCTTGCACGGAGTCCGCCTCTGTCCGTCGGCTCAGCGGGAGATCTCTCAGTTGATCTCCGCTGAGCCGGCGGATGACAAGCCTCTCTCCACTCACTGAGCGGGGAGGGGCTTGCGAGCGCCGCTGGTCTCTATGGAGAGATCGGATGAAAACAGACAGTGTGTCCGTTTTCATCCGATCTCACCCGATCCGATCCGCCAGCGACGGATCTGGACGTGGGGCCATACGTCTGCTTTTGGTGGATCGGACCGGGTCGGATGTCAGCGGACATGTCTCCGCTGACATCCGACGCTCCATAGGCTAACATGGAGCGCCCGTTCAGATCCGCCGTCAAAACTGACAGGCGGATCTGAACGGTCCGTCCATGTGAAAGGGGCCTAAAAGGGACATCTACACTGAGTAATCCCCCGCTGAACAAGCAGATGCCACAGATCGGAGGTGCCTGTGTAAAAGGGGCCATAATCAGGGCACTGATTATCAGTGTGATGATTATCAGTGCAGTCCCAACAGTGCTGCCAATCAGTACTGCCAATCAGTGTCCACCAGTGTCACCAATCAGTGCCACCCATCAATGCCGCCTTTCAGTTCCACCTCATCAGTGCCCACTCAGTGCAGCCTCATCAGTGCCCATCAGTTCCTCCTCATCAGTGTCACCTATCAGTGCCACCCATCAATGCCGCCTTTCAGTGCCGTCTCATCAGTGCCCACCAGTGCTGCCAGTGTCCATCAGTGCTGCCAATCAGTGCCCATCAGTGCCTTCTCATCAGTGCCACCCATCAATGCCGCCTTTCAGTGCCGCCTCATCAGTGCCCACCAGTGCCGCCTCATCAGTGCCGCCTAATCAGTTCGACCTCATCGGTGCCCATCAGTGCAGTCTATCAGTGCCTATCAATGCCCATCAGTGCCGCCTAATCAGTGCCCATCAGTGCAGTCCCATCAGCGCACATCAGTGTAGGAGAAAAATGACCTGTTTGCAAAATTTTAGAACACACAATGAAAAATATAATTTTTTTTATATTTTAAGTTTTTGGTCTTTATTTGTTTATGTAGCAAAAAATAAAATTCCCAGTGATGATTAAATACTACCAAGAGAAAGCTCTATTTGTGTGAAAAAAAATTATAAAAATGTCATAAGGGTAAATTGTTGCATGACCGCGCAATTCTCATTCAAAGTGCTACAGCGCTGAAAGCTGAAAATTGGCCTGGGCAGTAAAAGTGCCCAGTAGGCAAGTGGTTAATGAAGGGAGAAGTGCAGCAGACTGGTCGAGCACATCCCTCTTTCACCCTGCTGTCTCCTCCTGTCAGCATGTTCCTTACACTGCAGCACAACTGAATGACTCCATGGGGTTGATTTACTAAAGGCAAATCCACTTGGCACTACAAGTGCACTTGGAAGTGCAGTCGCTTTAGATCTGAGGGGTAGATGTGAAATGAGAAGCTCTGCTGATTTTATCATTCAATCATGTACAAGCAAAAATGCTATTTTTTTTTCCTTGCATGTCCCCCTCAGATCTACAGTGACTGCACCTCCAAGTGCACTTGTAGTGCAAGGTGGATTTGCCTTTAATAAATAAACCCCCTTGTGTTGCTTTTCTCTCTCCCAGTCTGATGTTATACAGGGACTTCAGTAAGCTGATACCAGGTCAAAAATTGGTACTAAAAATGCTTGTATAAAAAAAAAAATACATTATTCAATGTATCAATGATTTGTGTATTTTATATCAGCCTGGAGTTCTGGCTTGCAAATTTTACCGACCCCTGGATTTCCCATTGAGGAATGTGAAATCCAGATGGTGAACAAAGAGAAGGAGAGGAGACTGGAATGGGGCAAGTGCTTGGGCCAGTCTAGCCAAAGCTTCAGAAATGGCAGCGAATATATTCAGCAGCGAGGAATTGGAAGACTGTGAATTTGTGTTAGCAAATTCAGTTTTGTTTCATGAGTTTCTGTATCAATTTGGTAACAATTTCGTAGCAATGTTGTATCAATTTCGTAGCAATTTTGTAACACTTTCGTCGCAATTTTGTAACAATTTCGTAGCAATTTTGAGACAATTTTGTAGCAATTTTGAAATAATTTTGAAGCAATTTTGTAACAATTTCGTAGCATTTTTGAAATAATTTTGTAGCAATTTCGTAACAATTTTGTAAAAATTTCATAGCAATTTTGTACCAATTTCATAGCAATTTTGTAACAATTTCGTAGCAATTTTCTGACAATTTTGTAGCAATTTCATAGCAATTTTGTACCTATTTCGTAGCAATTTTGTAACAATTTTGTAACAATTTCGTAGAAATTTTGAGACAATTTTGAAGCAATTTTGAAAAAAATAATTTTGTAGCATTTTTGTAACAATTTTGTAGCTATTTCATAGCAATTTTGTAGCTATTTCGTAGCAATTTTGTAACAATTTTGTAACAATTTTGAAGCAATTTTGTAACAATTTCGTAGCAATTTTGAAACAATTTCGTAGTAATTTTGTAACAATTTTGTAGCAATTTCATCGCAATTTTGTAAAAATTTTGAAGCAATTTTGTGCCACAAGATGAATTTTGTGAAGTTTCTAATGTCATCTTTTCAAAGTGACTTTATAACTTAAAAAAAAAAGTGGAGATGGACACTAATGGGACTGACCTCTCAGATCTTGGGTCCAGCTCTGGTTCATTCCTGACTTGTAATAGCTCAGGACATCTTCAAAGGCCTTCAGGGTTTCATGAATCCCAAAGCGTAAATCACCTGCAATCAGAGCAGACGTTTTATGGAGGGTCTGTCAGCGGGAAAACAGGCACTTATATGGTCTGGAAACAACTGTTTTTGTCTGCTCAAAGTACCTGTTGCATTCATGATGTCCTGGAGGAGAGGTCGAAGGGCAGGAGGTGAGGCGTGGGGCAAGAGGTAAGTAAAGAAAAATCTGGAAAGACAAAAAGCGGTCTACATAAAATCCTGGAACTTTAAATTCAAAAGGAAAGTACAGAATATTTTCAGTAAATATCACACGCTAGTAGATTTTCAAATGTCCTCAGTAAATTCGATGACGAATGTCATTCAAAAGTACTTCCGCTCGCTTTGGACAATCAATTTTGCAATGAATTTAATTTCTCAAAACGAAAACCACATACACTGTTAGAAATTTGTTAGTTTGAGAAAACATTTCCATCCTGCTCCTTCGAATTTTCTTATAATTGAGAGAGACTATGTTTGTTGACTATGTCTAATAAAGACCGTTCTAGACACTGACTGGTGGGATGGTGCTTCTTAGACATGTGCACTGAAAAAAAATATGTTCGTTTTCGTTTCATTAGTTTTTTTGCTTTTTTCGGAAATCCGACAATTAGAAAATCCGAATTTTCAAATTTTTGAATGTCCGAATTTCCGAAATTTCAAATTTTCAAATTTCCGAATTTTCAAATTTCCGAATTTTCAAATTTCCGAATTTTCAAATTTCCGAATTTTCAAATTTACAAATTTCCGAACTTTCACATTTTTAAAATTCAGAATTTTCAAATTTTCAAAATTCAGAATTTTCAAATTTTCAAAATTCAGAATTTTCAAATTTTCAGAATTTTCAAATTTTCAAAATTCAGAATTTTCAAATTTTCAAAATTCAGAATTTTCAAATTTTCAAAATTCAGAATTTTCAAATTTTCAAAATTCAGAATTTTCAAATTTTCAAAATTCAGAATTTCAAATTTTCAAAATTCAGAATTTTCAAATTTTCAAAATTTGCAAATTTCCGAATTTTCACATTTCCAATTTTTCAAATTTTGAAAAAATTCTTTAATTCGAAAATTGTGAAATTCGAAAATTGTGAAATTTGGAAATTTTCTAATTTCTGAATTTCAAATTTTCAAATTTCCGACTTTTCAAATTTACGAATTTCTGAATTTTTCAATTTCTGAAATTTCGAATTTCCAAATTTCGAATTTCCAAATTTCGAATTTCCAAATTTCGAATTTCCAAATTTCGAATTTCCAAATTTCGAATTTCCAAATTTCGAATTTTGAATTTACGGAAATTTGGAAATTCCGGAAATTAAAAAATTAGGAAATTCGGAATTAACGAATTTGTCAAAATTCGTTAAAAAACTCATTCGGAATTAAACGAATTGCACATGTCTAGTGCTTCCATCTTTTATTTTCGAGTAAAAAAACCTGTTTGCGTTTCTAACTACTCCCTCCTCTATCCAAATCCAGAAAAAAAATTACATTACACTTTGGGCCCCTTAAGTATGTCACAGATAGAAACCAGAGGGAATGTGGATTTGAGAAGTCCCCATTGGTGTCTATTTACCTGTAAGCATTGTAGAGGTTTCTCTTCTCATTGGCTCCGATGCAGGTCCCTCCCGTAGAGCAGGCGACGGCGAAACTCCTGGCAGGAAAGGTGAGGGTGCAATCGGCATCCTGCCTACACGATCTCTCTTCATTCGTGGCGTCATCCAAATCCGTCAGCTTCAGACTTCCTTCCACCAGGATGAACTGCCGCGGCTGGAAGTCCAGGAGGGCAACGGAACCCAAGGGTGAGTTTGCCAGGTAATGTAATAATTGGACCAGTTCTAGGCAGACCTGAGGACAGATACAGACATACAGAATGAATTACTAATGTCCAATAACGTTGCCGTACACAAGAACACATAACGAGCTGACCGCTGGGATATGCAATTAGTGGACCTCCAGCTGTTTCAAAACTACAAGTCCCATCATGCCTCTGCCTCTGGGTGTCATGCTTGTGGCTGTCAGAGTCTTGCTGTGCATTATGGGACTTGTAGTTCTGCAACAGCTGGAGGTCCGCTAATTGCATATCCCTGCGCTACACCATTTCACATTACTGCCGCTGAATGAGTGCCGTTAGTCATTTGTGCCACAGTGCTTCAAATCTGCAGTGACAGATGAAAGAACATATAGAGATTTGGGACTTTAACAGTGCAAATCACACAAAACAACACAAAAAAATAAAAAAATATACAAATTTTATTTCATGAACTACATCAATAAAAACAACACATGCATTATATACTCATGGCCATGGATGTATGCAAAGCATTCTATAAATGACAATGGTTTACTGATAGTCACGTTCTGTTTTTTTCTACATGTCTGCCAGTCTGCCAGCCGTTCTCTGAATGCCAGTCAAAGCTCCTGCCACTAAATATAACGGGTATCTTATATTCCTGTTTACCTTGCTTTTGCTTTAAAAATGATACCCCATGTGGTGCTTCAAAGCCTCCATTGACGTCTATGGCAAAGCTTGCTTGAAACACCTGAAGCTTTAATGCAGCTTTAGCTTTGCTTTGTTTTGGAGGTATTGCAGGTATTAGATATCAGCACACACACAGAGCTTCTGCCAAGCTTCATGCTTCAAAAAAGCACCACCGAAGCATCATTGAAGCATCATCGAAGCACCACCGAAGCATCATTGAAGCACCATTACAGTACCAGCAAAGCATCATCAAAGCCCCACCGAAGCATCATCAAAGCCCCACTGAAGCATCATTGAAGCACCACAAAGCATCATTGAAGCACCACCAAAGCACCATTAAAGCACCACTGAAGCATCATCAAAGCCCCCACCGAAGCATCATCGAAGCACCACCGAAGCCCCACTGAAGCATCATTAAAGCCCCACTGAAGCATCATCAAAGCACCACCGAAGCATCATCAAAGCATCACCAAAGCATCGTCAAAGCACCACCAAAAAACATTGTCAAAGCACCACCAAAACATTGTCAAAGCACCACAGAAGCACCACAGAAACATCATTGAAGGACCACCGAAGCATCAAAGAAAGAACCACAGAACCATCATCAAAGCACCACCAAAGCATCATAGAGGCACCACCGAGGCATCGCAGAAGCTCCTGCAAAGCAACATAGAAGCACCACAGAACCATCGCAGAAGCACCACCAAAGCATCATAAAAGTGCCACAAAAGCATCATTGAAGCCCCATTGAAGCATCATCAAAGCACCACTGAAGCATCATTGAAGGACCACCGAAGCATCACAGAAAGAACCACCAAAGCATCGTCAAAGCACCACTAAAGCATCATCAAAGCACCACGAAGCATCAAAGCACCACCGAAGCATCATCAAAGCACCACCGAAGCATCATCAAAGCACCACCGAAGCACCACAGAACCATCATCGAAGCCCCACCAAAGCATCATTAAAGCACCACTGAAGCATCATCGAAAACACCACTGAAGCATCATAGAGGCACCACAGAACCATCATCGAAGCCCCACCGAAGCATCATAGAAGTGCCACCGGAATATCACAGAAGCACCACCAAATCATCATATAAGTGCCACCAAAGCATCATTGAAGCCCCACTGAAGCATCATTGAAGGACCACCGAAGCATCAAAGAAAGAACCACAGAACCATCATCAAAGCACCACCGAAGCATTGTAGAAGCACCACCGAACCATGATAGAAGCATCGAAGCAAAAACGCATCTAAAAAGCACGGTGAAGGGGTAGGCGCTTTATTGTGTAAGTGGAAGCGAGTGTAATCGAGCTCTAGCCTTACAGTAGAACGCATATTTTACCGCAACACATGGATGTGAAAAAAAAACAGAAAGTTTTGGAGCAGTCGGACCCCGAGATGAGTGGATGGATCCATTGACATGGCGAGTCTTTGGCAGATCTCTGACCTTTCTCAGTGTCATTTATGTAAACACAGACCCCCCCCACCCCCCACCCAGACCTGAGTGATTGAGCAGAGAATCCCCCCCATTGTGCTCTGGCCACTCACACGCTGTTTGCACAGCTCTCTGCACTAATCCCTTCTGCCCATTGAGAACTCCACTCATTAACCACATCACAGTGGGAGGCCAAAGCCCAACCTTCAAAAGCCACAGGTTGCATCCCGCTCCCGGCTGTGAAGGGGTTAATCCCGGCCCTCAGTGGTGGGGGGGTCCATGAGATCCACTGAAACAATTACCATTGTTTGCTTGCCCTTACTTTAAATCTCTCCTCCCAGGGGGCCTGCAGGAGCTGAATCATCTCAAGGGGAGACCCCAGATCCAGCATGGCGGTGACCCTCAGGTCCGCGGCTTCGCTATTCACGTAGCACTGTCCATGGAGCTGCGGAGAGAAAAGAGAAATTGTCATGATAAAGCAGGGAGGGCACATGGGGGTCCAACTCATCATCATTAAAAAAAAAAAACCCATTAAGAGGGTCCCATTGTTATTCAGTGCAGGCAAATTCTTTACAGGACACCAACATAGAAGGACTGGTTGGGCTCCACTCGGCACAAGACCCAACGGATAGGCAATCCGCCATCTGGCCTATCAGTTCACACTAATGGGCCGCGTCGGTGCGCACCAAAGAAAAGTAGAACGTGTTGCGTCTTTGCGCGCTATAAGATTTTGGTTCACACCTTCACTTTTTTTTCACGTGGAACACACAAAGGCTTCATGCACACTGGGCATCGCAAATGGCACTTTTAAGGGCATTTAATGTTTTTTTTTTCTGCCTCCCTGGTTCACGCTGAATCCGACTTTAACAACTTCAATACCGGGCACTTACACCCCCTTCCTGCCCAGGCCGTTGCTTTTTAAATGACAATTGCGCGGTCATGCTACACTGTACCCAAACAGAATTTTTATATAATTTTGTTCCCACAAATAGAGCTTTATATTGGTGGTATTTGATCACCTCTGTGTTTTTTATTTTTTGCCAAACAAATTAAAAAAAAGACCTAAAATTTCATAGAGAATTAAATAGAATAGAAAATAAGGGAATAGCATAGCAAAGAATATAATAGAAAATAGAAAAAAATAGAATGTAATAGAGTAAAACAGAACAGAATACGAAATGTAAAAAAATTAATAAATAAAAAAAATAGAAAAAAAAAAGAGATACAATAGAAAATAAAAGAATAGAGTAAAACAGAATAAATAGAATGAAAAAAAATAAAAGAACAGAATAAAATAAAATAGAAAATAAAGGAATAGAATAGAATAATATAGAAGGAATATAACTATCTTCTGAAATTCGAATTTTGAATAGAATAAATTAGAATTCGAAAAGAATAGATGTATCCGAAGTTCTGAATTACTATAGTATAACTGAATTACTATAGTATATGAATTCAAGGGAATCCAAAATAATGAATCAAAATTTTGTATGAAATTCGAATCGTTTTTAAATCGAATTTGAATCCTTTTCTAATCAAATTCCCGAAGAGAATTAAATAGAAAAGAAAATAAAGGAATAGCATAGCAAAGAATATAATAGAACTTAATAGAGAATAAAAGGATAGAATATAATAGAGTAAACAGAACAGAATACAAAATGTAAAAAAAAAAAAAAAAAAATTAAATAGAAAAAAAAAAAACAAATAAAATAAAAAAAATAAAAGAACAGAATAAAATAAAATAGAAAATAAAGGAAAATAATAGAATAATATAGAAGGAATATAACTAACTATCTTCTGAAATTTGAATTTTGAATAGAATAAATTAGAATTCGAAAAGAATAGATGTATCCGAACTTCTGAACTACTATGGTATAACTGAATTACTATAGTATATAAATTCAAGCAAATCCAAAATAAGGAATCAAAATTTCGTATGAAATTTGAATCATTTTTAAATCGAATTTGAATCCTTTTCGAATCGAATTCCCAAAGAGAATTAAATAGAATAGAAAATAAAAGAATAGCATAGCAAAGAATATAATAAAACATAATAGAAAATAAAAGGATAGAATACAATAGAGTAAAACAGAACAGAATACAAAATGTAAAAAAAAAATAGAATATAAAAGGATAGGAGTAAAACAGAACAAACAGAATAAAAAAATAAAATAGAAAATAAAAGAAATGGAATAGAATAATATAGAAGGAATATAACTATCTGCGGAAATTTGAATTTTGAATAGAATAAATTAGAATTCGAAAAGAATAGATGTATCCGAACTTCT
This sequence comes from Lithobates sylvaticus, assembly GCA_028564925.1. Lineage (NCBI taxonomy): Eukaryota > Metazoa > Chordata > Amphibia > Anura > Ranidae > Lithobates > Lithobates sylvaticus. The sequence continues at coordinate 57,537,696 of CM053038.1, forward strand.
GAATTACTATAGTATATGAATTACAATAGTATATGAATTCAAGCGAATCCAAAATAACGAATCAAAATTTCGGATGAAATTCAAATCATTTTTAAATCAAATTTGAATCCTTTTTGAATCGAATTCCCGAAGAGAATTAAATAGAATAGAAAATAAAGGAATAGCATAGCAAAGAATATAATAGAACATAATAGAAAATAAAAGGATAGAATATAATAGAGTAAAACAGAACAGAATACAAAATGTAAAAAAAAAAAATATATAAAAAAAAGAGATAAAATAGAAAATAATATAATAGGAGTAAACCAGAACAAATAGAATAAAAAAAATAAAAGAACAAATAAAATAAAATAGAATGGAAAATAAAGAAATAAAATAGAATAAAAAATAGAATAGAATAGAAGGAATATAACTATCTTCTGAAATTTGAATTTTGAATAGAATAAATTAGAATTCAAATAGAATAGAAAAAATAGAAAATAAAAGGATAGATTACAATAAACAATAGAAAAGTATAGAAGAGAATAGAATAGAAAGAATATAACAATATAACCGTTTTCCGAAATTCAAATAGGATAAATTTGAATTTCAAATAGAATAGAATATAAAATAATATAATATAGTAGAAAGGAACAGAATAGAAAATAAAAATAGAAAAAACAATAACCATCCTCCAAAATTAGAATTTTGAATAGAATAAATTCGATTTTGAATGGAATTCAATTTGAATGAAATTTGAATGAAATTTGATTTTGAATAAACAAAACCAATTCGGCAAGTGAATGAAACAAATTTCGCTAAACGAATTTATGAAAATAACAAATCGAATCGAAACAAATGTTTTCGTTCTGCACACGTCTAAATCTCAGGCAGCAATCAAAACCTGACAGAGGTTCAAAAACCTTGTGAATTTCATCAAATAGTAACACATAAAAAGACTCGGATTGGCTGACAGATGCTGAATGTCTGGAATTTGATCAATCATGGGCGTGGGGCCTCCCCTGCGGTTTTGTCGCACATCTGACACATGTGGAAGGCCCGGCCTCTGCGTTTACCTAAGGAAGTGACCTGACGGAGGTCAATCATAGACAAGGGCCCCAACCCCCCACTTCGGGGGACAGAGATCACGTCATTGTTGCTACAAATGTCCCTTCAAATGGGGCAACCTAAGGTCACCTGACACCTTCCCGTCCAATTAAAAGTGCTTTTCTCATGCATGGAAAGTGACAGTATTATTGCAGGGATATCCAGCTAACAAACTTCCTAATGATCTCCTTGTTGTGTTTACCCCTTTTATGGACTGGGGCACTTTGATGACGTCTTCTGAGCACAATAGAGCCCTCTGAAAACAAACGAACGCACTGAGACCGTCCAGCGGGCACATACACTATATTGTCACAAGTATTGGGACACCTGCCTTTACACACACATAAACTTTAATGACATCCCAGTCTTAGTCCGTAGGGATCAATATTGAGTTGGCTCCACCCTTTGCAGCTATAACAGCTTCAACTCTTCTGGGAAGGCTGTCCACAAGGTTTAGGAGGGTGTCTATGGGAATGTTTGACCATTCTTCCAGAAAAGCAATTGTGAGGTCAGGCACTGATGTTGGATGAGAAGCCTGGCTCGCAGTCTCCGCTCTAATTCATTCCAAAGGTGTTCTATCGGGTTGAGGTCAGGAAAAGAAAGAAAGAAAGAAATGGTAAGGAGAGAGAGGGAGACAAAGGAGAGAACAGACGGAGAGTAAAGATAGAAGCGAGAGAAAAGAGTAGGTAAGAAAGAGAGAAGACAGAGGGAGATAAAAGTGAGACGAGAGGGAGAGAGAGAGGGAGTGCAGAATGAGAGAGAGGGAGAGGGAGAGAGAGAGAGAGAGAGAAGAGAGAGAAAGAGAAAGGAGAGACGAGAGAGAGAGAGAGAGTGAGAGAGAGAGAGAGAGATAGGGAGAGAGAGAGAGAGAAGGGAGTGAAGAGAGAGAGAGAAGGGAGTGAAGAGAGAGAGAAGGGAGTGAAGAGAGAGAGAGAGAGAGAGAGAGAGATAGAAAAGAAGAGAGAGAGAAGAAGAAGAAGAAAAGGGGGGGGGAGAGAAGGGAGAGAAGAGAGAAGAAGAGAGAGAGAAGGGAGAGAAGAGAGAGTGAGAGAGAGAAGAGAGAAGAGAGAAGAGAGAGAGAGAGAGAGAGAGAGAGAGAGAGAGAGAAGAGAAAGAAGGAGAGAGAGAGAGAAGAAAGAGGGAGGGAGGGAGAGAAGAGAGGAGAAAAGAGAGAGAAGAGTGAGGGAGAGGGAGAGAGGAGGGAGAAGAGAAGGAGAGAAGAGAAAGAGAGAAGAGAGGGAGAAAGAGAGAGAGAAGAGAGGGAGAAGAGAGAGGGTGTGAAGAGAAAGGGAGAGAAGAGAGGGGGAGTGAAGAGAAAGGGGGAGAAGAGGAAGAGAATGAAGAGAAGAGCGAGGGAGTGAAGAGAGGGAGAGAAAATAGTGAAATGACAGAAGAGAAAGAAAGGAGAGATGACGGAGAGAGAACAAAACAAGTGAAAGGGGGAAATAGAGGGAAGAGAGGGAGACAAGAGAGGGGAGAGAGAGAGAAAGAAAGAAAGAAAGAAAGAAAGAAAGAAAGAAAGAGAGAGAGAGGAAGGGACAGGGAGAGAAAATGAGAGAAAGTGAGAAAAGACAGAAGAGAGGGGGAGAGAAGAGAGAGAACAAATAGAGAAGAAAGGCAAGGAAAAGAGAGGGTGAGCGAGAGAGAGAAAGGAAAGGAGAGAAACAAGAGAAGAGTGAGACAAAGGAGAGAGGGAGAAAAAAAAAGGAGAAAGAAGAGAGGAGGTAGTGAAAAAAAGAGAAAATGAGAGAAGAGAGAGTAAAAAAAAGAGAGAATAGAGAGAGAGAGGACAGAAGAGCGGGGGAATAGAGAAGAAGGGCAGGGAAAAAAGAGAGAGAGAGAGAATGAGAGAAGAGAGAGCAGAGAAAGGGAATAGAAAGGAAAGAGACATTGTCATGTCTTTGCCCTCTATAGTCTTACCTTGTACAGCCCACATGTAGGCGCTATACTGAATATAAAAAAATGAGTAATAAATTGAAGAGAGAGGAGAGACATGAATGAGAACATTGAGAGACATATAGTAAGACGCAGTGACATTGGAGTGGGGGGGAGGGGATTATAAGCTCCTTTGGGCGCAGTAATCGGCCCCATATACTTTTTCAGTGGTAAATCAATAACTGATATAAAAGCCCCTTTAATATAATATAAAATACAATTAATCCGCCAGTGTTGGGGAGAACAGGCAACCAGACTACTTAGAAAGTTTGTCCTGATTGCCTCAAACAAGCCAATGAATACCATCGATCGTCTATATGAGTATTTGTTGAAGGTCTCTTGTAGACGACTGATCTTCGCTTGTCAGATTTTTCTGCTATTGTTTCCTTCAGAGAATGTACAGATTTACACTTTCAGAAAAAACAATACCCTACAATCTGATTGTACTTTATCTTCTTTAAGGCTCAATAAACTTGCGGTTGGGGTGCAGTAAAACCAGGCGGTTGGGCCATGTTTTTTCTGCCCTCCCATAAGCTGCAAAGGTAGCTGGATGGTAATGTACACGTGCCGCAGCAAAAAGTATCCCCCCCCCCCCCCGTCGCGTTTTGGTGGGAAGTACCGCAGCCAAACTTGACCCGCTAAAGCAAAAAGGGCGGTGTTGCGATGCATGCGGTTGTGGCATGGTGGTGTGGCATTCACCGGGGTTAAAACAAGCGGTGAGGAGAGGGAACCTATCAGCTGTCAAACACCTCTGAAAAGCGATCCGCAGGCAGTTTGCGCCTCCTACTGTCTGTGTCTATGAGCCAGAAATTACCAGAGGTCTGAGACGGGTCCATTCGGGATGTATTGTTTGCACTTTATAACTATCTTGTTATAAATAAATAAATAAAATAATGTTTTGAAACAAAAGAATACAATTTTTTTTTTTTTGCAATGAACCTTTAAGCCCCATACACACTATTAGATTTTCTGCAGATTTACCAAAACCATATAATACGAGGTCAAACCTTAATGCCGCGTACACACGATCGAATTTTCCGACAACAAGCTCACATCGAACATTTCCCGTCGGAAATTCCGACCGCGTGTACGCGGCATACGTTTCAAGGCAGGCCCTTGCACTACATGGTTTTGGTAAATTTGAAGACAAAAATCTGCAGAAAATCTAATAGTGTGTATGGGGATCTTACGTACTTTAATCTCACTCATATAAATAGTAAAAAGAAATAAAAAAAATGGAGGTTGTTCTATACCCCCCCCCCAATATATTTATCAGGACGCCGTACCTGGGTGACGCCGGGGTGGCGCAGAATCTGCATCAGTGCAATCTCCTTCTGCAGTTTGTACGTAGCCAGCCGGTGACAGCCGGCGCGGTCGCCGTGCGCCTTCACGCAGTTCTTCACGTCGTTCCCTTCGCCGTGGACCGTCTTGATTGCAATATCTTTGCCGTTCAGTAAAGTCCCCCTCAGGACCAGTTTGGTAAAGCCGGACCCGACGTAATCGACCCCTGACAAATCAGAGAGGTCCTGGCACGTCAGCGCCCCGCGCAGCGGCGGCGGCGGCTCCGCTCCCAGAATCCTCAGCGGCTCGTCCTCGGGACCTGTCCTTTGGGGACCCAGTAAAATTTGATGGAAGAACATCAAGTCCCTGTGCCTTTGCGCAATTTCCTTGCGCAGGTCGGGGATGTGCGGGGACCCCAGCAGCGACATGTATTTGTCATTATAGGAACCTTTTCCTTGGGGTGAAAGTTTTACAAAGATGCCAATAAATAGGAGAGCGGCTCCAAGGAAAATGATGTGTCCTTTCATTGTGCTGCTGTGACCAGCTTCTCACCTCTGTCCCTTTACTGTAAATGAGTTAATTAGGAAAGGAATGCCTGTCCCTGTTTGTCTAATGGGGAGGGTTGATGGGCTCAGGGACACCCACTGAGTAGGAGGAGGAGGCAGCAATCCTTACCTGGGCTCAGGCTGCTCCCTATTGAGATAGTTGGCTCTCTGCTGCCACCCAGTGGACAATGCAATGACAAGGACTCATAATATCACCAGGGGTTATTTCTAAATGAATGTCAAATAGGATAACTTTTTCACATTATTATTATACAGGATTTATATAGCGCCAACTTATATAGCGCAGTGCTTTACAATATAAAAAGGAGACAATCCAGTTATAATACAACAAAATACAAGAAGATTAAGGCTGGATTCACACCTATGGCATTTTTTGTGCCTTTTGCATTTTAGGCTACTTTCACACTGGAGCGGGTGGGGCGCTGGCGGTAAAGCGGCGCTATATTTAGCGCCGCTTTACCGGCGTTTTAGCAGCGCATTTCGGCCGCTAGCGGGGTGGTTTTACCCCCCGTGAGCGGCCGAAAAAGGGTCAATACCGCCCGCAAACCGCCGCTGCAGCAGCGTTTTGCGGGCGGGTTCGGAGCGCTGCCCCATTGTTTTCAATGGGAACGGGCGCTATAGGAGCGGTAAATATACCAAAGATGCGGCTTGCAGAACATTTTCCAGCGTCCTGCAAGCGCACCGCTTCAGTGTGAAAGCCCTCGGGCTTTCACACTGAAGACACAGCAACAGCTGTTTCGGGTCGGTTTGGAGGCGCTATTTTTAGCGCAATAACGCCTGCAAACCGCCCCAGTGTGAAAGGGGCCTTAGAGATTTGCACTACAGTCCATTTAACCACTTTCAGCCCCGGACCAATTTGCAGCCAAAGGACCAGCCCCTTTTTGCGATTCGGCACTGCGTCGCTTTAACTGACAATTGCGCGGTCGTGCGACGTGGCTCCCAAACAAGATTGACGTCCTTTTTTCCCACAAATAGAGATTTCTTTTGGTGGTATTTGATAGCCCCTGCGGTTTTTATTTTTGGCGCTATAAACAAAAAAGAGCAACAATTTTGAAAAAAAAAAAGCATTATTTTTTATTTTTTGCTATAATAAATATGCCCAAAAAAAAATATATAAAACATTTTTTTTTTTCCTCAGTTTAGGCCGATACGTATTCTTCTATATATTTTTGGTAAAAATAATCGCAATAAGCGATTATTGATTGGTTTGCACAGAAGTTATAGCGTTTACAAGATAGGGGATAGTTTTATAGCATTTATATTAATTTTTTTTTTTTATTAGTAATGGCAGCGATCAGCGATTTTTATTGTGACTGCGACATTATGGCGGACACATCGGACATTTTTGACACATTTTTGGGACCATTGTCATTTATACAGCAATCAATGCTATTTAAATGCATTGATTCCTGTATAAATGACACTGGCAGTGAAGGGGTTAACCACAAGGGGGCAGTGTAGGGGTTAAGTATGCCTAGGGGTGTGTTTCTTACTGTGGGGGGGGCGTGGCTGTCAGCTAGTGAATGCTGATCTCTGCTCCAATCACAGGGAGCAGAAATCGGCACCCGATGGCACGGACGGCATTAAGGAGGGACACATATATACGCCCTCCTGCCTGTCCGTGCCATTCTGCCGACGTATATCGTCGTGCGCCGGTCGGGAACCGGTTAACATGGTGTTTTATGGAACACGTTCTGTAGTGCAAATATGCAAAAAGCACTAAAATGCATAGGTGTGAATCCAGCCTAAGAGGGCCCTGCTCAGAAGAGCTTACAATCTAAAAACATTAGCCCTCATTCACATTGAACGCGGCTTTGAAATCACGCGACTTCATCTGAAATCACGGAGACGCATTTCAGTGCGACTTCAGGTGCCACTCGAAAGATATCTGTGCGGCTTCATGCACAGACGCCTATTGAAGTCGCAACCCGAAATCGCCAACAGTATCGCAGGAGCTACTTTTTGCAAATCGGCACGGCGCCGCAAAGTCAGCGTCGCACCGATTGGAACAGCGGCATTGCCGGCAATAGGCTGCGACTTGGCATGTGATTTGACTTGTCAAAGCACATGGCAAGTCGCCCCAATGTGAACGGGGGGGGGGGGGGGCTTACCGTCTGTATCCATTGCAACTAATTTATTTAAGCTAATTTGCATATTGCCTATTTCTCATCCAGGACCGTTTTTAAGGCAGGGCAAAAGGGGCAGCTGCCCTGGGCCCTGTCATTGTTGTGGGGCCCAAAGCAGCTGCCTCATACTTGCCAACTATCCCGGTTTAAATTCCCTTGTCCCTTGAGGTTTTAGTCCTGTGCTGTGTCCCAATATCTCAGTGTGAAGTGCTGCTACTAATGCTGCCCAGCTCTGCCCTATTGTTGTGTACAGATGACTCACCAGCAGACCCTGTGTTTACATGTAAAATACCGGCATTTATATGTAAATAGTGGCGGTCGGCAACATCATATATATATAATATAATATATATATATATATTATATAGTAATCTCTAGCAACCAATCAACAAGCAGAAATCATGTGCTGTAACCTCTAGTAACTAATCAGTGAGCCGTAATGTGTGCTGTAACCTCTAGCAACCAGTCAGTGAGTGGTAATGATACACTGTAACCTCTGGCAACCAATCACA
>CM053038.1:57545679-57587946 GCA_028564925.1 Lithobates sylvaticus
CAAACATTTGTGTATATGTGTGTGTATATCTGGAATATGCAATTTTGGGTTTACATATTCTTTCATATAACACACTATTGTACATTGCCTTGGATATCTGTGGGCTGCAACGCATTGTTTTGGTGCGCTGGGGTGCCATTCAAAATGAATTGCACCACAGTGCAGCAACATATGTAACAATGGCAAGTCTTCTTTTTAGCTGGTTTACATTTTTTTCCTATAAAATTGTGTTTCTTTTTTTTTACAAGCATCCAGCTTTTAAACAAAAATTTTAAAGTTTTTTCCTTCACAGTTTGTATTTTGCCAACACTCACACGAACAAGGGGATTTCTCATCTCAACCATTCCTTTCATGGCCATGAGGATGGCTCGCGGGAACGGCGTCTGGTTGTCTTGTATGGTATTCAGATCCATGTCAAACGCAACCTGCCAAATATACACACAGACAATATAATCATATGGACAGACATCCATTGCGTTATGTTACACTTTCATAAGGAGCGGCGAGTGCCTGACTCCCATACACTGACAAGGTAGCTATGTGTGTGTCTTGTGGATATATCAACAGCTAAAAGTTTTTACCATGTGTTATCGTTATACAATGTCTGACCGATGTATTTTATCTTTGATAGTGAGACACGTTTTGTCCCGACGAAGCAATAGCGAAACTCGTTGACGCACAGGGGCTCACTGCCATCCATTTGGTGTTAACTCTTTGTTTACACTAGACACCTATGACCATCATATGTGTATTGTATGTTTTTAATTATTTTTCTATTTGACCTGTCTGTTGTGACTCATTGTTAATAAAGCATTTATTTTATTATACTCTTGTCCATTTTGCCTGAAAAGTCCGAACCAAAGTTCTTTCTTATATTAAGAGAGGTATGGACTCCAGAGAGAGAGATATCATTTTGCCCCCCTGTTCAAATCATTAGTAAGACCTTATCTGGAATATGCAGTTTTGGGCACCAGTTCTAAAAAGGATATCGGGGAACTGGAGAAAGTGCAGAGAAGGGCAACCAAACTGATAACTAGGCTATGAGGAAAGATTAGAGGAACTGAATTTATTCTCTCTTGAGAAGAGGAGAATAAGGGGGGGATATTATCAACATGTTAAAATATATAAGGGGTCCATATAGTGAACTTGGTGTTGAGTTATTCATTTTACGGTCAACAAAGAGGACAAGGGGGCACTCTTTACGTCTGGAGGAAAAGAGATTTCATCTCAAAATACGGAAAGGTTTCTTCACAGTTAGAGCTGTGAAAATGTGGAATAGACTCCCTGCAGGAGGTGGTTCTGGCTATCTCAGTAGATTGCTTTAAGAAAGGCCTGGATACTTTCCTAAATGTACATAATATAACTGGGTACTGACATTTATAGGTAAAGTTGATCCGGGGAAAATTCGATTGCCTTTCGGGGGGGGATCAGGAAGGGATTTTTTTCCCCCTTGCTGTAGCAGATTGGAGCATGCGCTGCTGATTTTTTTTTTTTTTTTTTTTTTTTGCCTTCCTCTGGATCAACTGTGGGTATAGAATTGGGTATATTGGATTGTACGATATTTTTTATTTTTATTTTTTTTATGGTTGAACTGGATGGACTTGTGTCTTTTTTCAGCCTAGCTAACTATGTAACTATGTAACCAGGGCCTTTTTGTCTCTTTACCCCTTTTGACTCCCATACCACTAATGCCATTCCTGTTCCACCACTAGGGTGGAGGTAGCTTACCTTGGCAATGACATCCAAGGTCACCTTACTGAACATATCGTGCATTTTAACTTCTGTTTTTCCGTCCGCCATCTCAGACAGCTTTTCTACCAACTCCTCCGCTTTGTCATTGAACGTTCCCATTAAACCCATCAGGAACCTGCAATAAAGGCTCAACATCAACTCTGCTTTCTATGCTCAAAAATTCTACAATTGTTTAAAAGTAGATCTAAACCATAACTGGTGGACACCTAGTCCCGTGCATCATAAATACAGTAAATGGCCTTTTTTCTTTTTTAATAAAATGCGGTTTGCACAATCTCAGTGCTGCTGATCTCCTACAGCTGCATTGTTTTTCCTTTGTGATATAAATGAAAAAAAAAAAAGACAAAAAAAAAAATTTGAAAACGAAACAATATTTTTTTTTCTGCTATAAAACATATTATAACAGAAATCAAGTTTCTTCATGAATTTTGGGCAAAATGTAGTCTGCTACATGTCTTTGGTAAAAAAAAAAAAAAAAAAAAAAAAAATCTGAATAAGTGTATATTATTTGGTTTGCGTGAAAGTTATAGTGTCTTGTATAAACACTGTAACTTTTATTTTTTATACCAGTAGTGGCGGTGATCAGCGACTTATAGTGGGACTGCGATAATATAGCGGCAATGTGACACTAGCTGATGCTGGCTGGCGAAGTACACTGACATCAATAGTGACACTGATACAGTGATTAGTACTGTACACTGTTACTGTACTAATGACACTGGCTGGGAAGGAAATAACATCTAAGGGTGATCAAGGGGTTAAATGTGTGCCTCACAATGTTTACTGTGTGTATTATGTTCTGCTTTTACCAAGTGATCTTCCCCTGCAGGGAACAAAAAAAAAAAAAAAGCAAAATCACCTGTTAAGCGGCATTCTCACCTGAGTGTAGCATCTTTGAGCGTTTTATGCAAGTTTTTTGGCACATTTTTATGTGAGAATTGCTCATTTTATTATTTGCCAATAGAGAAAATTATTATCTGGTATTTCAGCTTTTTTATTCATTTAATATTCTTATCATTAGCTACTACTACTACATAAATAAATTCAATAAATGAATACCAAGTAATAATAAATAATTAACCCCTAACCCTTAATTATTATTATTACTATTTCTTTTTTTTTTTTTTTTTTTTAACTAAACACCCTAACCAACACAGAATAAAGAAATTAATTATTAATATTATTAGTTTATTTTTTTGGAGTTTGCGTGTTTATTATATTATTATTAATAATTGATTAAATATTTTTTAAGGTTAGGGGGTTATAATTTATGTGTAGCGCTGGCTCCTAATGAGCAGACGCTATTATTTTTCAAAATGAAGTTGCCGGAGGCCGCAGTTGGGCTTTAGGCTAATTTCTCTAAATTACTGGTTCAGCTGGGTTGCACTGGGTTCTCCTTGACCGCAGGTGTCGCTGTCACCGCCGGTAAGTGTAGAAGCGCAGTTCAGCTGGGTGTGTTTTTCCTGCTGTGCATTCTGAAGGTACAGACGCCAGGTTGGCAGGATTGTTGTTGCTTGCTTTTTGCTCTTCATCGGGTTCTTCTTGACCCAGACCCCACGGCCCCCCAGTGGAAGTCGTTTTTTTTTTTTTTTAGACGAAACGCGCTGGGTGAGGTTCACTATTCCCCATACTGCTTTTTACATTGTGATCACCTTTTATACTTTTAATTTTTTTGTCATGTTTTTTTTTTTTTTCAATAAAACCTTCTGATCTACACTATTGGAGCCCCCCCCCCCTTTTCTTTCCATACATATGGTTTGAAAATATCCGGGGAGTACCCTTTTCCGAGTCTGCATATACCTGCTGTGGCAATACAGTATTGGTTCCAGCCATCCCTTGCAGATTCCATTTTGGATTCCACTTGTTACATGGTAGTGGCCTACAGCTGACTCAACGATCCACGGTCTGACCATTGGTATCATCTTCGTGGGACCGGATGAAAAGAACAGCCGAGTACATCTGCCTGCCCCAAGGAGTACAGTGAAAGTTCAGCCCATTGGCTTCCTCGAGCCTTTCATGCCTGTTTGGACTCCCTGTCGCTGACAGGGTGTCTACCTGTTCTGGTAAGCATACATCTATTCTTTTCTTGTTAAAAAAAAAAGCAATCGTAGAGAGTGCCTGATTAGAAGATTTGCACGATTCAAGACACCCATGTCCTGACATCATTTCATTTCTTCACCTTTGTGGGACAATCACGTTTACAATACGTTATCACTATTTTTCTTCTTTTTATTTTTGTGGGACATTTATGCTTATATTTATGTATCACATGGAGTTTTAGGTATAGTGTTCACTTTTGGTTTTACACTTATTTACCTACTTTAGCGCTACATTTTTTACTCACATTGCTTTTGAATTTTGTCACATTCTTGTGTAACTGCTTTCACTTTTTTTGCATTGTTATTTTGAGTTTAGCGCAGTAATTATTTTATACCCACTTTGAATTTACACAGGGGTCCTGTGCATCTTTTGGTCCGTTTCAGGTCTGAATTCAGCCCAAAAATTTGGGCTGAAATCGGACCGGAAATGGTGAATGGGAACACACTGGACCCCTGCTGTGAGCCGCATTCGGTAATAGTGTGAACCCAGCCTAAATGGTCTCAGTCTGGTTCAGTAATGCCTCGTTTCCACTGAGCGGATCGGTTCAGGTCGGTACAGTTTGGAAGGGTTAGAATGGTCGGCCTATTCAAGTGAGCCTTTCCACTGCAAGTAGGACCACCAGGGTCCATACAGGGTTTAGAAAAAATGCCTAGCTTAGCCTCACACTGATTGGCAGACGTTTTTCTGTCCGCCAATCAGTGGAATGTATCGTAGCTCCGCCCTAACCGAACCGTTCCATTTTCTATGGCCCCACATCTGAAGCAGGACCCTAAATGGTGCGGTATGGTTCGGTTGTATGGGCTGCTTTCATAATGGAAACACTGAAAATAGCGCATCGTACCGAACCGATCCACTCAGTGGAAACGAGGCATTAGTTACATTATCATGGGGAAGACTGTTGTCCAGAAGACAGTCATTGATACCCTTCACAAGGAGGGTAAGTCACAAAAGATTCTTGCTAAAGAAGCTGGCTGTTTACAGAGTGCTGTATCCAAGCATATTAATGGAAAGTTGAGTGGAAGGAAAAAGAGTGGTAAAAGGTGGTGCACAAGCAACAGGGATAACCGCAAGAATTTGGGGGATATTCACAAGGAGTGGACTATGGCTGGTGTCAGTGCTTCAAGAGCCACCACACACAGATGTATCCAGGACATGGACTACAACTGTCGCATTCCTTGTGTCAAGACACTCCTGCACCAGAGACAGAAGCGTCTTACCTGGGCTAAGGAGAAAAAAAAAAGACTGGATTGTTGCTCAGTGGTGCAAAGTCCTCTTTTCAGATGAAAGTAAATTTTGCATTTCATTTGGAAATCGCGGTCCCAGAGTTTGGAGGAAGAGTGGCAAGGCACAGAATCCAAGTTGTATGAAGTCCAGTGTGAAGTTTCCACAGTCAGTGATGATTTGGGGAGACATGTCATCTGCTGGTGTTGGTCCCACTGTGTTTTATCAAGTCCAAAGTCAGCGCAGCCTCTACCAGGAAATTCTAGAGCACTTTACGCTTCCCTCTGCTGACCACCTTCATGGAGATGCTGATTCCCTCCTTTTCCAGTAGGACTTGGCACCTGCCCACACTGCCAAAAGTACCAATACCTGGTTTAATGATCATGGTATCACTGTGCTTGATTGGCCAGAAAACTTGCCTGACCTAAACCCCATAGAGAATCTGTGGGGTATTGTCAAGAGGAAGATGAGACACCAGACCCAACAATGCAGAGGAGCTGAAGGCCGCTATCAAAGCAACTTCCATAACACCTCAGCATTGCCACAGGCAGATCACCTCCATGCCACGCCGCATAGATGCAGTAATTCATGCAAAAGGAGCCCCAACCAAGTATTGAGTGCATTACTGTACTGTACATGGACATACTTTCACTAAGCCAACATTTCTGTATTAACCACTTCAGCCCCGGACCAATTGGCAGCCAAAGGACCAGGCCCCTTTTTGCGATTCGGCACTGCGTCGCTTTAACTGACAATTGAGCGGTCGTGCGACGTGGCTCCAAAACAAAATTGGCGTCCTTTTTTTCCCACAAATAGAGCTTTCTTTTGGTGGTATTTGATCACCCCTGCGGTTTTTATTTTTTGCGCTATAAACAAAAATAGAGCGACAATTTTGAAAACAATGCAATATTTTTTGCTATAATAAATATCCCCAAAAAATATATAAAAAAAAAAATTTTTTTTCCTCAGTTTAGGCCGATACGTATTCTTCTACATATTTTTGGTAAAAAAAAAAAAAAAAAAAAATCACAATTAGCGATTATTGATTGGTTTGCACAAAAGTTATAGCGTTTACAAAATAGGGGATAGTTTTTATAGCATTTTTATTAATATTTTTTTTTTTACTAGTAATGGCGGCGATTAGTGATTTTTATTGTGACTGCAACATTATGGCGGACACATCGGACATTTTTGGGACCATTGTCATTTATACAGCAATCAATGCTATTTAAATGCATTGATTCCTGTATAAATGACAGTTGTAGTGAAAGAGTTAACCACTAGGGGGAGGGGAGGGGTTATGGGCTGTGACGTGTGTTGTGTTTTTTACATTAGGGGGCGGAGCTGACGTCTGACGTCATTGATCGGCTTTCCCGATGACCGGGAACAGCCAATCAATGACAGGCAGAGTAGGAAGCGCGGGGAGAGTTTGTTTACACAAACCTCTCCCCGTTCTTCAGCTCTGTGACCCGATCGCGGGGACACCAGCGGCGATCGGGTCCGCTGGTCCCACGGCCGTGGTCACGGAGCTCCCGACCGGGTCGCGAGCGCGACTCACGGCTAGGCAATTAAAGAGCAAAGTACCTGTACATGCTTTTGCCTAGCCGTGCCATTCTGCCGACGTATATGAGCAGGAGTCGGTCGGGAAGCGGTTAAATTTTTTTTATTCATTTATTTTTTTTTTAATTGATCTTATGCAATATTCTAATTTTCAGAGATACTGAATTTTGGGCTTTCACTAGTTGTAAACCATAATCATCAAAATGAAAAGAAAGAAATGCTTGAAATAGATCACTGTGTAAAAACACATCTAAATAAAATATAGGAGATTCACTTTTTTAATTGAATTACTGAAATAAATTACCTTTTTGATATTCACATTTTTTTGAGATGCACCTGTATGTATTCTTACTGGAGAGGGTTTACTTACGATCGGCTGAAGGCAGGATCCATCAGTCGTCTCTGCGTGTGCCAGTGCTGGTGATCCCGATTCGTCAGTAATCCTTTCCCCAAGAATCTAATGTAGGCAGAAAGCAAAAAAGAGGCATGTTGGATGAATACATTGAGCCCGGGTTGACACTTGTGCGGTGGGGGACACGGCATGCGATTCGCACAGGAATTGAACCGAATTCCTGTGCACATCACATGCGATGTCTGTGCGATTTGAGACGTACATTTTATATGGGTCAAATCGCATCGCATCCGCACCAAAATTATGCAGGAAGCCCGGTTCACACTGGCGCTGTAACCGTATGCGGTTTGAACAGGAATCGCGCTGCATTCCTGTTCAAATCACATATAGTTAGTCAGGTTGAAAAAAAATAAAAAAAAAAAAAAAAATCATGCAATCCCTTAGGCCCCTTTCACACTGGGGCGGGGAGCCGCGGTGGCGGTAAAGCAGCGCTATATTTAGCGCTGCTTTACCGTCGTTTTAACCGCGGTATTCGGCCGCTCGCGGTGCGGTTTTACCCCCCACGAGCGGCCGAAAAAGGGTTAAACACCCCCGCAGAGCGCCGCCGTAGCGGCGCTTTGCGGCGGTATTGCCGCGGTTTTACCGCAGTGTCCCATTCTATTCAATGGGAAGGAGCGGGATAGGAGCGGTGAGCACACCGCTCCTATCCCGCTCCAAAGATGCTGCTAGCAGGACTTTTTTTGTCATCCTGCTAGCGCACCGCTCCAGTGTGAAAGCCCGCCGACTTTCACACTGGAGTTAAAGGGGCCGGATTTTTTCATGCGGTGAACAGGCGCTATTTTTAGCACTGCACCGCATGAAAAAACGCCCCCGTGTGAAAGGGGCCTTATACACAATCCTATACCCACAGTTGATCCAGAGGAAGGCAAAAAACCTCAGCAAAGCATGATCCAATTTGCTATAGCAGCTGGAAAAAAAAATCCTTCCTGATCCCCCTCTGCGGCAGTGCAATCTCAGCCATTAATTCTAGATGGCTCAAAAATCGCACCACATCAACATTGTGCAGGGCCCTTTTTTTTTTGCTGCACCTGAAACAGATCGCATTAGGTGTTCACAAATCGCACTGCGTTATCTGAACCAATTTTGGGGTGTCGCTAACTTAACACACACACCCGCAACGGTTCACATGAATGGGGGGCTGTCCACCCAAAGTGACTCCCGTCACAGGTGCGATTTGGATGCAGTGCAGAAACTCCAAATTCAGTGTAAACAGGGCCAGACCCTTTTATTTCTCCCTGCACCTGAATCGCATCGTATGGGTGTCCTCTCTGATTTTTAGTTGCGACCATGTCTGTGCCACTTACCGTACTCCAAACAAATAGAATATATCTTCATAAAATTGGTCCTTCGGGTGCTTTGATGACATCAGGAATTCCTGAGACAATAGAACATCCAATTAATTTGGCAAGGTGTTTGCACGCATGGGTGCTCAACTTGTGGCCCTCCAGCTGTTGCAGAACTAAAAGTCCCATGAGGCATTGCAAGGCTGACAGTTACAATCATGACTCCTTAAGGCAGAGGCATGATGGGACTTGTAGTTCCGCAACAACTGGAGGGCCACAGGTTGAGCTCCATGTATTTGGCTTTGATGACGGTTTTACAGGCCTGTACTTACCTTTATTCCTTCAGGATCGGTAACAAGTAAAAAAACCTTGTGCAAACCATTGAAACGGACAACCGGGCCGTACTTCGACACCCTGAAACAAGAAAATGTATTTACCGTTCCTTTAACCACTTGCCTACTTTTTCAGCTTTCCGCGCTGTCACATTTTGAATGAAAATTGCGCAGTCATTCTAAACTGTAGCCAAACACATTTTTTATCATTTTCTTAACACAAATAGAGCTTTCTTTTGGTGGCATTTAATTTATGCTGTTATTTTTTTTGTAAAAAAAATAAAAAAAGGCAAAAAATGTTGAAAATAAAAAATGTACTTTTTTTCTGTCAGTAAATTTTGTAACTAAGTAATTTTTCGCCTTCACTGATGTGCGCTGATGAGGCGGCACTGATAGGCTGAACTGGTGGGCATTGATGAGGTGGCACTAATATGCCACACTTATGGGTACTGATAGGTAGCACTGAAATGTGGCACTGATGAGCACTAATAGGCAGCACTGGTGGGCATTGAGCGACAGTAGTGATGGGCACTGATTGCTGGCACTGTTTTACTATACTGTAATCAGGGCACTGATGATTAATTAGTGCCCTGATTACATTCCTACATGTCCCCCAGCGTGGAGATGCCGCTGATCGGCTCTCCTCGCCACACACTCTGTCAATGTGAGGCGAGGAGCGCTGATTACCGGCACTCCCTTGTTTACATGTGACCGGCTGTGTTTGAACACAACTGATCACATGGTTATAGAGCCTTGGACGCCGCTCTTTACAGTGATCTGCGTTGCGCCGTGTCCTCGCAACAGAGAGCGCCCGTTCTGGGACACTGTCATATGACGGCATCCCAGAACGAGAGCTGCACTGCCCCACCAGTTAAAGCGTATCTAAACCTAAAATAAAAATTCAAAATAAATCTAATGTACTGCAGATAGCCCCTGGTTAAAAGTGAACTTAATCACTATCCATATTCCCCAAAGATAATCAATACACATCCACTACTTATGGGCCCGTAATGTATTTTTCATGAAGTTTTTTTTTTTTGGCGTTTTTCTGCCTCCTTCTAATGTCCTACGAGAGCTCCCACACCACAGAATGCATGCAGAATAAATAAAAATTCTCCAACTAGCACCCAGTCCAAGCCCCCCCCCCCCCCCTTCTGCTCCGACTTACTTTCAGTGTTTTAACTTTCTAGGTCCCTCTGTAGATGTTCTTGTGTGTATGGGGAGGCCTATTTCTTGTGTTTTGGGTGGGCAGCCGTCCGCATGTCAGTGCTGGCTCAAGTCCCAGCCAGCCTTCCCTGGCGGAGTGATTTATCTCTCTCCACTCATCCATGGGGAATCTCCTGCTGTGTTATGGAGCTGGGGTCTGAACTGTTCGGTGGCCATCCACTCGCTGTAACAAAGCTCCGCCTCCTAAACCATGATAAACAGAACACTGATCCAATGCCAGGAAATTGGATCAGTGTTCCGTCTAGGAGGCGGGGCTTTGTTACAGTCCGTGGACGGCCACCGAACAGTTCAGACCCCAGCTCCATAACACAGCGAGAGCTACCCGTTCTGTGTAATCAGGGTGCTGATGAGGCTGCAGATGGGCACAGTGAGGCTGCATTGATGGGCACAGTGAGGCTGCATTGATCTCCTGTATCATGTCTGCAGTCTCTGGCCATCTCCTGTATCATGTCTGCAGTCTCTGGCCATCTCCTGTATCATCACAGTATTTCTTTTGGATAAACTTATAACTGGCTGGAGAAAGATAGGTATCACTTGAAGACAAACGTCCACTTTGTTTCAAGGCAGGGTCTGGGGAGTTTTCGGGCTTGGGTGTTATTAAATAATATTAAATTAATATTTTTAGAGGTTAATTATTTATGTATTATTACATATTAGTCATTTTATTTATGATGATTTTTAGTTATTTGTGTATTTAGTTTACATTTATTCATTCATATATTTATTACCATTTTAATTTTGAAATTTTTTTCATTTGAGCAGAAAATTGCGCAGAAACACAAATGGCGCGTTTGTAATAATTTCTATGGGAACAAAAACAAAGGCAAAAACGCTCAGACCTGCCCGATTCGCGCTACAAAAAAAAGCTTCAGAACTTTTTTGAGCATCAGGGGTTTGGCTTCAGACGACTTGGAGTGGAGATGTGAACCAACTCCATAGAGAAGAATTGATTCTTTTTCTCCTCCAGCGTTTTGGAGCTTCGAGCTACAAAACGCTGAGGTGTGAATGGGGCCTAAATGTTGGACTTTTAGATGCGATGTGAAATAGTTACTCTCATTTTTAACTGAACCCCCCCCTGTGAGATAAACACAAGACATAGAATAAACTTGGTTTGTTATTAGAACTTTATATTATAGAAATATCTGAAATATTTACCAGTCAAGGAGACAGTCATAAACAAGTCCGTTGTCCTTGGTCACTTTCATGAATGTCGGGGAATGACCCATGAAGAAGCTGCAATAGAGGAATCATGTTCATTGAGAATTAGATTATTAAATAAGGTGCAGTGCAAATTGTGCACCAATCGGAAGATTTAACAGGCATGTTACCACCGTGTGCCCCCCGCACCCCCCCTCTACGATACACCAGATACCGCCAATGACAGATCACTGTACTGGCCCACTGCCGATATCATGTGATTGCTGTGATCACAGAAGATCACATGACAATTGTACACAAAGGCTTCCTTTCACGCCATCAATTTTATACAATTGTGTCTCTAGCTGTGATTGGTCACAGTGCTCACAATATAGTTGCGAACGGTGAGTGAATTCTGATTAGTGCCTCATCCCTACTAGATAAACTAAAGAATATACAATCCCCCACATGGTACTATTTTTGGCCCTTTTACAACCACAAAGAAGTATAGATTGAAACAGTCACAGTGATCACATGGTACACACAGGGCCAATCACAGCCCATCTGTACCATGTGATTAGCTGTGGCCAGTCAAAGCTAATCAGAACAATACTCACCGAATGAATCAGCTTCATTCAGTAAAAAATGGTTGCTTATACCAATCATATTGTGTTAAAAAAAAAATGAATAAATCCTGATGGTACTATGTTAACACTGTATTGCTCTGGTCACAATATGTTTTAGAAAATTAAAAATAAAAAAAAAAAAAAAAAAAAAAAAAGAAGAAGAAGAGGAAATAAAAAAAGAAAATTAAATGTAATAAAAAAGAAAGAATACATTTTTTTTTTTTATATTATATATATATATATACACACCGATGACTCATTCAGCTGTCATTGGGGTTCCCCTGTTGACAGCTGGGCAATTGGAGCTGTCAACAAACAAAACAAAAATTTTTATGGGAGATCGGATGAAAAACGGACAGTGTCGGGCGTGGCCGAGATGCTGAACTGAGCGGACGTGTCTCAGAGCTCTGCTGGACGAGAACCCGATAAATCATCCGAAAACTGCGATTTATTGCTGCAATCTACCTCCCAAACACCTTTGTATGCCGTCTAGGAGTTCCAGTGGCCCGCAAAAGGCCAAGAAACTTAAGTTTCCCCCGCAAGTAGAAGCAGAAGTTACTCCGGCCCTGTCCCCGGGGCCTTCACTCCCGCGCCTCAGCAATATGGCGTCCCAAACGGATCAAGAAGACGCCGCTCCCCCTGGTATCCCTGAGGTGATGGCTGCCATTACCCTCTGCCAATCGACCCTTACCAACAAAATCGAAGCCGTCCAACTTGATGTGGGCCTGATGAGACAGGACCTCGAAAAGATCCGCTCCCGGATCACTTCGGTGGAGCAGAGAGTCAGCGGCGCAGAAGACGCGGTAACAGACCACGAGGCGGCCATCCGAACCTTACAGATGAAAGTTAAGGCGCTGGAATATCGTGCGGAAGACGCCGAAAATAGAAGCAGGAGGAACAACCTCCGAATCGTGGGTCTGCCGGAGGGTGTTGAAGGGAGGAACCCCTCGTTATTTGCGGAGGACCTGCTGCGAATGGTCCTCCCTGCGGCGCAGCTGTCACCACATTTCACGGTTGAAAGGGCCCACCGGGTCCCGCCGAGACCAGGGCCGGAGGGGGCCCCGCCGCGCACCTTCATCCTAAGACTGCTCAATTTCAGGGATAGAGACGAGCTGCTGCGGGCATCCCGGGCGGCTGGAGAAGTCCCCTATCGCAATACTAGACTGATGCTGTTTCCGGATTACACTATGGAAACCCAAAAACAACGTCGGTCGTTTGACACAGTGAAGGCTGCACTCCGCACCAAAGGAATTCGGTATAGCATCTTGTTTCCTGCCAAGCTCCGCGTGGTAGATGGAGAAACAGTCCGGATCTTCACCAACCCGAAGGACGCTAAGGCCTGGATGGAGACCCTACCACCGTAAGATGTACCCTGCTTCCCCGACGGCCCGGCTGGGCTTCGGACCAGGGAGAATCGGTGATGTTTATCTACTGATAGAGGTATGGGGTACGGCCGCTGCTGGAACATGGACTCACGCCCTGGGTTGCACTTGACATGTTGCTCCCTGTTTAGGCCTTGCCAAGCCCTGCTGACATGGCGACCCCTGCATATGTGTGCCCCATACCCTCACCCACATGTAACAGTTGCCACTGGAACAGACACCCTAGGTGTCGGCACCTTTATTTGGTTTATTATTTTTTTCCTTTGATGGGTAACTGTCCTCTCCTGACTGTTGATTTTTGAATTTTGGCGGGCCCTAGTTAGGCTCTACCCTGATGGATATCGCACAGCACTGATCCAGCATCTCTGCAAAATGGACCGTTACTTCAATAAGAAGTTTACATTGGGCACACGCCCCTTGATCATTTGATCGCTTGATTGAACTGGGTTCAATTGTTCTGGGACTCATGTGCCCTCCACGGTTAGGAGTGGCACGGGGTGGGGGGGGGGGGGGTTGGATGGCCGTTGCTGTCCTCAGTGTTTTTTTGATGTTTAGTTTTCCTTTTTTCTGTTCAGAGGTTGGTTTTTTTCTGAATGTACTGTCAATATGCAACAGGTGGCTGAATAACGGTGTGCCACCCCCCGATTTCCCTATGCTGCTGGTGACCTTGGCTTGGCGGAGATTGGGGGATGGTGCCCACAGATGGCTCTGGGAAGTGTCTGGGGGAGTTAGAACTGGTAATTTATGGCTGCACATGGAATATGGCTAACTTTACAGTACTATCATGGAATGTCAGGGGTCTTAACTCACCTATAAAACGCTCACTTGTTTTTAAATTTTTGCAACAACATCGCCCCAAAATCTGCATCCTTCAGGAAACACACCTGCTCGGATCCAAGACTCTAGCACTAAAAAGGGCCTGGGTGGGTGCGCACTACCATGCCACCTACTCTAACTATGCCAGAGGAGTAAGTGTGTTGGTTCACAAGTCTCTGGACTTTACTATATTAACCCTTAAGATTGACCCATATGGGAGATACGTCCTCATGCATGCCCTGATGGCGGGGTTCCCCTATGTGATAATTGGTCTGTATTTACCCCCTCCAGCGGACCCTGAACTTCTACATTTGCTTATGTCCATGTCTGCACAGTATAATGTGGATAGGGTTCTGCTGGTGGGGGATTTTAATCTGGTCATGGATAATGACAGGGATAGGATGCGCGCGGCGGCCGCCCAGTGTAATGGGCTGTCGCGGTGGGCGGCCTCCTTTGGTATGACTGATCTTTGGAGGCACTTTCACCCCTCCGACACCCAGTTCACGTGCCTGTCGACCACCTACCGTTCACTGTCCAGATTGGACATGGCCTTTGCTTCTCCAGGACTGCTACGGGAGACGGTCTCTGCGGAGATCCTCCCCCGTGGTATTTCGGATCATGCACCTATCCTAGTCACGGTGTGTGCGGCGGCAGGTGGGGGTCGGGGACTGTGGAGGCTCTCCAAATTTTGGATAATGGAGCCAGACATTCAAGAGGAAATTCCCGAGGGCCTATACAATTTTTGGGTACACAACACGGACTCCACTAGTCCGTTGGTCACCTGGGATGCTTTTAAGGCCTGGGTAAGAGGGGAATACATTAGACGCATACGTGACAAGAAGAGGAGTTCTGTGCAGTCTCTCCAGCTACTCGAATCGCAGGCCCAGGAGGGGGAGCGTACATATGTCGGTGATCCCAGCCCAAGTAACTATGCCTCCTGGCAATTCACTTTAAGCAGGCTGTCATTGC
Organism: Lithobates sylvaticus; assembly: GCA_028564925.1. Lineage (NCBI taxonomy): Eukaryota > Metazoa > Chordata > Amphibia > Anura > Ranidae > Lithobates > Lithobates sylvaticus. Next base: position 57,560,497 of record CM053038.1, read on the forward strand.
TCAGGGTTGATCTCACTAAAAAGTCAATGCTAGACAGTGCCCAGAGGGTGTTTGAGTTTGGGGACAAGAATGGAAGGCTTCTTGCCTGGTTAGCCAAGGGGCAATTTGCAACCACACATATTGGCCGACTACGGGAACCAGATGGGTCCCTCCTGACCACCCAGGAAGCCATTGGGAACAAATTTTTAAATTTCTTCCAGGAGTTATACTCCTCTAAGGCGGAGTATTCTACGAGGGAATTGTCTAGATATCTTGACCTGGTACGATTTCCTACTCTAGACCCGGCTAAGCGCGTGGCTCTGGAGGGGGAGATCACTTTAGAAGAGGTACAGAAGGCCCTGAGTTGTATGCAGGCAGGTAAGTCCCCGGGACCCGATGGACTCCCGATAGAATTTTACTCAGTACACCAGGAACTACTGGCCCCCAAGATGGTCGCACTATTTAAACAATTCTCATCTATGGAGTCACTACCTGACTCCATGGCAGAGGCGGTAGTGGTGCTGGTGCCCAAACCCGGTAAGGACCCGGAAAACTGCGCCTCATACAGGCCCATCTCCTTAATAAATGCTGATGCCAAGCTGCTAGCCAAGATCTTGGCTCTGCGGATGACGACTGTTATGGAGGATCTGATTCACCAAGATCAAACGGGCTTCATGCCGGGGAAGGGCACCGACATCAATATTAGGAGGTTGTTTCTCAACTTGACCACTGCCCATGACAATGGAGGCCACAGAGTCATCGCCTCTCTGGACGCAGAGAAGGCGTTTGACTCTGTGGAATGGACCTTTCTCTGGGAGGTACTAAAAAGATTTGGGTTCGGTCCCAACTTTCTGCGATGGTTGGGCCTGCTGTACAAGTCTCCTAGGGCCAGGGTACGTGTCAACAGTACTCTCTCAGACTATTTTCTCCTCCGGAGGGGCACGAGGCAGGGGTGCCCCTTGTCACCCAGCCTCTTTGCCTTGGCGCTCGAGCCTCTGGCCATTCTCATTCGTGGGGATGAGGAGATTAGGGGGTTGAGGATTGGCTCTCTGGAGGAGAAAATCTCACTATATGCAGACGATGCGCTGCTGTATTTGCAGGACGCAGGTGCCTCCCTACAGGAGGCGCTGAGGGTTTTTGATGTATTTGGCAGGTTTTCGGGGATCCGGATCAACTGGTCCAAGTCTGTACTCTTCCCGCTGGATCCGCACCCCCGAGAGCTTCGGCCAAACTCCCCCTTGCTCTGGGTAGAGGAGTTCAAATACCTAGGCATTGTAGTGACCAGGGACCTCCGGGACTTTGGTCGCTTGAATCTCCAGCCCATAGTTACACGACTAAAAGAGCATTGCTCTAAATGGAGAGACTTACCACTTAACCTAATGGGCCGTATTAATGTCCTTAAAATGCTTTACCTACCCCGGTTTACTTATGTGTTCCGCAACTCCCCCGTGTGGATCCCGGTATCCTTTTTCAAGGACCTGGAGACACATATTGGGTCGTTCCTTTGGAGAGGTGCCACTCCTCGACTGGCCAGATCAACGCTGCAGCTACCAGCCCGCTGTGGAGGTCTCGCATTGCCCAACCTGCAGGTGTACTACTGGGCGGCGGTGCTGGTCACGGTGCAGTGGTGGTTTGCCCAATCTAAATCAAATGCGGCCGTCTGCCTAGAGGCGGGGCAATACTGGGCTCCTTCCAGAAGTTGGGTAACGTGGTTCACAGAGGCTCGGGGGGGCACTCTCCCCTACCTGACCCTACTAAGACAACCCTAAGAGTTTGGATGATGGCGAGGAAAAGGTTCCTTCGTCCCCAACAATACTCACCCAATATGCCACTCTGGGAGAACTCATTGCTTCCCCACTTTAGAATGATACCAGACTCGCAGATATGGGCTGGATATGGGGTCATGACCCTCCGGGATATCGTTAGGGATGGGGCTGTGTTAACATTCCAAGACATGGTGACCGAGCATGGCATCCCGAGTAATATACTGTTCCGATACTACCAATTAAGACACGCAGCTAGGGCACAATTTCAGGGGGGAATCACCCTAGCAGTGGACCCCGTTGAGGAAGTGTTGTCACAGGAGATGCTTAAGAAAACCTTATCTTCCTTGTATTTCGTTCTGCTGGGGGTTGATTCGCCCAAGATGGAAGCCCTCTGGGTTAGGTGGCGGAATGATATTCCCAGCCTGGATAGGGAAACCTGGGAGGAATGCTTTGAGGAAGGAGCTAAGGTTCTTATCTCCTCTAAGGATAAACTAATTCACACTAAATTCCTGCATCGGGTATACTACACGCCACAGAGACTGCACAGAATCTTCCCCCTCAGATCCCCGGACTGCCCTAAGTGTCAATCCAATGATGGGTCATTTCTACATATGTTCTGGTCCTGTCCCCGTCTCCAAAGGTACTGGTCCAGAGTTTTTGATTGTATTAATACGAGACTGCAACTCACCTTACCTGCCTCGCCTGAACTGGCGCTGCTGGGCATCCATGAGGACGACCAAAGACCCAGGTATACAAAGATACTGATTTCCCTACTAGTATTCTATGCTAAGAAGGCGATTCTAGTGAAGTGGACATCGTCTTCCCCTCCCTCAGTGGCCTCCTGGGATACCATGGTCAATGCAGTCCTTCCCATGTATAGATTGACATATGCCAGCAGGGGATGCCCACTAAAGTTTGACCGTGTGTGGTTACCCTGGATAGAACAAGTTTGAACCGCCCCCGCGGGGAGGCACTCCTCCCCCCTTGGATCTGGGAACTGGGTATGGGCAGCTGGGGCCGCCCCCCCCCCCCCCCCCCTCGTCCCGGTTATAACACACCCGAATGTCATGTTGTAAGGGAAATGTGGAGATGGTTACCTACCCACTGTTCTACTATTAATCCTCTGCTCTGTACTATGCACTTGTATGTATTTATGACAAATTGTTCTACTGCTTGTTGTATTTTACTTGTATCATTCCTTTTTCCACTATAATAAAAAACCAACCTGGTTGTTAAAAAAAAAAATAAAGCCCCATACACACGGTCGGACTTTTTCATCAATTTGGTCCGATCGGACAAGGTTGTTGAAAAATCAGACCGTGTGTATGCACCATCGGACAGTGTTCGTCGGTTTGTCCGTCGGACAAAGTCTTATCTCCTGCTGGAAAGATTTGCCGTCAACCCGGTCCGATCACACCAAATCCGAGCGTGTGTACGCTTGTCCGACGGACAAAGTGCTACGCATGCTCAGAAGAAATTCTGTGACGGAAGCGCTCGGTCAGGTAAAACTACCTTTCCTAATCGACACAGCACATTCGTCACGCTGCAATGTTAAAATGTCTTTAATGCAGCGCATTCTCTTTTTCTTTACAATGCAACAAGAATGACATCTTTTAGCTGCTCCTATTCACCCGCACTTCTCACAAACTTACTTCTTTATTACTTTGCAGCATTTATACACTACATGTTTATTTTTACTCTGAACGGAAAAGAATCTTTGTTATTTTTTTACCATGATTTGTCTTTTTTTTTTTTGGGGGGGGGAATACATATTTGAATGTTTTTTTTTTTTTTTTTTTTTTTTGGGGGGGGGTTGTGTGTCTCAAATTACCAAAAACACATTATTTACATTTGTATTTCTTGCTTACATTTACTAGGAGTTTGTTTGTTGTTGGTGCCCCTTGTTAATTCTACTTTAGGATTAGTGAAATGTACCAGCCTACTCAAAGAAAAACTGTCATTGTAGCAAAGTAAAACACAATAGTCAATGATTATTTCAAATCAAAAAAACCTTTATTTAGGTCACACCAACAAACCAAAGAGGAACGCAGCCATGGTGAAACTTGGGGAATTTGCAAAGTCTTGGCCCCCCACGGCAACCATCATTGTTCAAGCGTAGAAAATTGGGGGCCTGAGGAGTACGTATATTAAGGGGAGTGCAATCTGGTCGTGAAGTCCAAAGTATCCGGAACTGCAGCAGATGCCATCTAGGTCCCCAGGCTCTGGTACTACAAGAGGCTCCATCTTCTCTCAGACCAGACTGATTCCAGGTCGTCACTCTCAGGTCTTCCTTCCACGCTTCCTTGCACGCTGGGGCTGTCGTGCTGGTGGGGTGGCAGAAGGAGGAGGAGGAGGAGGAGGAGGTGGAGCATGGTAGCTATGGCAAACATGTGTGAGTGGGGTCATCTCCCCAGCCCTACCCTTATTTAGGACATGGAGGATGAGCCCCTCACACATGTTGCGTTGCCTCACCTCCATACCCATCATTTTTGTGACAACCACCGAGCCAAAGGTCTCCTCGTCGGCGGGTGTGGCATGTAGGGAGTCTGAAGCCTCTCTGATCATCCGGAGCGCTGACTGTGCCGCATAACCCCCCCTTCTCGCCCTTTTGTACGGAGGGCGGAGGGGAGGGGTTTGGGTGTCAGTCAGGCTCCGAGGCCTAGCCCCCTCTTGGCTGCCACTACCCAGCTGGTGGCTGCCACTAACCCCTGCCTCCTCCTGACTGCCACCTTCCACAGCCACCTCCTGGCTGAGGTCTTCCTGTGTAGGAAAAAGGGACATAGTTTCAGTTATTTGTTCATCAAACACACACAATTCTCATCTAGTGACTGGTGCAAAATGTTTACAAATAGAAAACCATACAATTCTCAGCCCAGCAGTTTAGATTCTGGCCCCAAATGTCTCCACACCACTGTCTGTTGATATGTCAAACACGTTAGGAACTAAGCAATTGGCGATCCTGAATTAAGTGAACATCATTCATTATTCCCATAAATGGTAGCAAAACTACTATACCTGGAACAAGCTGGGCTCCTCCACCTCTTCCAGACTGGAAGGCCCAGGTTGCTCCTCGGAAGCCTCATCAGGGGTGGGCTGTGCGCAAGGAAGCGTGGAAGGAGGAGTTGAGGTTGGCTCCGTGACATCAGCCTGGTCCTTCAGAAAATGGAGACTCTGATAGTACCAGAGCTTGGGGACATAGACCTCATCTGCTGAAGTTGCAGTTTCCTCAGACTTCACGACCTTCTTCCTCTCCCTGATATACGCACTCCTCAGGCTGCCAATTTTCTTTCTAATATCATCAACAGTTGCCGTGGGGAACCTTGGCTTGACAAATTCCACAAGTTCCTCCAGGGCTGCGTGCCTCTTTGGTTTGTTGGTGTAATGTGGGTGTATACCCTGCCACAATATGGGAAAATCCCTGTATTTGGCAATGAAGAGGGGGAGAAAACTCATGTCGTTGAATCCCTTCATATCAATCTCTGCAAGACACAACAACACACAAAACCCTCAAAATTCTGTCAGGCTAAACTCTCCTAATCTTCTCCATAAAGAAGCCTCAAGTTCAAATCAGTCTAGGCTAGTTATGTACCAACGTTAAATTGTACCTTCGTTTGTAGCGATCGTCTCGTGTGAGTTTTCTCTCCCCTCGTCTCCCAGATCGTGGCTACGACACAGGCGTGTGACGTTTTATATACACTGCGCATGCTTCAAACTCCGCCCGCCCCTGACGATCTTTCTCGTCTATTCCCCACCCCTTCTCTTTACGGCGTAGTGGGGAGAGCACATGGCGGGGACACAGCAGGTGCGCCACAAATATCCCACCAACGAGGAGGAGGACGAGGAAAGTCCGGAGGCAGAAACGTCCCGATCCCGGAACCTGAAATTCAAGGCCTCCAATATGTCATTTGGAGAAATGTTGGAGATGGTTGACATATTAAAGAGGAGCGACTATGATGGGAAGTATGGGCCTTACCTCAACCCCAATGTCCGCAAGGCCAAGATCATGTCTAAAGTTGTGAGGAGGCTGTACAATAATTTTGGGGTACAACGATCCAAGGAGCAACTCAGGAAACGCTGGTCAGACCTGAAACTGAGGGAGGCCGATCAGTACAGAAAGATCAAGAGAATTCTTCAAAAAAGTAAGTAGTTGTGTTTTGTGTTTGATTTCTTGCTTGCATACTGCTCCATTGTGTTTTGATTTTTACCAAGTTGTACATTCCAAAATGGCCACTTTCAGGTTCGTCTGTGCATTCGATCGTACTCAGCCTCGATCTTTCTGCCACTGTCATGGTCGTGTGTGTGTGCATTCGATCGTACGCAACCTCGATCGTTCGGCCACTTATAATACGATGTTTGGTGTTTTTTTGGGGAAAGGAAGTTTGTTCTCACTAGAAATGTCATCAAGAATGTAAAGCCAATTTATTCAATGTAAAGGAGAGGTCACTCAGTAGCTGTTTACCCATCTGGACTCTAGAGCACTAGTGCTGGGACACCCAAACCCCCTTTTTATTATGCTTTTCCACACATGTGCTCCAGTGGATACTAGAGGGGGGTCTCCATCACACAAACTTCTACCAAAAAGCTAGTCAGTTTAGCACCTTTACAAAGTGACTTCATTCATGTAGTTGACATTTGTAACTGGCCAAACTAAAATAGTGTCCGTCACTTTCAAGCAATGTTTGTCACTTCCTATTTCTGCCCTCAATAGCTTGTGTTGCTAAATCTTCCTTTTGGACATTCTCATAGGGGAGCGAAAACTTGGGCCGTCTGAGGAAACCCCCAAACCAACACCTCCCAAAAAAGTGGAAAGAGCAGAAGCAGAGGAGAGGAGGAGGAGGAAGGAGAGATCATCGAACTTGGAGAAATTGTCACCACAACAGGTGAGTGTGGGAGAACACAGCTACTGGTAAGCTAATCCATGTATGGCTGCCTCATTTCCAACACCCCATTTTTTTTGTTTGTGGTTTTTAGGTGACGTGGATGTTGTGGAAGAAAAATCGCACTTTACCACAGAGAGTGCCCACGTACTCATCGGAGAGATAATGGTCTGCAATCGAGATCTAGATTACATAAAGCAAAACATCAATGATGTTCAACAAAAATTGAAGAACATCATTGATGTTTTAGGAAAAATATGAAAAAGCACCAAGTAATTTACACACATTTGTGCCAGCTTCTGAACACATTTGCAACTTAAAAACTGTGTGAAATTTGGAACATGCACACATTGTGTCCACATGTGCTAGCTCCCATCATGGTGGATGAATGGCAACGTTTTTTTGGGGGTGCAAACACTTTACGAACTACGAAAGTGGTTGTGGTGAAGGGGTTGCACCCCCAAAAAACGTCCATTCATCCCCATGATGGAAAATGGCACTTTTGAAGCTTCTAGGCATGTGTTTTACCATCTAATGACCATTTTCAGAACCAAATTGTGTGCATGTTCCAAATTTCCACTTTTCGGGGGTGACCCCCCCATGTGATGAAGGCAAGATCAAACACACTTTGAACATATAGTCATGTCTGATCTTGTCTTCACTTTACAAAGTTGAACTTTCCTACTTCATAGGTTCTGCTTAGCTCCATGCCTGGTTTTACCAATTGCGTAATCTTTGTAAATAATGTTGTAAATAACCAAGATGTTGTCAGTTTTGGCGTGAAGATTGTAAACGCACTTGTGAATGTTTTCCAAGTAAACTTTTTTACTTTTCAAAATGTGTGGCTTCCTTATTTAACTAAAACAATGCATTATGTATGTAAACTGTAAAGGATATGGGGGGCAATGGGTGTTATTTACTAAAGGCAAATCCACTTTGCACTGCAATTTCCTTTCCCAGGGAACTTTTTCAATGCACTTGTAGAGCATAGCGGATTTGACTTATGTAAATGACACCCACAGTGCTTTGTACGAAAACACGGAGCACAGCATTTTGGAGAATACACACATGTCAGACCTGGTGCTGAAAAGGAGTATTTTGGGTGTCAGTTATGCAGGACAAACCTTCTCTAGACCAAAGATTAGGTAGCAAACACACATGAGAATAATCTTTTTGGGAAGAAGAGACTGTTACCTCCTTTTGCCCAGAAAGTGCATTACCACTGTCGAAGGCAAAGGGAAAAAATGACAAAGTAAAATAAGCTAAAAAGAAGACTGAAATGACAAGAAATCAGAGGTTGTTTAAAATATCAGATTTATTAAAAAATGCCTCTCACACATCGTCAGGCAGAGCAATGGCCCCCCTACCCACAAAGTATTCCATATATTGGTCCCGGACCACGCGGGCATTGAGAGGGGGCAAGCCTGGACGTGCCACTCGAAGGGCTGTGAGGTCCGCATTTGGAGGGCCCTCCACATCTGGGCCAACGGGCACCACATAGTTCCTGTTATGTCTTTTGAGGAAGTTGTGCAATATGCAACAGGCAAGAACTATGTGGTTCAGTTTGTATTCCGCCAAGTTAAATGCCGTCAGGAACAGGCGGAAGCGGCTGGCCAGGATGCCAAAAGCGTTCTCCACCACTCTTCTGGCTCTGGACAGCCTGTAGTTGAAGACCCTCTGGTCCGGGGTGAGGGTCCTCATCGGGAACGGCCTCATCACATGGGGAGTCAGCGCAAACGCTTCATCTGCGACAAAGACGAAGGGGAGTCCTTCGGCATTCTCCTCTGGAGGTGGCAAGCACAGACTGCCACTTTGGAGACGCCAGTAGAACTCCGTGTGCGTAATGGCCCCACCATCCGATATCCGGGCGTTCATCCCCACGTCCACATACATAAACTCGTATGTTGCCGACACCACCGCCAACATCACTACACTATTAAACCCTTTATAATTATAATAGTAGGACCCCGAGTTGGGCGGTGGGACGATGCGGACGTGTTTCCCATCAATTGCCCCTCCGCAGTTAGGAAAGTCCCAACGGCTGGCAAAGTGGGAGGCCACAGTCTGCCATTCCTGTGGCGTGGAAGGGAACTGTGGAGTGAAACAAGAAAAAAAAATTAGTCACTTTGCACCTAAACATTGCAAGCAGATTAGACAATCAACATCTTGGAACAAGAGCATTGTATAAAATTGGAGGCTGGAAAGTATTTACACAGAAAAGTAGAGGCTCCCCTTCACAGATTACTCACCCCCCCATCAATCCCCCCACTTCTGATGGGACATTGGCAATAACTATGGTTTTAGGGGGGGGGGGGGGGGGGGGTGGGGGACCGGTAACCCTCTGCACTTAATTAATTGGCAAATGGCTCAATAATGTGGGCTAGTTTGGCCAGACCCTCTGTAATTAAAACTATTGGCAGGCCACAGGAAAGATCAAATAACATTCCCCCCCCCCCCCCCAAAAAAGGCAGGCACAGTGTGACATTATTAAATTACCAAGCAAGCTAATAGGAGGGAAAGAAGACAAAAAATTAGGAAATGGAATGTATGGAGGCAGCCCCTTGCACTACATGCTTTGCTGAATTCATCCCTAAAGATGCGCACTATAAAGAGGTAGGTATATAGTGTGTATTGACCTTGGGAAAGCCAGCAGATAAAGGATTGGTACCATCTGACAGAGCAGTTGGGGGAGGGGGTTCCTAATGAGTTTGCCCCCCCCCCCCCCCCCACCAAAAGAAAAAAAAAAAAAAAAAGGGGGCTCTACATGAAGTAAACCACACAGCAAACATTTGTGCATATTTTAGGGGGTGTTTGGGGGCAAACAATACTATGCAGCAGACAAAAGACATTGCTTAAGTGAGTAGGCCATAGGTGTCTATTGGGGCAGAAGAGCATGCTGGTGAGGTAAGTGAAGGGAAAAATGCATGAAGGAGAAAAGGGGCACAGCATATTAGAACATATTGCAATCATGGTAATTAGGGAAGGAGGTCAAAAATACAAGTCCTTAGCAAACAGAGCATACATAGAAGGGAATAGTAAAGTAGAAATGTTACCTTAATATAGTCCTCCTGCAGGACCTGAATGATGGCAGAACAGGTCTCTGGAATAATGATTCCCAGGGCCTGGGGAGAGATACCTGAAGAGAACTTCAAATCCTGAAGACTTCTCCCTGTCGCCAAGTACCTCAACGTGGCAACAAGCCTCTGCTCCGGAGTAATGGCTTGTCTCATGCAGGTATCCTGCCGGCTGATAAAGGGGGTCAGCAAAGCCAAAAGACGGTGAAAATCGGGGTCCGTCATCCTGAGAAAGTTCCTGAAATCATCAGGATTATTCTCCCGGATCTCACGAAGCAAAGGCATGTGCGAGAACTGGTCACGCTGAAGCAACCAATTCTTGGTCCACATACTCCTCATCACTCTGTTCATGGACGGGTCTTGGGTCAAAGCTAAAAGCCCGACACCAATTCCGCGTACAGCACGAACTCGGCGACGAGTACGCACGGGAAACATCGCTCAGAAGGTCACAAAAGGTCGGCTGGTCAGAACGGACAAACAGAAAGCACCGATAAACAGCAAGGCCTGAAAGAACGAAGTGAATACCAGCAACGAGCAGACAATAAGCAGTGCAAATCAAAGCGTCCTATATCAAGATATAGGCCGCAATGACCAACAAATGCGAACTGACTACACGCACTAATAAACAGATACGCACGACAAGCACAAACTGAAGAGCAGTAACGATCTGAGTCAGAAAACTGAGAAGCGCGAATCTTAAGTCACCAAACTTCCACTAACTCTCGATAAACACGGGATCAGCAGAAGCAGCCCAACGGGTGCCTGACGTGGTGCTGAACTTCCCTTTTGTAATCTCGTGGACGACGACTTACGTCACGACGTTCTTCCGGACCGGATATTCCGACAACGTAGTCCGACCGTGTGTACGCAACGCCAACATCGGACAAAGTACGTCGGACAAAGTCCGACCGACCTTGTCCGCGGATTGTCCGAGCGTGTGTATGGGGCTTAACACACAGGAGACATGGCAGGCAGGGCGGTGAGGCTGGCACACAGGAGACATGGCAGGCAGGGCAGTGAGGCTGGCACACAGGAGACATATCAGGCAGGTGAGGTTGGAACACAGGAGACATGGCAGGCAGGGTGGTGAGGTTGGCACACAGGAGACATGGAAGGCAGGGCAGTGAGGCTGGCACACAGGAGACATATCAGGCAGGGCAGTGAGGCTGGCACACAGGAGACATATCAGGCAGGTAAGGTTGGAACACAGGAGACATGGCAGGCAGGGTGGTGAGGTTGGCACACAGGAGACATGGCAGGCAGGGTGGTGAGGTTGGCGCACAGGAGACATGGCAGGCAGGGTGGTGAGGTTGGCACACAGGAGACATGGCAGGCAGGGTGGTGAGGTTGGCGCACAGGAGACATGGCAGGCAGAGTGGTGAGGTTGGCGCACAGGAGACATGGCAGGCAGGGTGGTGAGGTTGGCGCACAGGAGACATGGCAGGCAGGGTGGTGAGGTTGGCGCACAGGAGACATGGCAGGCAGGGTGGTGAGGTTGGCGCACAGGAGACATGGCAGGCAGGGTGGTGAGGTTGGCGCACAGGAGACATGGCAGGCAGGGTGGTGAGGTTGGCGCACACGAGACATGGCAGGCAGGGTGGTGAGGTTGGCACACAGGAGACATGGCAGGCAAGGTGGTGACTTTGGCACACAGGAGACATGGCAGGCAGGGTGGTGAGGTTGGCACCCAGGAGACATGGCAGGTAGGGTGGTGAGGTTGGCACACGGATACACGTCAGGCAGGGTGGAAACATCAGATTCTTTAATTGTCATGTCATGTTCTCTATTGCAATCGTTCACATCTGACATACGTCATCTGCTGTTCATATATCTATTATTGTCATCTGGTGCGCACTCCCGCTGCGCAGTATAGTCAAAATCTGCTGAATACGTTCTATCAGAAAGCCGCTATCCATCACACATAATGTGTGGAATGCATCGCAGCCGTGGAACGCACTGTGTAACGCATCGCGCATGAGCAGTATACCAGGTAGCACCTTTCTGATGGGTAGCGGCTATCTGATAGACCCCTGGGATGTATGAAATAAATTTGCCTAGTCCAGGAAGTAACTAAAGAAATGTAAAAAAAATAAATAAAAAAACTGGTTTAACACAAGTAAATATCATATACTTTCCTATCTTTGTTGAATAGTCTATGTTAATTGAAGTTCCACTGTAAATTGTACCAAAAATGGGGTACTAAAATTCATTTTAGTGCATTTTTTCCTGAAAATATGTGTTTGATAAATATCTGCGTAGTTATTGCCCAATAGAAAAAAAAAATGCAACTATCACCATTTTATTTTCCAGGGTCTCTGCTTTCAGAAAATATAACATTTTGGGAGGGGTTTACAGTAATTTATAGCAAAAAAAAAAAAAAAAATAGATGATTTTATCACAAAAAAAATAAATAAATAGGCAAGTGGTTAAACATTGAGGCACGACGCACAGGACTCCCGTGCAATTCACTTCGCCCCGGAGATGTGTGAACTGGTTCCATAGAGTCCTGGTCACAATCTCCTGACATTTGAGAAATCCACATCCAATTCTCAATAGTGTGAACCCAGCCTGATACAAAGTTCCATGTTTGATGGATTTACGGTCCTTATATCTGCAGCAATGCAAAGTACTGAGTGCTCACCTGTCCCTGGGGGGTCCCGGGATGTAGTCATACTTCAGGTGGATGTAGTGGATGTAGGCACAGTAGAGGAGGAAGCAGAAGACAGCCAAGCCCAGCAGAACCAGGCAAGCCCAGGAGAAGGGAGCCCACAGGTCCATGCTGATTGCAGGAGGCTCTACAACGTTGTCACCTGCTTGTCAGGCTATATACAGGTGTTCTTGGTGCTGCAGGTGCAAGGTGTGTAAAGCAGTGGGTGGGGCCAGGGGTGGAGCCTTTCCTATCACAGTGTCATTTATCCAGAGGGCATGATGGTTGATTTATCATTACACCGCACAAATTTTCCTAATCTCATGATACTCCAATACTAAAAGCAACTCCCTCTGGAGCAGTGCAGACTGCTATAGGGATTATCAGCTTGCCCAGAGGTCCCTTAGGTATGAGATATGCATATTACTATTGGGCTGAGCTGGCCATACACTGGGCAATTTTTTAATGACCGTTTGTACAAAATTTTGTATAAAAATCATCATTATTACCTTTATTGCCATGACGAAGGTCATTCAAAAGTACTTAAAAAAAGTTTGCTTTTTAACCACCTCCCACTCGCCATATAGACAAATGGCGGTGGTGGGGGGATGTCGCCGGTCTCTGTTGGGGGGGTTGATCTGTCGTAGGGGATCTGTACTAAAGGGTCTGTGTTGGGGGGGAGTCAGTCTGTGCTGGATGGAGAGTCTTTACTGAGGGGTTTGTGTTGGGGGGGGGGTCTGTACTGAGGGGGTAGGTCAGCCTGTGCCGAAGGGGTTCAGTCCTGTAGTACAGGGTTTTGTACTAGAGGGGGGGCAGTCTGTGCTGAATGGTATACTGGGGGGGGGGGGCAGTCTGTGCTGACGGGTCTACTGGAGGGGCAGTCTTTGCTGAATGGCCTACTGGAGGGGGCAGTCTGTGCTGAATGGTCTACTGGAGGGGGCAGTCTGTGTGGAGGGGTCTACGGGGTAGGCCAGTCTGTGCTGAAGGGGGTCAGTCTTTTCTTAGAGTTTTGTACTAGAAGAAGGGGCAGTCTGTACTGAATGGTCTACTGGGGGGGGGGGGCAGTCTGTGCTGAGGGTCTATTGGGGGGTAGGTCAGTCTGTGCTGAAGGGGGTCAGTCTTTTCTTAGGGTTTTGTACTAGAAGGGGGGGCAGTCTGTACTGAATGGTCTACTGGGGGGGCAGTCTGTACTGAATGGTCTACTGGGGAGGGGCAGTCTGTACTGAATGGTCTACTGGGGGGGGGGGGGCAGTCTGTACTGAATGGTCTACTGGGGGGGGGGCAGTCTGTGCTGAAGGGGGTCAGTCTTTTCTTAGAGTTTTGTACTAGAAGAAGGGGCAGTCTGTACTGAATGGTCTACTGGGGGGCAGTCTGCGCTGAGGGGTCTATTGGGGGTAGGTCAGCCTTTGCTGAAAGGGGTCAGTCTTTTCTTAGGGTTTTGTACTGGGGGGGCAGTCTGTACTGAATGGTCTACTGGGGGGGGGCAGTCTGTACTGAATGGTCTACTGGGGGGGGGGCAGTCTGTACTGAATGGTCTACTGCGGGGGGCAGTCTGTACTGAATGGTCTACGGGGGGGCAGTCTGTACTGAATGGTCTACTGGGGGGGCAGTCTGTACTGAATGCTCTACTGGGGGGGCAGTCTGTACTGAATGGTATACTGGGGGGGGGGGGCAGTCTGTGCTGAGGGGTCTACTGGAGGGGCAGTCTGTGCTGAATGGTCTACTGGAGGGGGCAGTCTGTGTGGAGGGGTCTACTGGGGGGGGTGGATTTGTGCTGAGGGGTCTATTGGGGGGTAGGCCAGTCTGTGCTGAAGGGGGTCAGTCTTTTCTTAGAGTTTTGTACTAGAAGAAGGGGCAGTCTGTACTGAATGGTCTACTGGGGGGGGGGCAGTCTGTGCTGAGGGTCTATTGGGGGGTAGGTCAGTCTGTGCTGAAGGGGGTCAGTCTTTTCTTAGGGTTTTGTACTAGAAGGGGGGGCAGTCTGTACTGAATGGTCTACTGGGGGGGGGCAGTCTGTACTGAATGGTCTACTGGGGAGGGGCAGTCTGTACTGAATGGTCTACTGGGGGGGGGGGCAGTCTGTACTGAATGGTCTACTGGGGGGGGGCAGTCTGTGCTGAAGGGGGTCAGTCTTTTCTTAGAGTTTTGTACTAGAAGAAGGGGCAGTCTGTACTGAATGGTCTACTGGGGGGCAGTCTGTGCTGAGGGGTCTATTGGGGGTAGGTCAGCCTTTGCTGAAAGGGGTCAGTCTTTTCTTAGGGTTTTGTACTGGGGGGGCAGTCTGTACTGAATGGTCTACTGGGGGGGGGGGCAGTCTGTACTAAATGGTCTACTGCGGGGGGCAGTCTGTACTGAATGGTCTACTGGGGGGGGGGGCAGTCTGTACTGAATGGTCTACTGGGGGGGGGGGCAGTCTGTACTGAATGGTCTACTGGGGGGGGGGGGGGCAGTCTGTACTGAATGGTCTACGGTGGGGGCAGTCTGTACTGAATGGTTTACTGGGGGGGCAATCTCTACTGAATGGTCTACTGGGGGGGGGGGGGGCAATCTGTACTGAATGGTCTACTGGGGGGGGGGGGCAATCTGTACTGAATGGTCTACTGGGGGGGGGGGCAATCTGTACTGAATGGTCTACTGGGGGGGCAGTCTGTACTGAATGGTCTACGGGGGGGGCAGTCTGTACTGAATGGTCTACTGGGGGGGCAGTCTGTACTGAATGGTCTACTGGGGGGGGGCAGTCTGTACTGAATGGTCTACTGGGGGGGGGGGGCAGTCTGTACTGAATGGTCTACTGGGGGGGGGGGGGCAGTCTGTGCTGAATGGTCTACTGGGGGGGCAGTCTGTACTGAATGGTCTACGGGGGGGGGCAGTCTGTACTGAATGGTCTACTGGGGAGGGGCAGTCTGTACTGAATGGTCTACTGGGGGGGGGCAGTCTGTACTGAATGGTCTACTGGGGGGGGGGCAGTCTGTGCTGAAGGGGGTCAGTCTTTTCTTAGAGTTTTGTACTAGAAGAAGGGGCAGTCTGTACTGAATGGTC
This sequence comes from Lithobates sylvaticus, assembly GCA_028564925.1. NCBI lineage: Eukaryota > Metazoa > Chordata > Amphibia > Anura > Ranidae > Lithobates > Lithobates sylvaticus. Next base: position 57,575,879 of record CM053038.1, read on the forward strand.
TACTGGGGGGCAGTCTGTGCTGAGGGGTCTATTGGGGGTAGGTCAGCCTTTGCTGAAAGGGGTCAGTCTTTTCTTAGGGTTTTGTACTGGGGGGGGGGCAGTCTGTACTGAATGGTCTACTGGGGGGGGGGCAGTCTGTACTAAATGGTCTACTGCGGGGGGCAGTCTGTACTGAATGGTCTACTGGGGGGGGGCAGTCTGTACTGAATGGTCTACTGGGGGGGGGGCAGTCTGTACTGAATGGTCTACTGGGGGGGGGCAGTCTGTACTGAATGGTCTACGGTGGGGGCAGTCTGTACTGAATGGTTTACTGGGGGGGCAATCTCTACTGAATGGTCTACTGGGGGGGGCAATCTGTACTGAATGGTCTACTGGGGGGGGGGGGCAATCTGTACTGAATGGTCTACTGGGGGGGCAGTCTGTACTGAATGGTCTACGGGGGGGGGCAGTCTGTACTGAATGGTCTACTGGGGGGGCAGTCTGTACTGAATGGTCTACTGGGGGGGGGGCAGTCTGTACTGAATGGTCTACTGGGGGGGGCAGTCTGTACTGAATGGTCTACTGGGGGGGGGGCAGTCTGTGCTGAAGGGGGTCAGTCTTTTCTTAGAGTTTTGTACTAGAAGAAGGGGCAGTCTGTACTGAATGGTCTACTGGGGGGCAGTCTGTGCTGAGGGGTCTATTGGGGATAGGTCAGCCTTTGCTGAAAGGGGTCAGTCTTTTCTTAGGGTTTTGTACTAGAAGGAGGGGCAGTCTGTACTGAATGGTCTCCTCATTATAGGCTTACCTGTAGTTAAAAATAAAAAAAAAGACTATACAACCGCTTTAAGTAGGCAGGACTGACGAGCAGGATATCATCAAGAGGTGAGTCACTGTGGAGAGATAGGAGCTGGAAATTAGCTGAGCGGCCAACACAAAGGAAGGAAGGGCTGAGCCCAGCCCTGACAGTACCCCCCTCTTCAACGACCCCTCCCCCTCAGGGGACCACCAGGCTTGAGGGGAAAACGTTTATGGACATTGTCTACCCATTCACCAAAAGTGTGACAAAAGAACCAGAGACAGTTCTTTATTAAAAATGTCTTCTTTTTTCCCTGCTTCTTCCTCCGGTCTTCTTCATCCCCCACTTACTTTTTATTTTTTTTAATTTTTTTTATTGTTGACATTTTTTCATTTAATTAGCAAAAAAAATAAAAAAAACACCAAAAGAAAGCTCTATTTGTGTGGAAAAAAAATGATAAAAATGTAGTTTGGGTACAGCATGACCGCGAAATACCTTTGCAGTGCGATTACATGCAAAAATGCACCGGCACCACTCCTATGTAAACCCAGGCTGGAGTCACTATGAGAAGCCTTGGTTCACACAGGACCGGTGGGGAAACCGAAACAATTCTTTGCAATGCAATTTGCATTTTGTACAGGCTCAAATTGCAAAGGTATCAGTTTCAGGTAGACATGTGCACAACAAAAAAATTCGTTTATTTTCGTTTCGTTTTTTTCATTTCCGAAAAAAAATCGTTTATTTTCGTTTAGTTTTTTTCATTTCCGTTGATTCGTAACGATTCGTACATTCGTAAGTCGTCGGTGTTCGTATTCGTAACGATTCGTACATTCGTAAGAGTTATTTTTTCGTTGATTCGTTTTTTCGTTAGTTTAATTTTCGTTTATTCGAAATTCGGACGCATTCGTATTTATTCGTACATTCGTAACATTCGTAGATTCGTAATCGGAGCATAATTCATAATTTTATGTAATGTGTATGCTATTATTACATTTTAATAATTTACGTATCGAAAAAAAAAAAGTTACGAATCGAAAAAAAAAAGTTACGAATGTACGAATTTTTTTGTTCAATCCATTCAAAGCACGTTAAGCAGCACCATTATAAGAGACACGGAAAATGACCAATTCAACAAAAATAAATAAATTACGAATCGGAAAAAAAAAGTTACGAATCGAAAAAAAGTTACGAATGTACGAATTTTTTCGTTCAATCTATTCGAAGCACGTTAAGCAGCACCATTGTAAGGGACACGGAAAATTACCAATTCAACAAAAAAAAAAGTTACGAATGTACGAATTTTTTCGTTCCTTTTCGTTGTTCCTGTTTTCGTTTTTCGGATTTTCTTCATTCGTACATTCGTTGTTTCTAATTTTTTTTTTTTCGGATTTTCGTTGTTTTTCGGATTCGTTCGATTCGAATGATTCGTTAATCGGATTTGTACGATTCGAACGATTCGTTATTCGGATTCGTACGATTCGAACGATTCGTTCATTCGTACGAAAACGAACGAACGAAAATAACGAAAAAAAACGAAAAAAACGAAAAAAAAAAACTAAACAAATTGCACATGTCTAGTTTCAGGTATCGGAGCTTTTGCACGAGTAGTTACATAGTTGGAAAGGTTGAATAAAGACAACAATCCATCCAGTTCGACCTGTGTAGGGGTGCGTAGAAAAAATAATAATTTCCCATATCCCCGTAATATTGTTTTCGCTAAGAAGTACATCAAAGAGTATTTTAACCACTAGCCGAACGCTGCGCGCCGATATACGTCGGCACAATGGCAGCGGTAAGCAAATGGGCGTACCTGTACGTCCCCTTTAATTGACGGGGCTAGCGGGCGCCCGCCACGTACACCGTGACTGTGCCGGCGGGTCCCATGGACTCTATGTCCGCCGGTGTCCCGCGATCGTGTCACGGAGTGGAAGAACAGGGAGACGCAAGCATTTCCTTGTTTTGCCAAGTGTCCAATGAGCTACTGCTCCCTGTCATGTCAGGGGTAGCCCATCCCACCACAGTTAGAATCACTCCCTAGGAATCCCTAGTGTTTAAACCCTTCCCTGCCAGTGTCATTTACACAGTAATCAGTGCATGTTTATAGCACTGATCGCTGTATAAAGGACAATGGTCCCAAAATAGTGTCAAAAGTGTCCAATGTGTCCGCCATAATGTCGCAGTCACGATAAAAATCGCAGATCGCCGCTATTACTAGTAAAAAAAAAAAATGCCATAAATCTTTCCCCCTATTTTGTAGACACTATAACTTTTGCACAAACCAATCAATATATATGCGATTTTGCAATTTAATTTAATTTTTTTACCATAAATATGTAGAAGAATACATATCGGCCTAAACTGAGGGAACATTTTTTTTTTTATATATATATTTGGGGATATATATATATATATATATATATCGCATGAATCTATCTATGGTCGCCGCTGCCACCCCCTATTCATGTGCCCGGCCCCTTGTCCGGCGTCGGGCATATGAATTACAGCGGCGGGGTTTCTTTGGAAACGCCTGATTAGAGCCATGGGCTCAAATAGGCTTCCTGATTAGAGACATTGGGCTCTAATAGGCTTCCAAAAGGGTAAACAGCGGGCGCACTGCTGTGCGTTTGCTGATTACTCATTGGTGTGTTAGAGAATACATCGCTTCCCTAACATGGACCCGCCTCACAGCCAATCAGGTTGCTCAGGTCTTGTTACCTGTCACCTGATTGGCTGAAACAACAGGTGCCGCTATTGGACGCCTGACGGGAGGAGAGGACGGGAGAAGAAGTGCAGGAGACGCATGAAGGACCCGCTCGTTGCCGTCACCCCACAAAACAGGGTAAGTGCGGGGCAGAAGGCGAGCGGGTGGGGGGCACACTGGCAGATTTTGGCACACTGGCAGCATTTGGCACACTGGCAGCATTTGGCACACTGGCAGCATTTGGCACACACGCAGCATTGGGCACACTGGCAGCATTGGGCACACTGTCACACTGGCAGCATTGGGCACACTGGCAGCATTTTATGGGCACACTGGCAGTGTTTGATGGGCACAGTGGCTGCGTTTGATGGGTACAATGGCAGCATTTGATGGCACAGTGGCAGCTTTTGATGGCACAGAGGCAGCTTTTGATGGCACAGTGGCAGCTTTTGATGGCACAGTTTCCAGCGTTTGATGGCAAAGTGGTTGCGTTGGATGGGTTTTTTTTTTAAATTTTTTTCAGTTTGTTTGCGCCACCCCAAAATATTTTAGCACCAGTCGCCACTGCATGCCATACTGTGCTCCAACCAGATATTTCCCCCTTTTGAGACTGTGATAAATTATGCATTTTATTAGTAAATACATACCCTTAGCCCAGAAGCGATGTGATTAATGTTTCGGTAGCATGATAAGAACACACCTTTGAATTCCAATTGTTCTTCGCGTGAGATCAAAGTCCAAGGAGCTGACAGTTCAATAAATATTGACAAAAATAGCGTATGTTTCCTTTGTCACCATAAATGGAAAACCCTGACCTGTATATGGTATGTATGCCAGTGTGACATAATACAGGGAAGTCCGGGTTTATTATATAGAAGTCATTCATAACCTCAGCCACACAAGACGTTTCCTATTTTTACCATTTAAGGTAAAATCTCTTTTTGAGATTTGTTGTTTACAAGTTAAAAAAAAAAAAATTTTGCTAGAAAATTACTTGGAACCCCCAAACATTATACAATTTTTTTTCTAACACACTAGAGAATAAAATGGCGGTTGTCGCAATACTTTCTGTCACACCGTATTTGCACAACGGTCTTACAAGCGCACTTTTTTTGGAAAAAATACACTATTTTGAATAAAAAAATGACAACAGTAAAGTTTGCCCAATTTTATTTTTTTATATTGTGAAAGATAATTTACTCTTAACCGAGTAAATTGATACCCAACATGTCACGCTTCAACATTGCGCCCAATCGTGGAATGGCGACAAACTTTTACCCTTAAAAATCTCCATAGTCGACGTTTAAAAAATTCTATAGGTTGCATCTATTGAGTTACAGAGGAGGTCTAAGGCTAGAATTATTTCTCTCGCTCTATCGATCGCGGAAATACCTCACATGTGTGGTTTGAACACCGTTTTCATATGCGGGCGCTACTCGCGTATGCGAACATGGTGGGACGGGGCGCGTTTAAAAAAAAAAAAAAAAATCTTATTTATTGTACCTTTTTATTTTTTATTTTTACACTATTCTTTTAAAAAAAAAAAAAATTCTGTCACTTTTATTCCTATTACAAGGAATGTAATCATCCCTTGTAATAGAAAAAAGCATGACAGGACCTCTTAAATATGAGATCTGGGGTCAAAAAGACCCCACATCTCATATTTACACTAAAATGCAATAAAAAAAAAAAAATTGGGGTCAAAAAGACCTCAGATCCCAAATTTACACTAAAATGCAATAAAAAATAAAAAAAAAATAAAAAAAAAATTAAAAATAAATAAAAAAATAAATGGCCCTTTAAGAGCTAAGTGAAGTTTTGAAGTCGCTTCCGCCCTGCAATGGTATGGAGATGGGTGGGGGCCATCTTCCCCTCACTCGTCTCCATACCCAGCAAGGAGCAACATCCCATCCCCTCCGCCGCTGCCGTGGCGGAGGGCACCGGAGTGTGGCGAATCCGCCGCAAAGACCACTCTTATCGGAAAGCGACCGCCGGCCAAAGAAGAGGATACCGGGGTTATAGCAACGATATTCCTCTTCAAAGTTAGGACGCATATCGCCGTGCGGCGGTCCGTAAGTGGTTAAAGATATGGCAGCCATGTTTTTTTTTTTTTTTTTAGTCTGAAGGGTTATGATATTCTTAAACAAATGTAAGGCTGACCCTCGCAGGAGCCGCAGGTGATGACGGGTTTTCTGTTCTGCCACAGCTATCTTAACTGCTCAATCCCCACTGACAAACTCGGTTGTAAACTAAAAGCCATATATAATATGGAAAAAAAATGCGCTGACCAAAAAGAATAAGCATAAAAAAAAAAAATAGATAAATGTATAGGCATCAGAAATGTGGGATAAACACAGTGCAAATGGTAACAAAGAAAACTGCGCCACAAAACAAAAACTAGAAATAAAAAGTAAAAAATAAAAATCAATGGTCATAGTGTCAAATACCCCCCAAAAAATATAGAAACAAATACTGTGCAGTCCAATGAAAATCTCAGTAATATGTTGATGCTGAAATAAACAATACCGTATATACTCGAGTATAAGCCGACCCAAATATAAGCCGAGGCACCTAATTTTACCACAAAAAACTGGGAAAACTTATTGACTCGAGTATAAGCCTAGGCTGAGAAATGCGCAGCTACTGTAAGTGGAAAAGAGGGTCAACAATGCCCATTTGCAGCCTCACTGTGCCCATTTGCTGCCATAGGTCCCCTGAACTTCAAACTTGGTAGTTAAGGGTTCCTAGATGCCCCCAATTGGGGTCTCTGGACCCAAAGGGCCCCGAAATGACATAGCTGCAGATGGACACAGTTGACCGACTTTGGGGCCCCGTATCTCGGGGCCACTTGGCGCTAAGAATATATTTGGATATGTTGTAGTGTTGGTTCCACTGGGTTTTCACACCAAATTTGGGGTTCCTAGCACCAAGTGGCCCCGAGATACGGGGCCCCAAAGTTGGGGTCAGAAAATGTCAAGCACTTTTCTGCAGCAGAGAATGACATTTTCCGAAACTGACTTTGGGGCCCCGTATCTCGGGGCCACTTGGGTGCTAGGAACTCCATATTTGGATATGTTGTAGTGTTCCACTGGGTTTGCACACCAAATTTGGGGTTCCTAGCACTAAGTGGCCCTGAGATACGGGGCCGCAAAGTCGGGTCAGAAAAATTTTTTTTTGCTGCAGAAAAGTGCTTGACTCGAGTATAAGCCGAGGGGGGCACTCTCAGCACAAAAAAAATGTGCTGAAAAACTCAGCTTATACTCCAGTATATACGGTAATTGCACTATAATTTTCTCAGTTCATATATGTAGAAAAAAGGTGATGATTAACTTCAATGAACAGACTCTTCATATGCCAATGTCCTTATAAGGCCACCACTGTGCTCCACACTAATAGTGAGTACCGTCACTGATAAAAAAGCCACTTACCAGCAAGTAGCATTCATATACACCCAGCCACGGTGGTAACCACAGGGAATAGAACCCTCACAGCAGCCTCCTCACGGTAGATGTGAACCCTTGGTCTCAGTAATTCATGTAATTCGTAGCAGCATGGACCATATGAATCAAACAGAGGACCATAGCGTGATACCCTACTAATATTGAATTTATTTAAATTAAAATAATACTCACAATGTTTCAAAGGTATGTGAACATTAAAGTGGTGGGACACCCTGAAAATGAAAACTTCAGAAAAAGTTAGTAACAATTTAAAAAACCAGAAATGGCTGTTGCTAGGCAGATCGTCCTAATCTGCCTCCTCCAGCGCCGCAGTGATCTTCTCTTCTTCTGTCTTTAGGTGAATGGGGCGCGGTGTGTTGTGGGAACTGTGCCCCACAACACACCGCGTTCCCCATTCACAAATTATTCTCGCGCATGCGCAGTAGGCCGCGCGCCGACTCGCGCATGCGCAGTAGGAAACGAGAAGCCGTTTCCCTTACTGAGGATGGCGGCGCTGGATCCGGATAGCCAAAGGACGTCTCGGCCTCCACGAACGACATCGCGGGCGCCCTGGGAGAGTAAGTGTACTTTTTAAAAGTCAGCAGCGACTTTTTTTTTAGCTGCTGACTTTTAAAAAAAAATTTTTTAAGGTGAAACCCCGCTTTAAAGTGGTTGTAAACCCTTACAAACCACTTTGACCTACAGGTAAGCCTAGATTAAGGCTTACCTGTAGGTCCAATAAATATATCCTAAACCTACATGGTTTAGGAGATATTCAGAAAAAAAGAGGCATCGATGTCTACGGCGCGCAGCTGAGCATGCCGAGATCACGGCGATATGCCGCTTTCGTGCACATGCGCGGGAGTGACGTCATCGCCGATCCAGCGAATGACAGCGCTGGAGCGGCGAGACCCGGAAGTCACTCCGGGCTTGATGGCGGCGGAGAAGGTCGTGGATGAGGACCGCTTCGGGGGCTTCGTTCTCAGGTAAGTTATTCATAATGAGCTAGTATGCTATGCATACTAGCTCATTATGTCTTTGCCTTGCAGGTTCCGTTTTTTTTTTTTTTTTTCTGGGAGGAGGCTTTACTTTTTAAAAACAAAATGCCGGCCGGCATTCAAGGAGCCCTTCCTCCTTTCTAGACAACGCGGTGACGTCACTGTACGTCAATTTAATAAAAACCACAAAGAATACAAAATTAATTTTGCTTGACAAGGTTGCTTAGACTTTATTTACAGAACGAAGTGTATTACTTTGATCTGTAAATGAACAGAAAGATGCAATGTTTCTTTTTATCTCTCTTTCAGCGCTGAGCAATGTTGATGATAAACATTGCCGGCTACTTTTTTTTTTTTTATGACAGCTTCGAGCAGGAAACTGCTCTGCACTTACATGAATCATGGAAATGCTGGATTAAGATTATGTGGGGGGTTTGAATCGAGATCGCGATCTTTTAACGATTAATCGTGCAACTCTGGTAAAGAGATATGTCAGGGAAATGGCAATAACAGGAGCTATCGGCACATTCCCACGTGCATGCATGGAAGAATGGCGGTTCGGCGGGTGCGTGACGGAACGGGCTGGCGCAGACGAGGTGGTGCATGCATAGCGTGACAAACGGAATGCCCTGCTGGCCTATAAAAGGCTGCCCATATCCTCTCTAAATTGCTGGATTGTCTTCAGCTCTCCCCTGTTCCTGAACCTGCATCTTGCTTCCTAGTGATTCCTGTTGTGACCGGGTCACTTGTTCTCTGACCTGCTCTGATCTCTTCTCCTGGCATTGACCCCTGGCTTGGCTCACGGACTTGCTACTGCTTACACCTGCCTGATCACCAGTGTATGACCCCTTGCCTGTTTCACGGACTTGCTATTACCTACACCTGCCTGATCACCAGTGTTTGACCCCCGACTTGGCTCACGGACATTGCTATTACTTATCTGCTTGATTACCTGTGCATGACCCCCAGCTTGCCTCACTACCCTCTTGCAGCAGCTACCAGCCTGATCACCTGTGTTTGACCCTCGACCGGTCCTTTACTGAAGTATCCTGTATACCCAGTCATCTCTACTCAGTTACAGCCTACAAAGGACTTGCTCTGATACCTTTGCTGCAAAATCAAGCAGTCTCCAAGTGATTGTCTGCTCAAGCCCTTTACACAGGGCCGCTGATAGGCCAGTACAACTGGCCCTGTTGTACTGGGCCCGACCAGCAGGGGGGCCGGGCAACCTTAAAAGAGAACTAATTAATGTAAAAAAAAAAAAAAAAAAACTCCTCCAGCCACCATGACCGAACATCACCCCCCCCCCACCCTCCCCCGGCCACATTCCACCAGCTTGGGGCTGAAGGAGGGACCAGGGGTGGAGCTGAAGAGGGCCCCGTCAGGTAGGCTGTACAGGGCCCATGATTTCTATCAGCGGCCCTGCCTTTACACCCTGCTGGCAACTGTGCTTCTGTATCATCTTCAGGGGTATACTGCGCTTAGCCATTAGGGGAGCCTCTCTCAGCATCTTGGCCTCGGTTAAAGGTACGTGACAAGATAATTATACAGACTTATAAGCACTATATGATACACTCAATGACTCACTAACTGGTTTTCAAAAGGTGATGGCGATACTAAATATTGAATTATGGTGCAACTAGAGTCTCTGGATTTGCATCAACTAACTAAAGGCTCCTTGCCTGTACCTTATGCCTACAACCCCAAGAGCAGGTGGGTGCAGGGGCGTATCTACCATGAGGCAAACAAGGGTTTTTGCTGGGGTGTCGCCCCCCCCCCCTCGCCCTCCCTGCAATGTTCCTAACATTGTTCACCGATGACTCCACCCCTCCACACCAGACCTGACAGTAGCAACCTGTGACCCTGGCCTTTTTACCACTGGCATCGTATATAGGATATAACTGATTTTAGGCAACATACTAATTTTAAGGGCATTCAAACCAGGTCAACAGATGGCCTCTTCATCTCTGTAAGTATTTCACTATCTCCCTCAAAAAGGAGCCATAATTAGGATCCTATAAACACCTCAAGTTGGGGGCAATGTATGTCCCCAAGTAAGGTATACAATCACAACGCCATATAAAAGGAAAAGACTGTTGCAGAGAGATCGCCATCCTCAATGGCACATGGATTTGCATCAGTACCGATTTCTCATAGTTTATTTTAAAATTAGATAGAAGACCAAATCTGCATACGTCACTCATCAATTCAGTTAGATATTTCTGTGGGTTAGACAGGTAGAACAGATCATCCGCATACGCTGAAATCTTGTGCTCCATTGCTCCAACCTAGATCCCTACTATCTTCCTGTTTTTTCTGACCATACACAGAAATGGTTCCAGCACCCTCGCGAACAGTAATGGAGACAAAGGACACCCCTGCCTCGTCCCATTCCGTATATTAAAGTAATCTGATAGTCTTCCATTTACCTTGACCCTTGCCCTAGGGTCTGCATACAACGCCAATATCCATCCCATCATCTTTTCTCCAATGAATGAATGAATGAATGATTTGTATAGCGCTGCAACTGCGAACTGAATCGCCTCAAGGCGCTTGTCTGCTCTTGTTGTGATGCCATGTTTAGAAGAGGTGGGTCTTGAGTTTTTTCCTGAAGGCCTGATGGTTTTCTTCCAAGCGGATGTCGTTTGGTAGCGCATTCCATAGCCGAGGTCCCTGTACTGCGAATCTTCGTTCTCCCTTCGATTTGTAGCAGGCTTTGGGGATGAGAAGGCGGTTTTGGTTTGTTGATCGAAGGCTGCGATTTGGTATGTATTTTTCTATTTTCTCACAAAGGTATTGAGGCGCATTTCCTTGTGTACATTTGTGGGTGAGGCAGAGGGTCTTGAATGTGATCCTGTCTTTTACCAATGGAGGGTCCTTAGGAATGGGGAGATGGATTCCCAGGGTTTCTTTCCGGTGACTAATCTCGCTGCTGTGTTTTGGACAATTTGAAGGCGCGCAATCTGGTAATCCGGTAATCCTATGTAGAGGGAGTTTGCATAGTCAAGACGCGAATTGATGATCGTTCCTACTACTACCGCTTTTTCCTTTTCCGGGGTGAAGGGGATGAGTCTGCGTAGCAGGCGAAGGAGATGGTGGGATCCGCTGATTACGGATCCTATTTGTGCCTCCATGGTCATCTCTGAATCAAAGATTACTCTGAGGCTTTTGGCTTTGTTGCTTGGAAGGATGGTCTGTCCCAAGATGGTTGGTGGTGTCCAAGGGGTCTTCGTCTTTTTCCTTTGGTTTGCGTCGAGGAGCAGTAGTTCTGTTTTTGATCCATTTAGTTTGAGGGAGCTAGTGGTCATCCAGTCATCTATCAATGTGAGACATTTTCCTAGTTCCTGGTACTGGTCTTTTTGTCCGGTGATCCGGAAATACAGTTGAGTGTCGTCCGTTTGAGGGTAATGTAGACCCATTTCCCTCAAAACTTCAGACATTAAGATCCAATTCACCCTATCGAATGCTTTTTCCGTGTCCATTGATAATATCACACTTAGGGTCTGATCTGGTCCATTTTGTACCCAGTGTAATACATGCAGGGCTTGGATAGTATTGCCTCTGGCCTCTCGGCCCTTCATGAAACCTGTCTGGTCCGGATTAACCAACCTTAATATATAATCTTGCAATCGGAGGAATAGGATCTTTGCCAACATTTTAGTGTCTGAGTTAAGGAGGGAAATGGGTCTATAATTGTCACAATGTTGAGGATCCTTCCCCGCTTTCGGGAGGACTGTCACATATGCCAGTAATGCTTCTGAGGGCAAAGGGTTACAGGCTGTAATTGAGTTAAAGTACTTACAAAGGGGGGACAACAACATTGGCCAGAATTTTTTATAGTAGGTGTTTTTTGAAGCCATCAGGCCCTGGACTTTTGCCCTTTGGCAGTGTTGCCACCACAGCATTCAACTCCTGCATGGTAAACGGCCACTCCATTTCTTCCAGGGCCTCTGGAGGAAGACCAAGAAGACCAGGAAGGAAGGCCGCTCCAAGCCCCGTCGGCATCTTAAGGCATGCTGTGAGGCTAAAAGAAAATCTCGTCCACCTTCCCTCTATCGGTTAAATGACTTAGTGGTGCGCTGGAGCCTTTCAGCTCTTGGTTCCCATCTGTGAGCCTAGCGGTCTCCCCCTCAGAGATGGCTTCGCCAGTTTCA
>CM053038.1:57588443-57783443 GCA_028564925.1 Lithobates sylvaticus
AAAAAAAAAAACACATTATTTTTTACTTTTTGCTATAATAAATATCCCCAAAAAATATATAAATTTTTTTTTCCTCAGTTTAGGCCGATACGTATTGTTCTACATATTTTTGGTAAAAAAAAAAAAAAAATTGCAATAAGCCTTTATTGATTGGTTTGCGCAAAAGTTATAGCGTCTACAAAAAAGGGGATAGTTTTATGGCATTTTTGTTACTATTTTTTTTTTTTACTAGTAATAGCGGTAATGGTGGTGATCTACGAATTTTATCATGACTGCGACATTATGGCGGACACAACGGACAATTTTGACACATTCTTGGGACCAATGGCATTTTTACAGCGATCAATGCTATAAAATTGCACTGATTACTGTAAAAATGACACTGGCAGTGAAGGGGTTAACCACAAGGGGGCAGTGTAGGGGTTAAGTATGCCTAGGGGTGTGTTTCTTAGGGGTTAACCACTAGCTGCTTAGGAAGGGGTTAAGTGTGTCCTAGGGAGTGATTCTAACTGTTAGGGTGTGTGGCTACGAGTGACACTACACTGATCACCGATTACAGGGAGCGGTGATCAGTGACACTGTCACTAGGCAGAACGGGGAGATGCTTGTTTACTTTAGCATCTCCCTGTTCTTCAGCTCCGTGAGACAATCGCGGGTATCCCTGCAGACATCGAGTCCGCGGAACTTGCAATCCTACTCATGGAGCTCGCGGCAGGGTCGCTCACGTGACCACATGGCGGCAAATTCAAAGGGACGTACAGGTACGCCCATTTGCGCAGCCGTGCCATTCTGCCGACGTATATTTACATGCGGCGGTCGGCAAGGGGTTAAGGGGGTGTGGCAGGGGGCGTGTCCTATTCCTACATACATTTGCTAGTAGGTGTCCCTCATTCCCATCTCAAAATGTTGGGAGATATGGTGACGGGGGGGGGGGGGGGGGGGGGGGGTGGGGGAGATCATGTCACTAATGCGCATTCCGGCACTGTATGCCGGACCTTCAGAGCGCATGCGCCGGTAACGTCGCTGGCTGCATGCACTCTGGATATCTCCTGTACTGTGCAAGTTTAGGAGATATTCGCAGGACCTACAGGTAAGCCTTACTAAAGGCTTGCCTGTAGGTAAAAGCGGTAGAACAGAGTTTATGACCACTTTATTCTATGCGAGTCGCAGTGACAAAAAAGTCCTCTGCGCTACTTTTCTGCGACTTTGGTGCGATTTGAGTGCCATAGACTACAAAATTAACCACTTAAGGACCGGTGCCTATTTTTCAGACTTGGTGTTTACAAGTTAAAATATTTTTTTTTTTTTTTGCTAGAAAATTACTTAGGACCGCCCAAAAAAAAAAATAAAAAAAAAAAAAAAAAAATATATATATATATATATATATATATATATATATATATATATATATATATATTTTTTTTTTTTTTTTTTCAGACACCCTAGAGAATAAAAAACAGCGGTCATTGCAATACTTTATTTCCCAAATACACTTTTTCGAATTAAAAAATAAGACACCAGTAAACTTGGCCCATTTTATTTTTATATTGTGAAAGAGGATGTTACACCGAGTAAATTGATACCCAACATGTCACGCTTTAAAATTGCGCCCGCTCGTGGAACGGCAACAAACTTCGACCCTTAAAAATCTTCATAGGCGATGTTTAAAAATTTCTGCAGATTACCAGTTCTGAGTTACGGAGGAGGTCAAGTGCTATAGATATTGCTCTTGCTGTATCAATCGCGGTGATACCTCACATGTGTGGTTTGAACGCCGTTTTCATTTGGGGGGGGCGACTTACATATGCGTACGCTTCTGCGCGCGAGCTCGGCGGGACGGGGTGCGTTTACATTTTTTTTATTGTTATTTATTTTTACACTGTTCTTTTAAAAATAAATAAATAAATTGTGTCACTTTTATTCCTATTACAAAGGAATGTAAACATCCCTTGTAATAGAAAAAAGCTTTAAGTTTTCTATTTTTTTTTAAATTTTACTTTTTATTTTGACACTATCCTTTAAAAAAAAAAATTTGGGGTCACTTTTATTCCTATTACAAGGAATGTAAACATCACTTGTAATAGAAAACTTAAAGCGCCCCGTCCTGCTGAGCTTTTTCTATTACAAGGGATGTTTACATTCCTTGTAATAGGAATAAAAGTGACCCCAAATTTTATTTTTTTAAAAGGATAGTGTCAAAATAAAAAAATAAAAATAGAAAAAAAAAAACTTAAAGCGCCCCGTCCTGCTGAGCTTTTTTCTATTTTTATTTTACTTTTTATTTTGACACTATCCTTTTTAAAAAAAAAAAAAAAAAAAAAAAATTGGGGTCACTTTTATTCCTATTACAAGGAATGTAAACATCCCTTGTAATAGAAAAAAGCTCAGCAGGACGGGGCGCTTTACGTTTTCTATTTTTATTTTTTAAATTTTACTTTTTTTATTTTTATTTTTTAATTTTCCTTTTTTTATTTTGACACTATCCTTTTAAAAAAATAAAAATAAAATTTGGGGTCACTTTTATTCCTATTACAAGGAATATAAACGTCCCTTGTGTAATGCTTTGCGTCTATCTATTAAGTTCTTGTCACTATACAAATGCCCATAGCAACACACTTGTAATAGAAATAAAGCATGACAGGACCTCTTAAATATCATAATATATATATATATATATATATATATATATATATATATATATATATATATATATAAAAAATTTGTCAAAAAGACCTCAGATCTCATATTTACACTAAGATGCAATAAAAAAAGAAAAACATAAAATAAAATTAAAATGTCTTTTTTTTTTTCCAGAAAAAATAAAATAAAAATGTCCCCTTTAAGACCATTGGGCGGAAGTGACGTTTGATGTTGCTTCTTAGTCAAAAAGACCTCAGATCTCATATTTATAATAAAAATAAATAAAAATAAATAAATTAAAATGTCCCCCCCCCCCCCAAAAAAATAAATGTCCCCTTTAAGACCATTGGCCGGAAGTGACGTTTGATGTCGCTTCCGCCATCCAATGGTGTGGAGCCGAACATCCAGCATCCAGCATGTGAGAGGAGGGGACCCGATTGTCTCCACCCCTGCCGGCGGCTCCAGTAAGCGGCAGAGACCACCGAAACAAGGCAGAAGGGGTTCTGATAAAAGTGATCTTGCAGCGAATCCGCCGCTGAGACCACTTTGATCTGAAAGCGGGACGCTGCCATAACAACGATATTAAACTTCAAACAGTCGACGTACAACTGCGGCGGTTTGTCCTTAAAAGTCGCATGACTTTGGGGTCGCAGTACTGTGAACTGAACTTTACGCAGTCCTGCAGCTGGACCCTTTCACATGTTCTGCAGTGGCCCCCCTTCCTGCCATCTTGGGGGCCCCCCCCCCCCACGGTAGCGGAGCGCCAGGGCCTGGTCGCAAAGGTTTGCGACCTTGGTAGTTCTACCGCTGCTTCAGCCAGTGTGATAATTTATTCTTTTCATGATGAAACGTGGAGGATCAAGCCAAAAAAAAAAAATCTGACAGGCTGGTTGTACTGAAGTTGATCGATGGATCAACTTCAGCACAACCAGCCTGCCCACAGATGGATCGATTCTCAGCCAGTCCCTTCTGATCCGGCCCGAGATTCCATCCATTTATGGCCGACTTAAAGTGTTACTAAACCCACAGTAGTAAAATCAATCTGTATATGCACACCTCCCAACTTTTTGAAATGGGAATGAGGGACACCTATCTGCAAAAGTATGCAGGCATAGGACACACCCCCTGCCACGCCCCCTTAAAGGGGAATTGTACAAAAAACAAGATTGGTTAAACTCACAAGTGCTTTTTTTTACCACTACTATTCCTTTATATTGTTTTTTGGAATTTACAAATGCAGCAATTTAGAAATCAGATGAAAGGTTTACTGCTGAAAAACACTTTTTGATAAAGTTTTATATACATCTATACAAATCAGACCAAAATGAGGGACAAATGAGGAGGAATGAGGAACATTTCTCCAAATCAGGGACAGTTGGGAGCTATGTGTATATGCAGTAAAGCATGCTTGTTATACTCACCATGGAACCTAAGGGGTTAATCCTCTGCATTGTGTAAAAAGGCTGTTTGATCCTGTCTTCTCTGATCCTCCCCTTCTTCCACTGTCCCCAGTATATCTCCTGATAGTACAGAGCCTTGGGGGGGGGGGCACTCTGCACATGCTCAGTTTGGTGTGCATTGCTAGAGAGTTTATTTTTTCTTGGGAGAGTGCATGTGATCAGCACAGGGCCAATCAGCACTGTCCAGACAGAGGGTCAGGGGTCCTGCAGCCTCATAGAACGGTCAGAGTAGAATGAAAACTCCTCCTACAAGCTTTAACCAGACACTGATAGAAGTCACAAGACTGCTATATACTGCTGATGAGGTATTTAGCAGTTTATATTTAATAAAATAATTGCATTTTCATGTTCTGTGTACTGTAGGGGACCAGATATAGTGACTGCAGGGTCTGGGGTTTAGCGACGCTTTAACCTGTAGCCGACCGCCCACTGTCAATTGACGGCGGAGCGGTTCGGCTCTTGTGGCGGGCTGCCGTCATATGACGGCGCTAACATTTTGGCCACTAGGGGGCGCACGCGCGCCGCGATTGCCCAGTAACTGAGCAGGACGTGGATCTGTGTATGTAAACACAAAGATCCACGTCCTGTCACTGGAGAGGAGACCAATGGTGTGTCCCTTGTACATAGGGACACCGATCGGTCCCCTCCCCCAGTCAGTCCCCTCCCCCCACAGTTAGAATCACTAACATAGGGAACATATTAACCCCTGCAGCGCCCCCTAGTGTTAACCCCTTCCCTGCCAGTCACATTTATACAGTAATCAATGCATTTTTATAGCACCGATCGCTGTATAAATGTGAATGGTCCCAAAAATGTGTCAAAAGTGTCTGATATGTCCGCCATGTTAAAAATCGAAAAGATCGCCGCCATTACTAGTAAAAAAAAAAAAAAAAAAAATATAATAAAAATGCTATAAATCTATCCCCTATTTTGTAGACGCTATAACTTTTGCGCAAACCAATCAATATACGCTTATTGCGATTTTTTTTACCAAAAATATGTAGAAGAATACGTATCAGCCTAAACTGAGGGAAAAATTTGTTTAAAAAAAAAATAAATAAAAAATTGGATATTTATTATAATAAAAAGTAAAAAATATTATGTTTTTTCAAACTTGTCCCTCTTCTTTTGTTTATAGCGCAAGAAATAAAAACCGCAGAGGTGATCAAATACCACCAAAATAAAGCTCTATCTGTGGGGGAAATTTTTTTATTTGGGTACAGCGTTGCATGACCGCGCAATTGTCATTCAAAATGCGACAGCGCTGAAAGCTGAAAAATGGCCTGGTCAGGAAGGAAGTGTTCGTGCCTGGTAGGCAAGTGGTTAAAGAGGAGGTCCAGCCCCCCCACCAAAAAATGAAAAGTCATCATCATCTACAAATACTGTAGCTGCTGACTTTTAATATTAAGACACTTACCTGTCCAGGGAGCCCGCTATGTCGGCACCCCAGCTGATTTTTCATTCAGCTCTCGGGTGCTGCCACCGCCATTCCTTGTAAAGGAAACTGGCAGTGAAGCCTGGCAGCTTCACAACTGGTTCCCTACTGCGCAAAGCACGCTGCTCATTGTGAATGGCCCGGCAGGGGGAAGGAGGCGAACTTCGGCGGTGAGGTCTCCTGGAAGTAGGGGGGGGGGGGGGTACCTGTCAAAAACCGGTACCCGCTCCCCCCAAAAAGGTACCAAATGCGGCAGCGGAGTGGGGGGGGGGGGGGGCGAACAAGCGGAGCTTCCCCTTTTAAGTGGAGCTCAGCTTTAACTACCTACAAGTACATCATCCCCTGGTGTACAGCCAGTGGCGGGACAAGGTCATTTAGAGCCCAGGGCATTTGTATGGGCATTATGTGTCCCATCCCCACTCCCAACACAAATCCCCCCAAATCACAACTCCTAGCACACCCTCCCTAAATTTGCCCTCCTAAAACAATTCTTACCCCCTCAAATTCCCCTTTTTAGCACAAATTCTCTCCCCCCTAATCTCCTTGTGGTCCCCCCCCCCCACCTCACATGATACCACAGTGCCCAGGGCAACCGTCCCTCCTGCCCACCCCTTGTCCCGGGCCCTGTGTACAGCTTTGACTAATTGCACTATCCCCCCTTGATTACTGCAGGGACGTTGTAGCTGAGCCCCTGGACATTAAGCTGCTTATACTTTTCCATAGAAATACAGTATCTCACAAAAGTAAGTACACCCCTCACATTTTTGTAAATATTTTATTCTATCTTTTCATGTGACAACACTGAAGAAATGACACTTTGCTACAATGTGGGTGGATTATTCTGCATTCTTCTCAGTGCTTCTCCCGGAGTTTGAGACGACATATCACACCGTCCGTGGGGCGGAGCGTTCCTGCATCCAAAATGGTAAGCCTTTGACCCGCCACCAGCTCAAAGTCAACTCTCTGCAGCAATTTGGCCATTATGACTCTGGCCTCCATCTGTGTATTGGCAGAAAAAGCAAAAAGGTTTATTAAAGCAGAACTCCGGCCTTTCCTTCTGTCTTGCACAGGTGTACCGGCTCCCCTCCTGGACTGAATTGGCTTCCTCTGATTTCATTGCACACTGTGAGCTTCTCATGATGTGCATTAGAAACTGCATCAAGTCAGATGGAGCCCTGGCTTATCTCTTGGCTGTAGGCTTTTCCTCCCCAGTCTGACTAACCATGGTGCAACCCTTCAACTTCATTGGGTTTCAATTATTTAATGGAGGCTCAGCATGCATTAGAAGCTGTGGGTGGGTTCTTTTACAGCCTTGGGTGGAAAGGAAGATGCTGGGCGACCCAGGGGCTTACTGGGCCAAATGGTTTGAAGCTTGCTTACTCACAGTGTGCATTAGAAGCTGCAGCAAGTCAGATAGAGCTTGCCTCGTTTCCTGGCTGGGGGACATCCAGCATCATCTAGCCCAGGAGTCGCCAATCTTCCTAAACAAAAGGGCCAGTTTACTGTCCTTTAGACTTTAAGAGGGCCGGACTGGGGCCAGAGTGAGTAAATAATGCAACATCACTGGTGCCAGTGGGAGGAACAGTGCCCCATCACTGGTGCCAGTGGGAGGAACAGTGCCCCATCACTGGTGCCAGTGGGAGGAACAGTGCCCCATCACTGGTGCCAGTGGGAGGAACAGTGCCCCATCACTGGTGCCAGTGGGAGGAACAGTGCCCCATCACTGGTGCCAGTGGGAGGAACAGTGCCCCATCACTGGTGCCAGTGGGAGGAACAGTGCCCCATCATTTGTCTCAGTGGGAGGAATAGTGCCCCATCATTTGTCTCAGTGGGAGGAATAGTGCCCCATCATTTGTCTCAGTGGGAGGAATAGTGCCCCATCATTTGTCTCAGTGGGAGGAATAAAGCCCCATCATTGGTGTCAGTGAATGGAATAAAGCCCCATCATTGGTGTCAGGATAGGAAACACACTGAGATATAAAATGATCCACATACCTGTGCAAACACCTGCCCAATACAATTTCGGGGGCCAAGAGAGAACGGGAAATAAGTAAAATATGGTCTGTAAAAAAAAAAAAAAAAAATAAAGAAACATGGATCAATACCAATGTTGTGTCATTCTGCTACTTCACTTACTATTACCGGCAAACCAAACTAATTTTTTGGAGTTGGAGGTCCACCATCTTTATTAAAGAACAGCAGGCTGAATTTCCACTAAAACAGGCCACACATATTACATCTAATTATATAATCCCTGTAAAGCCCTATTTACTAAGCATACATGGAAACGCATGTGTCCCGCACAGCCCTGCAGACGTGTGTGGGTGCCATTATTGTTACCCCCATGCATCCAACAAACGCGCGCACGTTTGCAGCCATCCAAAAGCATGATTCGGCAGTATCATGTGGTTTTTTGCGGCGCAATTAAAATTCCCGTGCATTTGGCCGCCAATTGACATAAAGGGGCTGTCAAAAATGCCTTTTCTAAAATGAAGACTACACTGCGGCAGGTAAGTGCTTTCTACTTCCCTTTCCTCCACAACAGAGGTGTACCTACAGGGGTTGCAGGGGTAGCATTTGAGACACGGTCCCATTCTGCAGGGGTCCCCCATACGCCTGCATAGGAGGATCGGTGGGGGCGGAACGGCTCCCCTCCATTTTTCTCCTGCAGCCACTGAAGGCCTGCGGAAGGGAGAGGGGGAGAAGCGGGCATTCAGCGGTTGCAGGAGGAAAATTAAGGGGATTGGTTCCATAATATATATATATATATATATATATATATATATATATATATATATATATATATATATATATATATATATATATATATATATATATATATAGCCGTGCACACCACTCCTAGTCAGCTTCTTTCCCTGGAAGAGCCCAGGCTGGGGGTCAGGGGGGCCCTTCATGGTTTCTTGTGCCGGGGCCTTGAAAGTTCTAGTTATGCCACTGTCCCAGTGCAATTCTTTACTTTGGACGCAAGCAAAACTCACTTGGGAGAGTCACGGCTGAATCTGTCTGGGTTAAAAGTGAGTGGATCCGGAAAAAACTGCTCCATCCTCCCAGTAATGTAGGTGTTAAGCTGTAAGAAAGGGGAAATAAGAAGAAGATGCTGCAAACATCCCTGGAAGCAATCTGATTTTGTTATATTTGCAGGTTGGGTGTTATTTGAAAAAAATTGTGTGATGGGGGAAAATACCGCATTATGGCCACGAGAGGGCACAGAGTATTATACAAAATAAGTATACTTCTCAGCTCCATCTAGTGGCCATATTGTGGTATTTTCCCCATTCACACAATTTTTTTTTTCAATGGACAACATTCATTCTGCAGAGAATCACCAAATGAGAGAAAGCAAAACTGGTTCCAATAACTATTAATGAGTCTTCCTTCTGGCTCCTCTCATCCCCTTTTGACCATGGTTCTTAAGCTGAATTTTGTCAAGTGTCCAAAGATGGACCGAAGAAGCAAACAATATTAAAAATTATTAATTTGTTTACATTGAAGGTTGGAGCTGTCCCCTCTAGCCTGCTGCCATAGGCATTGGCAAACAAGAGAGATCTGGCACCTACAGACTGTTTTGCCCAAGGCAACCATATTCTCCCACACTGCTATGATTACTTAATGCAGTGGTCTCCAAACTGTGGCCCAGGGGCTGGATGTGGCCCTTTGTTTGCTTTTATCCAGCCTTTGTATCATAATTCCCCCCACTGTCAGCATCAGTGGGGCATAGTTTCTGCCACTCTTTTCCTCCCACTGACACTAATCTTATCTTTGACACTATTGCGCCCACTGACACCAACCACGGGGCACTATTGCGCCCACTGACACCAACCACGGGGCACTATTGCGCCCACTGACACCAACAATGGGGCACTATTGCGCCCACCGACACCAACCATGGGGCACAATTTGCCCCACCGACACCACTGACACCAACCACGTGGCACTATTCCTCCCACTGACACCAACCACGGGGCACTATTCCTCCCACTGACACCAACCACGGGGCACTATTGCGCCCACTGACACCAACCACGGGGCACTATTGCGCCCACTGACACCAACCACGGGGCACTATTGCGCCCACTGACACCAACCACGGGGCACTATTGCGCCCACTGACACCAACCATGGGGCACTATTGCGCCCACTGACACCAACCATGGGGCACTATTGCGCCCACTGACACCAACCATGGGGCACTATTGCGCCCACTGACACCAACCATGGGGCACTATTGCGCCCACTGACACCAACCATGGGGCACTATTGCGCCCACTGACACCAACAATGAAGCACTATATCTCCCATTGACACCAATGATTGGGCACTATTCCTCCCACTGACACCAACAACGGGGAACTATTCCTTCCACTGACACCAACAACGGGGAACTATTCCTTCCACTGACACCAATGATGGGGCACTATTCCTTCCCCTATTACCAAAGATGGGGCACTATTTACCTCCACTGAAATCATGACAATTTCTACTCCCACTAAAGTTTGAAGGGCAGCAAGCCAGCCCTTTGTTTAGAAAGTTTGGAGACCCCTGACTTAGAGCAATACATGCATTCTACTTACCAACACTTTGATAAATGGAGCCTAATGCTGTAATGGTGTTACTTCTCCATTATTATGGTTAAAATATTCGTGTTTTTTTTTTTTTTTTTCTAAAAGGAAAAGGTTAGCTTCCAAAATCTTCCTTTTATGCAGTACCCAAAAAGGTCCAGTCCTCATGGGAAAAATAGGATTTTTTGTACTCACCGTAAAATCCTTTTCTCTGTCATTCACCGACCAACACAGCTCCTCTCTGTAACAAATGGGTTGTTAGCCTTATCACTAGGAGAATACTAGGCATAGTTGTAATACAACACTCAGAACTTTTAGTTCCGCCCAGGGGGCGGTCCCTTAGGTAACAACCCCCCTGTCTGCAGACAGACCTCAGTACGTCAACAAGCAGTATAACATAAAGATAAAAGGAGGGGCGGGTGCTGTGTCGGTCGGTGAATTACAGAGAAAAGGATTTTACGGTGAGTACAAAAAATCCTATTTTCTCTTATATTCACCGACCAACACAGCTCCTCTCTGTAACAAATGGGACGTCCCCAAGCAGTGCCAAACGAGGGGTGGGAAAACAGCATAAAAACTTCATCCACCGTGGCAAGTGGGAAGTAGTGAAACTTTACCCACAAAAAACAACAGTGTGGAAAAACCACCACAAAAATCAGGGTATCCCCAAAAGGAGTGATCACCCAAAACCGCATCAAACTGCGGAAGTAATGCAACAGTGCATTAACATAACAGTGGGAAAACAGCAAAAACAGAGGAAAAAAATAAAAATAAAAAATTAAAATATATTGCATATTCAATTGCAACTACATGGCTGCCTGCAAAACTTTGAAGCCAAAACAGGCATCAACCGATGCACCGGCGTCTACATTGTAGAACTTGGTAAACGTGTGGACAGACGACCAGGTGACCGCTTTACACACCTGAGCGGCAGACGCTTGGTGTCGAACTTGGTAAACGTGTGGACTGAAAAACGACCAGGTGATCCACCGTGGCAAGTGGGAAGTAGTGAAACCGCCATGCCTTTCATTGGACCAGCCACTGAAACAAACAGTGAGTCCAACGTCCAAAAAGGGAGCTGTGGCAGACAAATACACCTCAAGAGCCCGAAGCACATCCAGAGCGCGAAGGGCCACCTCCTTAGGGTGCTTCGGCTTAGGACACAGAGATGGCAATACAATGTCCTCATTGATATGAAAAGCCGAGACCACTTATGGTAGAAAAGACGGTTGCGGACACAACACCACCTTATCCTTGTGGATAATCAGATAGGGCGACTTGCAAGACAAGACCGCCAGTTCCGAAACCATCCTGGCCGATGTGATGGCCACTAGGAAGGCCACCTTCAGGGAAAGTCAACAGGGGAATCTCCCTGATATTTTCAAATGGCGGTTTTTGTAGCGCCAACACCCGGTTTAGATCCCAAGGGGGTAGCGGTGGACGCACCAGAGGGACTACATGTCGTACCCCCTGAACGAAGGTACTCACTGAGGAGTGAGATGCCAGGGGGGGGGGGGGGGGGGGGGGTCGCTGAAAAAAGATAGCTAATGCTGAAATTTGCCCTTTAATGGTGCTTAATGCCAATTTCTGGTCTACTCCTTGCTGAAGAAAAGCAGGAACCTGGATATGGAAAAGGAGCACGGATTCCATCCTTTCTCCTCACACATGGTGATGTAGGCCTTCCAGGTACTATGGTATGAAGATTTCCGTGCTCTCAACACAATTGGGATCACCGAGTCCGACAGACCCCGGTTCCTCAACACCTGGCTCTAAAAAGCCATGCCGTTAAAGTCAGCGATGGTAAAGCAGGATGGAGAATCAGACCTTAAGACAGAAGGTCCTCTCGCAGCGGCAGTCGTCAGGGAGCGTCTGCCACCAGACGCGCCAGGTCTGCGTACCAGGGACGCTGCGGACAATCTGGGGCAACCAGTATCACTGGGATCCCCACAGCTTCCACCCTGCGAAGCAGACCTGATCCCACGGAGCCACCAGCGCATCTGACGCGTCGGCCCATGGATCTCTTGTCCTGGACACGAATCTTGGCACCTTCCGATTGATACGGGAGGCCAGCAGATCCACGCCTGGAGTGCCTGACCTCAGGCACAGTAACCTGAATGTCTCCGGATGTAATGACCATTCCCCAGGGTCCAGAACCTGTCGACTCAAACAGTCCGTCTGTCAGTTTTCCACTCCCGGGATGTAAATGGCTCACAGGGCCGGTACGTGTCGCTCTGCCCACCAAAGTATGTGAGCGACCTCCCGTGCAGCGGCTGAGCTTCTTGTCCCCCCTTGGTGATTGACTTATGCCACGGCCGTGGCGTTGTCTGACTGGGTCCTGATCGGACGCCCTTGCAGTCTCATCGACCATGTAGAGAGACCGATTTCCCAGACTGAATCACAGGGACCTCAACTACCAGATCAGTGAGTATCTGACTGACTCACCTGGATCTGTCGATCCAGGGACAACTGAGATTTGTCCCATTTTGTCAAAATCTTCTTCCGCAGAACTCTGGTGTGGAACTGGGCATAAGGTACTGCCTTGAAGGAGGCTACTATGAGTCCCAGTACTCGCATGTAACGACCACTTGTGGTTCATCCGCTGTTTTACCACAGATCTGAGAGTCTGCAATTTGCATGAAGGGAGAAACATTCTCGCTTCCCTGGAGTCCAGCCGCAAGCCTAGGTACTCCAGACGCTGGGTCGGCACAATCACCGACTTCATTAGGTTCAACAGCCACTCAAATTCTTGCAGGGTCTGCATGGTGATCGCCACATCCTCGTCTAATACTGAGGCGGAAGATCGTCTAGGTATCGCATGATCGCGATCCCATGTTGCCGTAGCAACGCCAACACTGGATCCAATACCCTGATAAAGACTCGGGGGGCTGAAGCCAGTCCAAACGGGCATGCTGGAGGGGAAGAAACTGTTTGGCGGCCAAGAGAGAAACTATCTTGTAGCCTGTGGAAATCAGATCGCAGACCCATTGGTCGGACAACCGTGAGGACCACCGTGCTGCAAACTCCCGAAGGCGACCCCCAGCCCGAGAAATGGGTGGGGGCAATCTTCGTGCGGTAGCACTTTTATTCGCAGGCTTGTTAGGCTTGCGGTTCCAGGGACGACTTTGATCGTCCATGGACGTCCTGTCGGGCTTGGACGCTTTGTCGAAGCTCCGGGCGGACGAAAAAAAAAAAGTTTGTGAGCGGAAAAGGAGGGCCCTTGCCTACGGCGTGGCTCCTTAGCCTTCCTGGCCTGTGGGAGTCGTGTACTCTTACCCCCGGTGGCATTTTCAACAATGTCATCTAATGAGGCTCCAACGAGCCGGTTGCCAAGGAAGGGAAGATCCGTCCGGGCTTTTTTGGATGCCTGGTCAGCAGACCAGCATTTTAGCCAAATCAGGCGCCTCAGCACCACAGCTGACACTGAAGCCCTGTATAACAGAGGGAGAGTATCCAGGGCCGCTTCACAGATGTACTTAAGGCCTTGCACTAGTTGGTCTGCTAGTTCCATGCAGACAGGAGAAGCCTGTTGCTCTCCCAATTCGCGGTGCAAAACTTTTGCCCACTCAGTCAGTGTCTGCGACCCAAGTGCGGATGCCAGTACTGGTCGCACGGCTGACACCACCACCGCAAACGAGGAACAAGCCACTGCCTCTGCCTTTCTGTTCGTGGGATCCTTGAATGCAGGAGTCCCCTCAACCGTGATCGTGGTTACTTTATTTAACCTGGATACTGGGGGGTCCACGACCGGAGGAGCCGACCATCTTTGAGAAGGCTCTCCTCAAAAGGGTAACGCACCGTCACGTATTTGGGGACCAAAGGTCCGTTGCGGGCGACCCCATTCCCTGTAAATAAACTTGTCAAAATAAGTCAGATACGGGAACACCTTAGGTGAACATGCTGGCTTGGGGGACCCAAAAGGGACCGGTACATCAGCAGAGGAATCTGCTGGCTCCTGAATCTTCAGGGAATCACGCACAGCTGTGATAAGTGCTCCAACAAGCGCTTTGTCGCGCCCGGACCCGGACGGGGACTCATCCTCCGGTCCGAAATGGCCCTGGTCAGCGTCATCTGACAAGACAGAACAGGGGTCACCAGCCTCAGCAGGACCCGAGTCTGCGTCAGCGCTCTCCCCAGAGGACAGGGGGGGCAGGGGCCTCTTTAGTGCACCTTCTTCCCACGCACCGCCTCCATCTTGGCAACGAGTAAATTGAGGACCGCCGTCAGGGTGTCCATGGGTACTGCACAATCCGCAGGTGACCCGGTTACAATTGCCTGGATTCCAGGGGAAGAAACACCAGTTTCTGAAGCCATGCTGACCCTATCCTGTCTGCCACCCGAAGTGGACTTAGGACAGTGACAGCCCCGCCCTCCTTGCCACCGCTGACTGAGGGGCTCTTTCCGCCGGACTCACCACCCTGAGGAGTTCTGCGCTGTCCACAA
This sequence comes from Lithobates sylvaticus, assembly GCA_028564925.1. Taxonomy (NCBI): domain Eukaryota; kingdom Metazoa; phylum Chordata; class Amphibia; order Anura; family Ranidae; genus Lithobates; species Lithobates sylvaticus. Next base: position 57,602,999 of record CM053038.1, read on the forward strand.
GTAGTGCCTGTAGTCCCTGAGTGCTCCCAAGTGCAGAGGAAACAAAAACTGTGTCTGTGTCAGCTGCTAGAATGAGTGCTAAAAGGTTCTAGAAATGTGCTTTAGCTTCAATAAAATGGCTGCCCAGGGTCCAGTACACAGACAGGAAACACAGGGAAAATGGCTGTGAGCACACACGAGTCATGCTGCTGCTAGAGAACACTGAGAACGTGTTCAGACTTCCAGAAAATGGCCGCCAGTGTCCTGAATAGGAGATCACTTGGAAAATGGCCGCTGGAGTCCAGGAAGGCAATCTGCCCTTGCCCACACCTAAAATGGCCGCCAGCAGCTCCATGAGGTACAGAAAGCAAAGATGATAGCAGAAACACAGCACCGCACCGCACCGCACCAGACCACAGCAGATTCTCACAGGCACCTTCCGGGAGCATAACCCACAGAACCCAGGACACCCCCAGCCAGCCAGCATCTCAGGTGAGAGCCCACAAAGATCCCTGTATATACAGACATACACCGCTCAGCAGCCACATGCAGCACCCCACCAGGGAGGGGGGAGGGAAGATAGGGACTGGAGAGGTTAGAGAGGGAGGAAAGGAACCTCCGAATCGACCTCCCAGGGAATGCCCAGCTGCTCAGCCCCACCGAGGCAGGGAGAGCTGTACTTACCAGTCCTGAAGAGCTGGGAGACATTCCACTGCAGGACTACTCACTAATCAGTATAGGGTAGCTGCTAGGCCTCGGCATTCTGTAACTCAGACATCAGTAGCCCGGTCATATGTACGCCCCGGAGCATAAAAGCTCACCGACCACCTCTGGAGCTGAGGTTTCGTCGTGGCCTGCCGAGCCGTAGCTGCGACCTGCACGCGCTCGATGACCGGACTGGGGAGACTACAAGGATAAGGGTATCCAGCCTGTCACCCAGCCGGCTGTTGATAGTAGATCACAGGATCAGTCATCTTGCGCAAAAAGCCAAGCTTCTGCATAAAAAAAAAAAACACGGACCGATGGGCCCGCAGGGTTCCTAGGTCTTTCTCCTTTACTAGGCAAAAAAAAAAAAAAAAAACTGAGGTCGGTCTGCAGACAGGGGGGTTATTACCCAAGGGACCGCCCCCTGGGCGGAACTAAAAGTTCTGAGTGTTGTATTACAACTATGCCTAGTATTCTCCTAGTGATAAGGCTAACAACCCATTTGTTACAGAGAGGAGCTGTGTCGGTCGGTGAATATAAGAGAAATGGCAAGCGTGAATGATGGTAGGGAAAGCTAATTGTGTAAACTGAATTCCTTACCAGAACAGTCATATTTTTCGGAATCCTCACTCCCTTGATCACCGCTTCCTCTGACGTTTGTCGGGCGGTTCCTGCTACCCCGGGGTACAACCTCAGAGTCTCTTTCAGCACCTGTAAAAAAAGAAGTGGCTTGTATATGTAAGAGGGGCTTTCATACGACAGATGGAAGACAGCAGCTACACCAGGAGGTCATTTTAAACAGCAGGATGGATACCTGTTCTCCTGAAAGTCAGCAGATACGGTTCTGCAGTGGGTATTGGCAGTAAAGGTAGCTCACCAAAAATTGGGCAACTTGCAGACCATCACCGATGGTGTTCTCTGCCACCATAACCGTGTCCCACACCTTGTTCCATGAAACTCTCTGAATCTTCTCCATGTGGGCAACCACAGCCATCCCACCCCATAGTCAGCTTGACTTGGTCCTACTACCCAAGCGTTGAGTACTTCTGATCAGTTGTCCAGGGCCAGAAGAAAATTTAGGAGCTACTTAATTCACCCTGTTACACCTGCATAAATGAGCCCACAAGTGGTCCTAAAAACTGTAGGGACCCATTATTGGAATGCCCAGTCAAGTAATTTGCTTTTCTTAATGTTTTACTAAAAGGAAACTGATATTACAAGGTCCAAATAATGGCATAAGGGTCCTTATGATGACTTCACATTGTCCTGCAAAGAGGTATTAAGCCACCGATGGTCTGGTTCTGAGCCTTTATCATAGGCTACTCTAACAGAACTCTTGCATCGGGCCCAAAGCTGGGGTCTACCGAGGGGAAACACGTGGCTACTTGCCACAACCTACTGGAGCTCTCCATGGTTCTGCTCTACCCATACACCACCACACCAGCAGCTCCATCCCCACTTTATATACTGTCAATAAGGAAGGAGATCCAGCCCAGACTGGCTAACATCATGTAGGAGACCACCCAAAAGGGGACATCTCTTGTTACAACTGTAACCAGCCAACTCTGGTCATTTCAGGGCAGTGCCGGTTGTTCTCCTGAGAGCTGCCAGATAAATTTGAAGAGGAGATTATAACATTTTCTATCCTTCAACCACAGGTGAAAGGAAAGAAAAATGCTTGATCCTCCCATCAACACAGTCTGTGATGATGGGAAAATCCCTTCCCACCAGCAAAACACAATGATCACATGAAAAAAATAAAATAAAAAATAGCAGGCTGGTTGTACTGAAGTTGATTGCTAGATCGACTTCAGTACAATTAGCCTGCCTATAGATGGATCAAAATTTGTCCGGTTCATACTGATCCAACTGAAATATGACCCATCTATGGCGGCTTAAATGAAGTCTAACTGAAGATCTATAAAGAGTCTATGTTGTATAACGTATGTGTATAATGGGGGGGCTGCATTTGGGGCAATGCGGGGGCTGCATTCGGGGCAACGCAGGGGGCTGCATTCGGGGCACTTGTGGAGCTGCATTCATGGCACTTGTGGAGCTGCAGATGGGCACTGATTAGGTTGCATTGATGGGCACTGCCCCTTATTTTGCTTCACAGTCCTTTATTTAAAATGTAAGATTTTTTTTTTCCTGAAACTTCCCTCTTAAAGTGAAAGTGCTTGCTATAAGCCGATAAATACGGTATATCCAAAAAAATAAAAAAAATAAATAAAATAAAAACACACCCAAGCTCATCTCTTTACCACACACAGCCACAAAGGCTTCTTGTTGGGCAGTGTATCAGCGCTCGGACAAACACACTTAGACCGAATTTTAATGGTTCAAAGAATGTCAGGCAAAATGGTCGGCCCTCACGCATGTTCACTTCATCAAATCTGGCCCTCTTTGAAAAAAAGTTTGGACACCCCTGATATAGGGGAATCAGAACCTCCTTCCTCCTGCTGGTGATCCTGCTAGTGATATAAAGATCGATATACAGTAGAGGAATCAGAACTTCCTTTCTCCTGCTGGTGACCCCTCTAGTGATTTAAAGATCTATATAGAGGAATCAGGACCCCCTTCCTCCTGCTGGTGATCCCTAAAGTGATGCATCCTAGAATTCTATTCGCTTTTCCCACTGCCTGATCACAGCGTTTGCTCATTTTGCAAATATCTGAATCTCTGAAATAAGTACCAACAAATCTTTTTCCCCTTTAGTGCTGGCTAACACTGTACCCCCAATAGTGTACTCTGTCAAGGGATTATTTTTCCCTTGGTGCATTATTTTACATTTAGAAAGATCAAAACTGCATTTTCCATTGCCAAATTAGGTTCCATATTGCAGACACCTCCAGCAACCCTATTGCACACCTGCGTGTCATCAGCAAAAAGACATACCTGGCCCACCAACCCTTTCGTTATCTCACTTACATATAGATTAAATCAAACAGAATCTAGCACAGAGTCTTGTGGTACACCACTAGTGACTGGTGAACCACATTTACAGCCACACTCTGGTATCTTTCCCAGCCCACTGCATATCCACTGAACCACCCAAGGGTTAAGTCCTAGCTTGTACAACTTTTGTATTAGATCATTACATGGAACTGTATCAAATGCTTTGCTGAAATCAAGATATGACCACCCTGGTCCTGTGATCATAGCCTATCTTGATTTCAGCAAAGCATTTGATACAGTTCCATGTAATGATCTATTGATCATTGCATGGTCTATTGCATCCATTGAAATGGTGCTCTTGTTCCCCTCACTATAGAAAACCTCAAGAGAAATGCTCTCACATCAACATCAGGACAATGGAATCTGGAGTCATATTGGTTGCTATGAGCAATGCCCTAGGGCAGTGTGAACCTGCGATTCCACCTTCTATCAACGGCACCATTTGCTGCACTGGTGCCTCATGGATGACAAACTGGTGTGTGCTGGGGGATCTATTGTCGCTGGTGTGGACCCATTTTTGTGCGAGGGTCCACTGTTCCCGGGGAGGTCTGTTGGTGGAAAAAGATTGATTCTCAGGGGTCTTATGCTGCTGGGGGGGGGGGGGTCAATTGTCGCTTCGACGGATCTACTGTTGAGGGATAGGTCTATTGTTGCTGGCTGCTTGAGGTTGTATTGATGCTGGCTGCTGGGAGATCTGTTGTTGTTGCTGGGATAGATCTATTGTTGCTGGGGTGGTATTTTGTTCTGTGTGTGTGTGTGTGTGTCTGTTGTGTGTGTGTGTGTGTGTGTGTGTGTGAGAGGGGGGGGGGGGTCTATTGTTGTGTGGGGGGGATTTGTTGTTGCTGGATGGATCTATTATTGCAGGAGGGGGAGGTAATGTTGCTGGGGTGGGGGTCTATTGTTGCTGGGATGATGTCTATTGTTGCTGGGGGATCTATTATTGTATGAGGGGATCCAATTTTGTTGGGGGGTGAGGGTCTAATGTCGCTGAGGCGAGTCTATTGTTGCTGGAATGAGGTCCATTGTTGCTGGGGGTCTATGGTTGTGTGAGGGGATCCAATTTTGCTGGGGGGGGGGTTTATTGTTACTAGGGTTGGGTCTGTTGTTGCAGAGAGGGGTCTATGGGTCTACTGTTGCTGGCTGCAGGGGATCTATTTTACTGCTTTTCTTGTTTCCATACAAATTATTTAGCACCACAATATACTTGGTATCATTTTGTGTATTCTTCCAAAGGGAAGCTACTGGGTGGTGGGTAGGGGGTGGAACCAAGGGAAGATCCTCGGAGGTGGGTAGGGGATGAAGACAAGGGAAGATCCTCGGAGGTGGGTAGGGGATGAAGACAAGGGAAGATCCTCGGAGGTGGGTAGGGGATGAAGACAAGGGAAGATCCTTGAAGGTGGATAGGGGATGAAGACAATGGGTGAGTCAGAAGGGGGGGGGGGGGAGTTCTTGTACCCATTCTTTGAGACAAAAAGCCCTGGTTGGCATTATATATACAAATCCATTAAATGTTACTCTGTATCTTGACATCAGAGTGCTGGTGACATCTTAAAATCCACACTGTTGTACCATGTTATCTTACCTGGGTTAGGTATTGGAGTTTACCAAGGTCCTCGTACTCAATGTCTCTCTTAGAACCGATGACTTCATCCACCTCCGCCTGGGCCCTGTGGATCAGTAAAAAGAGATTTGCTGGTTGTACTCAAATATTAAAATCTCTAAGGCTCTGGTGCCCAATCTGTGGTCCTTTGGTGCTTGCCATACACCCCCTGGACCATTGATTTTGTAATAGGGCTGTCATCTCTAGCAGTCTCGGGTAACACGTTAAAGTTGCCTACAGACAAGCATATCTCCAACCCCACCTGTAGTATGTCCACAATTTCTTACTATCTCCTCTAATAAGTATGCGGTCTCCAACAGTCTTACGTAACATTACATTTATTAAATATTATGTGCAGCCCTTTCCTGAGGTCAGGATTCGCGAATGAGGCCCTCCATACCTTGACAACCACTGCTCTAAAATGTAATATTAGATCTAGTACCCACTCACCCATATAACTTGCCTTGTATTATATTCAGGGCTACTGATAGAAATCACAGGGCCCCATACAGCCTACCCGACAGGGCCCCCCTCCTCTGAAAATATCAAATGATATTTTTACTAAACTGCAAACGCCAGCAATGCTATGCAGTCTGGGCAGAAATTATACCCCCGTTGAACAAAACCTGTGTAAGTGGATAGGAGCACAGAGGCAATATCTGCACCCCCACAGTGGAATTTCTGCCTTTAAAAGTCCCAAAGAGGAACCTGCTTGTTTTTATGGGAGACCAGATATAATGAATGCAGGCCCCGGGGAGGAGGAGAAGAAGGAGAAGGAGAAGGAGAAGGAGAAGGAGAAGGAGAAGGAGAGGAGAAGAAGAAGAAGGAGAAGGAGAAGGAGAAGGAGTTCTTTAACTCTACATTGAAATGACATCTACTCACTTTTTCAGGATCTCTGGATTTTGTGCCAGTAATTGGACAGCAAATGCCAACTGATTAGCAGTTGTCTCCATCCCTATAAAATGCAATATTTTTCTTTTAATTAGCTTTATTTACCCAGTACAGTGGAACCTTGGATTACGAAGAATATTTGTAATCCAAAGCACTTATCAAAGCGAGTTTCCCCATAGAAGTCAAGGGAAATGAAGATAATTCGTTCCACACTGACTTCTATGGTATGTAGTACCGCGTGTGGTGGGGGGCACCAGAGACACTCAGAAACACAGGGGAACCAAGTGTTTCCGAGTGCATCCGAGCGGGTCCGTATGTCACCGGCGCCCCCGCACCTACTGCACACCACAGAGGCTTGAATCCTGCTCGTTTTGCAAGACAACGCTCACAAACCGAGTCAGGATTTAAAAAGATAATAACAATCAGTATATACTGGTTACATTTTGGACCTAGCATTGTATGCATGTCACAATGCTTAGGCTGTGTTCAATTGCGTTGTGAAAACATCAATAAAACGTTATTTGAAAATAAAATTAAATAAATAATAGCTCGTATTGCGAAACGCGAGATAGAGAGATATATCTAAGCGAATGGAATGTAACAATTAATAATAACAGTAATAAAACCTTTTTATCAATTATTAATTTGTTCCATTCCATTTGTTTAGATGCAGCATTCATTATTTCGGATAATTCTCAACTTCAGATAAATTTGTTTTCGTTACGTTCACAAACGGACAAATTTGAAAGGAAATTCCAATACCTATAATTTAATAGTTAGTTATTATTTTGAACCTTACCGATTTTCCTTTTTTTTTTCAGATTTTAGAATTTCCGAATTTTGCAATTTCGAAAATTTCGGAATCCGAAAATTTAGATTTGCAAATTACGGATTTTCGAATTTCAGAATTTTTTCTGAATTTCCAAAAAAAGCAAAAAGTCCAAGTGTGACATGTTTTTTTTTTTTTAACCCTTTACAAAGTTTCACCCACTCATGGGGGTTGTTTGACCTGGATTAGCCAATGTGTTAATATGAGTTTATACCAATGTGGTTCCTCTTACATGGGAACATCTGATTGCCTTCTGGAAGACCAACAGGGAATTTTTTTTTTCCCTGCTGGAGCAGATAGGATCATGTTTTATAGTGTTTTTCCCTTCTCCTAGATCACTGTGGCTATAGGATTCTGTATATGGGAGGTTTTCTAGTTATTTATTATGTTTATAGCACCTCTTTATCCATGCTTATAGCCAAGGTTGGGTCAAGGACTAGGCAGAAGAGGTGGACGCCTTGGAGGCTTCAGCAGGAGGGCTGGTGAAGTAGTTCACAGCCAGGGGCGGACTGACCATTTGGCCACTCGGGCACTGCCCGAGGGCGCCGGGCGACTAGGGGGCCCCATCAGAGTTGCCAGCCTCAGTAAAACCAAGCACAGTATGTAAAAATCTGTGTTTTTTTTACATCTGTCTCTGAAATGTCCCTTACCGACATCCTTTTGGTCTAAAAATCCAGAGATTATAGCTGTCCCACCTCTCCAGTACCTTCTCAGCCAATAGAAACATGTCTGTGTATACTGTGTGTACATGAATGTGTATACTGTGTGATTTTATACTGTGTGGCCCCATAATCTCTGATTGCCTGGGGGCCCCATAATCTCCTAATGCTCGTGGGCCCCATGAGTTGTCAGTCCGCCCCTGTTCACAGCTCATTTAAGGGGGGGGGGTGCACTTTGACCTTTTAGCCTAGGGTGCTATAGGACCTTCCAAAAATCCAAAAATACTTCAAAGATTTGTTAACTTTTAACACTCAGGTTTTGGAATGAATGTAACACACTGAATGAAGACTATATACACTGTTGGAAAATTGTTTGGAGAAATTTTTTTTCTATTTTGCGCCTTTGATTTTTCTCATCACTGTGGTCTAAAACAAAATATCAATTTGACTGGCTAATGGATAGAAAACCGAACGAATGTTCATAAATAGAAAATTTTAAAATAAAGTTCTACTATGGCCAACTTTAGTCAGCAGTGTAAAGTCTATAGAAGAGTTCTTCTCAGGACTAGAGCATTGCAGGACATCAAGACTAAAACTTGAAGGTACATTGGGAATTTGCACTAGATACACACCAGCAATGAAGAATGTTACAAAATTGTCTATCATGACCTCGATGTCACACTCATCTTCTAGAGCTGTAAAGAGAAAACAGGAAGATTACAATGATGCATTTTCTATTTTTTGAGGTCTTCCATAATTGTTTGCATTAATAACATAGATTAGTGGTCTCCAAACTGCGCCCTTTGCTTGCTTTTATCTGGCCCCCAAGACGCTATTACTCCCACTGACATCAATATAGGGGCACTATGCTTCCCACTGATACCAACAAGGGGACAATATTGCCCCCAATGACAACAGCGATGGGGCACCATTTCTCCCACCAACACCAATGATAGGGCACTATTCCTTATGTCTCCCACTGACACCAACAACAGAGCACCATTCCTCCCACTGACACCAACAATGGAGCACTATTCCCCCCACTGACCCCAATGATGGAGCACTATTTCTCCCACTGACCCCCAATGATGGAGCATTATTCCTCCCACTGAAACCAATGATAGCTCGCTATTCCTTCCACTAACACCAACAATGGGGCACTATTCCTTATTCCTCCCACAATGATGGGGCACCATTCCTCCCACTGAAACCAATGATAGCTCACTATTCCTTCCACTAACACCAACAATGGGGCACTATTCCTTACTCCTCCCACTCACCCCCAATGATAGGGCACTATTCTTTTCCCTAATATCAAAGATGGGGCGATGTTTACTCCCACTGATGTCATTTTCTACTCCCACTGCCCACAGTCCGCCCCCCCCCCCCCCTCCCCCAAAGTCTGAAAGACAGTAAACTGGCCCTCTGTTTAGAAAGTTTTGAGCCCTCTGATATTGATGTTATGAGATCACCTTTAGGATTGACATTATGGTTGCCACCTCATCCCTTTAAACCCGAACACATATTAATTACACAGATTCTGTGGCTGATTAAGGTGGGAATTAAGCTCACTTGGTGCCTTATCTGCATTTAATTAGCCTCCGAACCTGTGTAATTCAAAGCTGTTCGGGTTTAAAGGGATGAGGTGGCAACTCTAATTGACATTAGTGAGCTGAAGGGCTCTAAAATGATTTACTGCGTCTGTCTTGTCTATCTATAGAACATGGCGGCACATTTTCCACGGGAATAAGTGACAACACTTACCAGCACCTCTAAGGATCTGTGTCAGTATATCTCCAGGAACCTCTGCCCCTTCTTGTACCATCTTCTGTCTCTTCTCAATACATTCTTTTCCCGTTTTACGGAGAAGAAGTATTGAGTCTCGAATCTCCTGGACAATGGACCGTTTTGATGGAAGAACCTTTGTTTAAAAAAAAAAAAAAAAAATAAAAAAGGAGCACAGACACGCACATTTATTACACTTTAAACTTTGGGGGTCTGTGTATAAGTGGTTTGCTGAACAAATGTGATATACATGCGCTTAGCTCAATGAAACTTACTGTATTCAGCATTATATAGCTATCTCTTATGACCACAAGCCCCCTCTAGTGGCCAATTTTTTTTTCCCCCTGATTGGGGTATTTAAAAACAAATACCACGTTATGGCCAGTAGATGATACTCACAATCATATGAGATGGTTATTTTACATAATACGGCAAGTTTGGTTGAAACGGATGTGTGTCACATTCATTAAGGAACTTTTTATACATAGAGTTGTATGAAATTTTAAAGTTCCAATATTATATCCTCCTAATTTCACAAAAATTTGTCACAGGAGTTCTCACCCAGGGGCCAAAGGAGCTACACCTAGGAGCCAGAAGTCAGGAGGTTTTACTCAGGAGTCAGATGAGCTCTAGCCAAGAGGTCTCACCTAGGGGCCAGAGGAGCCCCAGCCAGGAGCCAGAAGAAGGTCTCACCAAGGGGTCAGCGGAGCCTGAGCCAGGAGGTGTCATCCAGGGGTCAGAGGAGCCCCAGCCAGGAGCCAAGAGACAGGGGGTCTCACCCAGGGACCAGAGAAGCCCCAGCCAGGAGCCAAGAGATCAGAGGTCTCATCCAGGGCAGGGTCAGAGAAGCCCCAGCCAGGAGCCAAGAGACAGGAGGTCTTACCCAAGGGTCAGAGGAGCCCCAGCCAGGAGCCAAGAGACAGAGGGGTCTCACCCAGGGACCAGAGAAGCCCCAGCCAGGAGCCAAGAGGTGTCACCCAGGGGTCAGAGAAGCCCTAGCAAAGAACCAAGAGATAGGAGGTCTCACCCAGGGGTCACAGGAGCCCCAGCCAGGAGACAGGTGGTCTCACACAGGGGTAGAAGGAACCCCAGCCAGGAACCAAGAGACAGGAAGCCTCACTTAGGGGTCAGAGGAGCCCCAGCCAAGAGACAGGAGGCATCACCTAGGGGGCCAGAGGAGCCCTTGCCAAGAGCCAGGAAACAGAAGGTTCCACCCAGGAGTCAGAGGTGCCCTAGACCAGGGCTCAAAATTTCAAGTCCAGAGCTACTAGCCAGGCCTCAAGGGTTACTCGCCACCAGTTGCCCCGCCCCTAAACCCGCCCTCATAAATGATCTCATTAAATGACACTTTAATGTTTTATGCAATTAAGTTATAAAAATATTAACAACTTTATCCATGCCTGCCAATGCAGCCTGTGTCCCCATGTGCAGCCTGTGTCCCCCATGTGCAGCCTGTGCCCCCCCCCCCATGTGCAGCCTGTGTCCCCCCCCCCCCATGTGCAGCCTGTGCCCCCCCCGTGTGCAGCCCGTGCCCCCCCCGTGTGCAGCCCGTGCCCCCCCCCGTGTGCAGCCCGTGCCCCCCCCCCGTGTGCAGCCCGTGCCCCCCCCGTGTGCAGCCCGTGTCCCCCCCCGTGTGCAGCCCGTGTCCCCCCCCGTGTGCAGCCCGTGTCCCCCCCCGTGTGCAGCCCGTGTCCCCCCCCGTGTGCAGCCCGTGTCCCCCCCGTGTGCAGCCCGTGTCCCCCCCCCCCCCCCCATGTGCAGCCCGTGTCCCCCCCCCCCATGTGCAGCCCGTGTCCCCCCCCCCATGTGCAGCCCGTGTCCCCCCCCCATGTGCAGCCCGTGTCCCCCCTCCATGGTGCAGCCCGTGTCCCCCCTCCATGGTGCAGCCCGTGTCCCCCCTCCATGGTGCAGCCCGTGTCCCCCCTCCATGGTGCAGCCCGTGTCCCCCCTCCATGGTGCAGCCCGTGTCCCCCCTCCATGGTGCAGCCCGTGTCCCCCCTCCATGGTGCAGCCCGTGTCCCCCCTCCATGGTGCAGCCCGTGTCCCCCCTCCATGGTGCAGCCCGTGTCCCCCCTCCATGGTGCTGCCTGTGTCCCCCCTCCATGGCGCTGCCTGTGTCCCCCCTCCATGGCGCTGCCTGTGTCCCCCTCCATGGTGCTGCCCGTTTCCCTCCATGGTGCTGCCCGTTTCCCTCCATGGTGCTGCCCGTGTCCCTCCATGGTGCTGCCCGTTTCCCTCCATGGTGCTGCCCGTTTCCCTCCATGGTGCTGCCCGTTTCCCTCCATGGTGCTGCCCGTGTCCCTCCATGGTGCTGCCCGTGTCCCGCCATGGTGCTGCCCGTGTCCCCCCGTGGTGCTGCCTGTGTCCCCCCATTGGTGCTGCCTGTGCCCCCCCCCCCCATGGTGCTGCCTGTGTCCCTCCATGGCGCTGCCTGTGTCCCCCCCTCCATGGTGCTGCCTGTGTCCCCCCATGGTGCTGCCTGTGTCCCCCCCCCCATGGTGCTGCCTGTGTCCCCCCCATGGTGCTGCCTGTGTTTCCCCCCCCCATGGTGCCTCCTGTGTCCCCCCCATGGTGCTGCCTGTGTCCCCCATGTGCTGCCTGTGTCCCCCCATGTGCTGCCTGTGTCCCCCCATGTGCTGCCTGTGTCCCCCATGTGCCTGTGTCCCCCCATGTGCCTGTGTCCCCCATGTGCTGCCTGTGTCCCCCCATGGTGCTGCCTGTGTCCCCCATGTGCCTGTGTCCCCCATGTGCTGCCTGTGTCCCCCCATGGTGCTGCCTGTGTCCCCCCATGTGCTGCCTGTGTCCCCCCATGGTGCTGCCTGTGTCCCCCCATGGTGCTGCCTGTGTCCCCCATGTGCAGCCTACCTGTGGAGGAGAAGAGAGGAGAGCTGCCATTGGGAGATCACAGCAGGGAACATCACAGCTTTCGTTTCATCATAAGCTGTGTGTTCCCCCGCCGCGCGCCGTCACATAAGCCCCTCCCCTTGTCCGGGGAAGTTTGATACATGTCACCCGTCCTAGGATTGGACGGGTGATCTGTCTATCAAAGTCCCGGAAAAGGGGAGGAGCTTATGTGACGGCGCGCGGCGGGGGAACACACAGCTTATGATGAAACGAAAGCTGTGATGTTCCCTGCTGTGATTTCTCAGTGGCGGCTCTTCTCTCTTCTCCTCGCCAGCCCTCAAAAATTACTCGCAAAATGCGAGTGTAATTTTTGAGGGCTGCCCTAGACAGTAGCCAGCAGACATAAAGGTGCATTGTGTTGCTTGTTAACATGCGTTAGGGCAGCCCACTGAGATCAAAAGGTTGCCGATGCACCAAAACATCCCAAAAATCAGATATAGCACAAAATCTTTAAAGTGATTGTAAACAACACCTTGTAAAACAACCCATTCCGTTTAAAATAGAAATGAGAGGCAAACATTTGTGTATATGTGTGTGTGTGTGTGTGTGTGTGTGTGTATATCTGGAATATGCAATTTTGGGTTTACATATTCTTTCATATAACACACTATTGTGCATTGCCGTGCATATCTGTGGGCTGCAACGCATGTACATTGTTTTGGTGCGCTGGGATGCCATTCAAAATGAATTGCACCACAGTGCAGCAACATATGTAACAATGACAAGTCTTCTTTTTAGCTGGTTTACATTTTTTTCCTATAAAATTGTGTTTTTCTTTTACAAGCATCCAGCTTTTAAACAAAAAATTTAAAAGTTTTTTTCCTTTACAGTTTGTATTTTGCCAACACTCACTCGAACAAGGGGATTTCTCATCTCAACCATTCCTTTCATGGCCATGAGGATGGCTCGCGGGAACGGCGTCTGGTTGTCTTGTATGGTATTCAGATCCATGTCAAACGCAACCTGCCAAATATACACACAGACAATATAAACATATGGACATCCATTGCGTTGTTACACTTTCATAAGGAGCGGCGAGTGCCTGACTCCCATACCCTGACAAGGTAGCTATGTGTGTGTCTTGTGGATATAACAACAGCTAAAAGTTTTTACTATGTGTTATTGTTATACAATGTCTGACCGATGTATTTTATCTTTGATTGTGAGACCTGTTTTCTTTCAACTAACCCCAAGTGTGTCCTGACGAAGCAATAGCGAAACTCGTTGACGCACAGGGGCTCACTGCCATCCAATTGGTGTTAACTCTTTGTTTACACTAGACACCTATGACCATCATATGTGTATAGTATGTTTTTGATTCTTTTTCTATTTGACCTGTCTGTTGTGACTCATTGTTAATAAAGCATTTATTTTATTATACTCTTGTCCATTTTGCGTAAAAAGTCTGAACCAAAGACCTTTCTTGTATTAAGAGAGGTATGGACTCCAGAGAGAGAGATATCATTTTGCCCCCCTGTTCAAATCATTAGTAAGACCTCATCTGGAATATGCAGTTTTGGGCACCAGTTCTCAAAAAGGATAAATCGGGGAACTGGAGAAAGTGCAGAGAAGGGCAACCAAACTGATAACTAGGCTATGAGGAAAGATTAGAGGAACTGAATTTATTCTCTCTTGAGAAGAGGAGAATAAGGGGGGATATTATCAACATGTTAAAATATATAAGGGGTCCATATAGTGAACTTGGTGTTGAGTTATTCATTTTACAGTCAACACAGAGGACAAGGGGGCACTCTTTACGTCTGGAGGAAAAGAGATTTCATCTCAAATACGGAAAGGTTTCTTCACAGTTAGAGCTGTGAAAATGTGGGATAGACTCCCTCTAGAGGTGGTTCTGGCTAGCTCAGTAGATTGCTTTAAGAAAGGCCTGGATACTTTCCTAAATGTACATAATATAACTGGGTACTGACATTTATATGAAAAAGAAAAAACTGCGCCAGGTAAATTAGCTAAAATATCTATACCCTAATCAAAACAATCAGATCAATGACTGTTAATACATGACTGGTGGATAAAAAACACACAAATAATATTCGGAGATAATAATGATAGGTATTAGGTAATTGGCATATTATTTGTGTGTTTTTTATCCACCAGTCATGTATTAACAGTCATTGATCTGATTGTTTTGATTAGGGTATAGATATTTTAGCTAATTTACCTGGCGCAGTTTTTTCTTTTTCATATTGCATTGTGTTTATCCCACTATCCTGCAGCCGGGTTAGGTATTAATTATTTTTGTACTCAATTTATTTTGTCCCTTTTCCCTATCCCTCTCCCCTTCCCTTCCCCCCTCCTGCTCTATTTTGGTTAGCGCGGTTTTTCCTGTTAACACTACTGACATTTATAGGTAAAGTTGATTCAGGGAAAATTTGAATGTCTCTCGGGGGATCAGGAAGGGATTTTTTTCCCCTGCTGTAGCAGATTGGAGCATGCGCTGCTGGGGTTTTCTTTTTGCCTTCCTCTGGATCAACTGTGGGTATAGAATTGGGTATATTGGATTGTACGATATTTTTTATTTTTATTTTTTTTTATGGTTGAACTGGATGGACTTGAGTCTTTTTTCAGCCTAGCTAACTATGTAACTATGTAACCAGGGCCTTTTTGTCTCTTTACCCCTTTTGACTCCCATACCACTAATGCCATTCCTCTGTTCCACCACTAGGGTGGAAGTAGCTTACCTTGGCAATGACATCCAAGGTCACCTTACTGAACATATCGTGCATTTTAACTTCTGTTTTTCCGTCCGCCATCTCAGACAGCTTTTCCACCAACTCCTCCGCTTTGTCATTGAACGTTCCCATTAAACCCATCAGGAACCTGCAATAAAGGCTCAACATCAACTCTGCTTTCTAAGCTCAAAATTCTACAATTGTTTAAAGTAGATCTAAACCATAACTGGAGGACACCTAGTCCCGTGCATCATAAATACAGTAAATGGCCTTTTTTCTTCTTTTTTTTTTTTTTTTAAATGTGGTTTGCACAATCTCAGTGCTGCTGATCTCCTGCAGCTGCCTTCAGTCACTTCCTATGGTTAGCATTTTTTTGCTATTCAGCACTGCGCTACTAACTGGCGATTGCACAGTCCTGCTACACCATATGCACATTACATTTTTATCATTTTTTTCACACAAAAAGAGCTTTCTTTTGGTGGTATTTGACCACTGTTTTTTTTTTCCTTTGTGATATAAATGAAAAAAGACAAAAGAATTTGAAAACGAAACAATATTTTTTTTTTCTGCTATAAAACATATTAAAACAGAAATCAAGTTTCTTCATGAATTTTGGGCAAAATGTAGTCTGCTACATGTCTTTGGTAAAAAAAAAAAAAAAAAAAAAAAAATCTGAATAAGTGTATATTATTTGGTTTGCGTGAAAGTTATAGTGTATTGTATAAACACTAACTTTTTTTTTTATACCAGTAGTGGCGGTGATCAGCGACTTATAGTGGGACTGTGATAATATGGCGGCAATGTAACACTAGCTGATGCTGGCTGGCGAAGTACACTGACATCAATAGTGACACTGATACAGTAATTAGTGCTGTACACTGTTACCAGTGGCGGAACAACCAGGGTCGCACCAGTCGCACTTGCGACTGGGCCCTGAAGTTCCGTCACTGTGGGGGGGCTCACTGGCCCGCCCGCACGTTCTCCCCGCCTGGGACCGCCCGCACGTTCTCCCCCGCCAGGGGACCCGCCGCACGTCCTCCGCTGTCCAGGGGCCCGCCCACACGTCCTCCCCGCCGGGGGCCCGCCCGCACGTTCTCCCCCGCCGGGGACCCGCCGCACGTCCTCCGCTGTCCAGGGGCCCGCCCACACATCCTCCCCCGCCGGGGGCCCGCCCGCACGTCCTCCGCTGTCCAGGGGCCCGCCCACACGTCCTCCCCCGCCGGGGGCCCGCCCGCACGTTCTCCCCCGCCGGGGACCCGCCCGCACGTTCTCCCCCGCCGGGGACCCGCCCGCACGTCCTCCACTGTCCAGGGGCAGACGCTGGAAGGTAAAGTCAGCTGACACCAATGCAGCTCTCCCCTCTGCAGGAGATCCCATAACACAAGAGCATCCCTGGAGGTATGGAGCGACTGACAAAGTAAGTGACTAGTGCAACTGATCCCAACCTCTGCCTCTTACTGACCCCTGTCACTACCACAGATCTTATCCCTATCCCCCCATGGGATAGGGATGAGATCTGTGGTGGGGGGATGGGATCAGTATGAGGCAGAGGTGGTGGTGGGGGAGGATAGCACCACCACTGCCACTGCTCCCACCCCCCCTCACCGCCATCACCGCCACTAATCCCACCAACCCCCACCACTGATCCCCACCCCCCTCACCACCACTGCCACCACCACCGCCAATGATCCCAACACCGCCACTAATCCCACCAACCCCCACCACTGATCCCATAACCGCTGCCGCCACTGATCCCATCACCGCTGCCGCCACTGATCCCACCACTGATCCCACCCCCCTCACCACCACTGTCACCACCACCGCCACTGATCCCATCACCGCCACTAATCCCACCAACCCCCACCACTGATCCCATCACCGCCACTGATCCCATTACTGATCCCACCCCCCTCACCACCACTGCCACCACCACCCCCCTCACCACTGCCAGTGATCTAGCCCCCCTCACAGCCAAAACTGATCCCATCCCCCCACCACTGCTGCTACTCATCCCATCCAACCCCCACCACTGCCACCACTTATGCCATCCCATTCTCCCGTCACTGCCACCACCGCTTACTGCCACTCATCCCAGCCCCATGCTTCAGGGGGTCCATGTGTCACCCCTGTACACCTGGATAGGAGGGGTAGCAGGCGGCATATAGAGGAACCAATACCCTCCATTTTCCTCCTGAAGTCATGGCTGCAGGAAGAAAATGGAGGGGATTGGGTCCCCTATATGCCGTCACCGCCGCTCTTCCTATCCAGGTGTACAGGGGTGACACATGGGCCCCTTGAAATATGGGGCTGGGTCGCCCCGGGGGTCAGGGGGCCCTTCATGGTTTCTTGCACCGGGGCCCTGAAGGTTCTAGTTACGCCTCTGACTGTTACTGTACTAATGACACTGGCTGGGAAGGAAATAACATCTAAGGGTGATCAAGGGGTTAAATGTGTGCCTAACAATGTTTACTGTGTGTATTATGTTCTGCTTTTACTAAGTGATCTTCCCCTGCAGGGAATAAAAAAAAAGCAAGATCACCTGTTAGGCTGCATTCTCACCTGAGCGTAGCATCTTTGAGCGTTTTATGCACGTTTTTGGCACATTTTTATGTGAGAATTGCTCATTTTATTATTTGCCAATAGAGAAAACTATTATCTGGTATTTCTTTTTTATTCATTTAATATTCTTATCATTAGCTACTACTACTACATAAATAAATACATTCAATAAATGAATACTAAGTAATAATAAATAATTAACCCCTAAACTTAACCTCTAACCCTTAATTATTATTACTATTATTTTTTTATTTTTTTTAACTAAACACCCTAACGAACACAGAATAAAGAATTTAATTATTAATATTATTAGTTTATTTTTTTGAGTTTGCGTGTTTATTATATTATTATTAATAATTTATTATATTATATATTTTTAAGATTAGGGGTTATAATTTATGTTCCATTCAGTTTCTAAACACTACGCCATTCATCATGACCGCAATCCAGCTAACACTTTGTTTCTTGGCCTTGATAAATATAGTTCCCACTGGAGGGGAGGGTCTCTGGTAAGGGAACTCTCCACGCTAGAAATGTCCTGGATTTATAGGGTCCGGTGTTACACCCCTCATGGTTTGAATGTAGACACCGACGTCAATGCCTTCATTGACAATGGCTGATGTTCTTGTTGATTATTATGTTTTAATGTTTTTCTTTTTTCATTCTGTTTACAAAGTTTTTATTGTAAACCTATTCTGAGTTTCTGGTGCCTATATGTGTCCAACTTTAGGGTGGTGTAAAATTACCAGGCCCCATAGGCTATAGTAATGAGGATTAGATGGACATGAGTTCTTTCTAATATATAATTTCTTTAGTTACACGTACGCTTCCTTACCCCTTTTAGCTGATTTAATGATCCTGCTGATGGGTGGAGTGAATAGGACCATCTTTTTGCCCATTGAGGGTCTTGGATACGTGCTGTTTTTACGTGTCACATGAACTCGAGTGGCCATATATTATATACTTATGGTCATGCTTGTAATATCATCTGTTATTTCAAATTAATAGATTGACACCTATTTTTAATGTTCTAACAGTCTATAGACTGATGTATCCGAATTAGCATTGGTGTGCTCATCATTGCAACAATACCATTGTATTCCCATAAAGAATAGTTTGGGTGTCATCCAATCCAATCTTTCTTTTTCCTCATGTACATTCCCCATATTCTGCTTTATATTTTCCACTTTTTAATTTTAATACTGGTCTTTTTTCTTTTGCTTCAGCCACTAACAGACCTCCTAACAGATGTCTTTCCTGCAATTGGTCTGGCTTATGAAATTAAAAACATCGAGTTTTCTTTTTTTTTGCGTTTTGTTTGGTATTGCGCAATTAAAATTTCCCTGGACCAGAAATAGATTACCTGTGGGATGTCTCTTTCCTAACGGGATCCACTCTATTTAGGTCATTTAGCCTGAGGGGTTTTGTGTATCCCACTTTCTGGCTAATATTATGCAATGGTCCCGACCTAAGGGCTACTTTGCCCTTCTCCAAAATGGTTGACGGACGATGGCGCCAGCACTTCAGAATTGGGTGTCCATTGCGCATGTCTGTTATAAAAGGTGGTGAGTCAGCACGCCGCCCGTGCCCCTGGAAGACGGCACCTTTGACGAAACGGCGTAGGGAGAGCGGCGTGCTGACGTCACCGCGCTAAGACCCGGAAGCTACGGGCAGCTAATACGAGCCGGCCGGCTTTTTATCTTGATGCTACCCTTTTACGACTTTCTTGTAAGTGTAAACCCCGCTTTTTTAATTAAAACTGTTTATTAGAGTGATACACTATGGAGTCCATTTTATTTATTTCCACATGACATCTATCTATGACCTCTGAGGAAACCGTTACCCTTACCAGTGCAAGCCATCCTGCCTCCTCCTGAGACCCGTGGCTGGGGAGATAAGCCTAAGGCCCGTATGATCTCTGTGACAGGAGATCTCTGGAGTCGGTAAGAGGCTGCTATACTCGGTGGTGGAGATCATTCCTATTGGGTCACTTCTTTCCCTATGGTGCATGCTGAGTGATGTCAACATTGGACCTTTCGGTCATCTGATATTTGGACAATGTGCTAACCATTCAACCTGGTGCTCATTTGTGATGCTTATTGTATGCATGGTTACAGTTTGCTTTTGATCCATGTGTGGTCCTAATGAGTTTATCTCTGAGTACTTTGCAGTGTACTATTGATTTATCACTGTTTTTAGTCACACTTCACTTTTATCACTGGTTTATGGTATTATTATTATTATATTTTTTTGCAGCGCAGTCATTTTTCTATATTCTGTTATTCTAATGTGGGTATCTCGCATTTATGACTGCAGCAGCTCTTAGCTTTTAGTTTTTTTCAACACTTTAGCATTTTTGTGACACATTATTTAACTATAATCTGTCTTTATTTTGGGACAGCGCAGTAACACACACCTTTCCACTTTTTATAATTTATGTGTAGCGCTGGCTCCTAATGAGCAGACGCTATTATTTTTCAAAATTAAGTTGCCGGAGGCCGCAGTTGGGCTTCAGGCTAATTTCTCTAAATTACTGGTTTCTGTACTGGTTCAGCTGGGTTGCACTGGGTTCTCCTTGACCGCAGGTGTCGCTGTCACCGCCGGTAAGTGTAGAAGCGCAGTTCAGCTGGGTGTGTTTTTCCTGCTGTGCCTTCTGGGAGATGGTATTTAAGGTACCGACGCCAGGTTGGCGGGGTTGTTGTTGCTTGCTTTTTGCTCTTCATTGGGTTCTTCTTGACCCAGACCCCATGGCCCCATGGCCCCCCAGTGGAAGTCTTTTTTAGACGAAACGCGCCGGGTGAGGTTCACTATTCCCCATACTGCTTTTTACATTCTGATCACTTTTATACTTTTCATTTTTTTGTCATGTTGCTTTTTTTCAATAAAACCTTCTGATCTACACTATTGGAGCCCCCCCCCCCTTTTCTTTCTTCTTTCCATACATATGGTTTGAAAATATCCGGGGGGAGTACCCTTTTCCGAGTCTGCATATACCTGCTGTGGCAATACAGTATTGGTTCCAGCCATCCCTTGCAGATTCCATTTTGGATTCCACTACCCTTGTTACATGGTAGTGGCCTACAGCTGACTCAACGATCCACGGTCTGACCATTGGTATCATCTTCGTGGGACCGGATGAAAAGAACAGCCGAGTACATCTGCCTGCCCCAAGGAGTACAGTGAAAGTTCAGCCCATTGGCTTCCTCGAGCCTTTTCATGCCTGTTTGGACTCCCTGTCGCTGACAGGTGGTCCACCTGTTCCGGTAAGCATACATCTATTCCATTCTTATCGTAGAGAGTGCCTGATTGGAAGATTTGCACGATTCAAGACACCCATGTCCTGACATCATTTATTCACCTTTGTGGGACAATCACGTTTACAATACGTTATCACTATTTTTCTTCTTTTTATTTTTGTGGGACATTTATGTTTATATTTATGTATCACATGGAGAAGTTTTAGGTATAGTGTTCACTTTTGGTTTTACACTTATTTACCTACTTTAGCGCTACATTTTTTACTCACATTGCTTTTGAATTTTGTCACATTCTTGTGTAGCTGCTTTCACTTTTTTTGCATTGTTATTTTGAGTTTAGCGCAGTAATTATTTTATACCCACTTTGAATTTACACAGGGGTCCTGTGCGTCTTTTGGTCCGTTTCAGGTCCGAATTCAGCCCAAAAATTTGGGCTGAAATCGGACCTGAAACGGTGAATGGGGACACACTGGACCCCTGCGGTAATAGTGTGAACCCAGCCTAAATGGTCTCTCAGTCCGGTTCAGTAATGCCACATTTCCACTGAGCAGATCGGTTCAGGTCGGTACAGTTTGGAAGGGTTAGAATGGTCCGGCCTATTCAAGTGAGCATTTCCACTGCAAGTCGGACCACCAGGGTCCATACAGGGTTTAGAAAGAATGCCTAGCTTGGCCTCACACTGATTGGCAGACGTTTTTCTGTCCGCCAATCAGTGGAATGTATCGTAGCTCCGCCCTAACCGAACCGTTCCATTTTCTATGGCCCCACATCTGAAGCAGGACCCTAAATGGTGCGGTATGGTTCGGTTGTATGGGCCGCTTTCATAATGGAAACACTGAAAATAGCATACCGTACCGAACCGATCCACTCAGTGGAAACGAGGCATTAGTTACATTATCATGGGGAAGACTGTTGTCCAGAAGACAGTCATTGATACCCTCCACAAGGAGGGTAAGTCACAAAAGATCCTTGCTAAAGAAGCTGGCTGTTTACAGAGTGCTGTATCCAAGCATATTAATGGAAAGTTGAGTGGAAGGAAAAAGAGTGGTAAAAGGCAACAAGCAACAGGGATAACAGCAAGAATTTGGGGGATATTCACAAGGAGTGGACTATGGCTGGTGTCAGTGCTTCAAGAGCCACCACACACAGATGTATCCAGGACATGGACTACAACTGTCGCATTCCTTGTGTCAAGCCACTCCTGCACCAGAGACAGAAGCGTCTTACCTGGGCTAAGGAGAAAAAGGACTGGATTGTTGCTCAGTGGTCCATAGTCCTCTTTTCAGATGAAAGTAAATTTTGCATTTCATTTGGAAATCGCGGTCCCAGAGTCTGGAGTGGCAAGGCACAGAATCCAAGTTGCATGAGGTCCAGTGTGAAGTTTCCACAGTCAGTGATGATTTGGGGAGACATATCATCTGCTGGTGTTGGTCCCACTGTGTTTTATCAAGTCCAAAGTCAGCGCAGCCTCTACCAGGAAATTCTGGAGCTCTTTACGCTTCCCTCTGCTGACCGGCTTTATGGAGATGCTGATTCCCTTTTCCAGCAGGACTTGGCACCTGCCCACACTGCCAAAAGTACCAATACCTGGTTTAATGATCATGGTATCACTGTGCTTGATTGGCCAGAAAACTCGCCTGACCTAAACCCCATAGAGAATCTGTGGGGTATTGTCAAGAGGAAGAGGAGACACCAGACCAAACAATGCAGAGGAGCTGAAGGCCGCTATCAAAGCAACCTGGGCTTCCATAACACCTCAGCAGTGCCACAGGCAGATCACCTCCATGCCACGCCGCATTGATGCAGTAATTCTGATTCATGCAAAAGGAGCCCCGACCAAGTATTGAGTGTATACTATACTGTACATGGACATACTGTCACTAAGCCAACATTTCTGTATTAAATTTTTTTTTATTGATCTTATGTAATATTAAAATTTTCTGAGGTACTGAATTTTGGGCTTTCACTAGTTGTAAGCCATAATCATCAAAATGAAAAGAAAGAAATGCTTGAAATATATCACTCTGTGTAAAACGCATCTATATAAAATATAGGACATTCACTTTTTGAATTGAATTACTGAAATAAATTACCTTTTTGATATTCAAATTTTTTTTGAGATGAACCTGTATGTATTCTTACTGGAGAGGGTTTACTTACGATCGGCTGAAGGCAGGATCCATCAGTCGTCTCTGCGTGTGCCAGTGCTGGTGATCCCGATCCGTCAGTAATCCTTTCCCCAAGAATCTAATGTAGGCAGAAAGCAAAAAAGAGGCATGTTGGATGAATACATTGAGCCCGGGTTGACACTTGTGCGGTGCGGGACACGGCATGCGATTCGCAAAGGAATTGCACCGAATTCCTGTGCACATCACATGCGATGTCTGTGCGATTTGAGCCGTACATTTTATATGGGTCAAATTGCATCGCATCCGCACCAAAATTATACAGGAAGCCCGGTTCACACTGGTGCTGTAACCGTATGCGATTTGAACAGGAATCGCACTGCAAAGACCATCTAGTAACCAATAAAAGAGACAAAAAAACAAAAAAAAACAAACAAACAATCATGCAATCCCTTATACTCAATCCTATACCCACAGTTGATCCAGAGGAAGGCAAAAAACCCCAGCAAAGCATGATCCAATTTGCTATAGCAGCTGGAAAAAATTCCTTCCTGATCCCCCTCTGCATCAGTGCGATCTCAGCCATTAATTCTAGATGGCTCAAATCGCACCACATCAAAATTGTGCAGGGCCCTTTTTTTTTGCTGCACCTGAATCAGATCACATTAGATGTTCACAAATTGCATTGCGTTATCTGAACCAATTTTGGGGTGTCGCTAACTTAACACACACACCCGCAGCGGTTCACATGAATGGGGTGCTGTCCGCCCAAAGTGACTCCCGTCACAGGTGCGATTTGGATGCGGTGAAGAAACTGCAAATTCAGTGTAAACAGGGCCAGACCCTTTTATTTTTCGCTGCACCTGAATCGCATCGTATGGGTGTCCTCTCTGATTTTTAGTTGCAACCTTATTTGTGCCACTTACCGTACTCCAAACAAATAGAATATATCTTCATAAAATTGGTCCTTCGGGTGCTTTGATGACATCAGGAATTCCTGAGACAATAGAACATCCAATTAATTTGGCAAGGTGTTTGCACGTATGGGTGCTCAACCTGTGGCCCTCCAGCTGTTGCAGAACTAAAAGTCCCATGAGGCATTGCAAGGCTGACAGTTACAATCATGACTCCTTAAGGCAGAGGCATGATGGGACTTGTAGTTCCGCAACAACTGGAGGGCCACAGGTTGAGCTCCATGTATTTGGCTTTGATGATGGTTTTACAGGCCTGTACTTACCTTTATTCCTTCAGGATCGGTAACAAGTAAAAAAACCTTGTGCAAACCATTGAAACGGACAACCGGGCCGTACTTCGACACCCTGAAACAAGAAAAATAATTTACCGTTCCTTTAACCACTTGCCTACCGGGCACTTACACCCCCTTCCTGCCCATTTTTCAGCGCTGTCGCACTTTGAATGACAATTGCGCGGTCATGCTACACTGCACCCAAACACATTTTTATCATTTTCTTAACACAAATAGAGCTTTCTTTTGGTGGTATTTAATCACTGCTGTTTTTTTTTATTTTTTACAACATCTGTAGATGTTCTTGTGGGTGTGGGGAAGACCATTTCTTGTTTTTTCGGGTGGGCGGCCGACCGCATGTCAGTGCTGGCTCAAGTCCCAGCCAGCCTTCCCTGGCGGAGTGATTTATCTCTCTCCACTCATCCATGGGGAATCTCCTGCTGTGTTATGGAGCTGGGATCTGAACTGTTCGGCGGCCGTCCACTCGCTGTAACAAAGCCCCGTCTCCTAAACTGTGATAGACAGAACACTGATCCAATGCCAGGAAATTGGATCAGTGTTCCGTCTATCACCATCTAGGAGGCGGGGCTTTGTTACAGTCAGTGGACGGCCACCGAACAGTTCAGACCCCAGCTCCATAACACAGCGGGAGCTACCCGTTCTGTGTAATCAGGGTGCTGATGAGGCTGCAGATGGGCACAGTGAGCCTGCATTAATGCCACTGATGAGGCTGCATTGGTGGGCACAGTGAGGCTGCATTGGTGGGCACAGTGAGGCTGCATTGGTGGGCACAGTGAGGCTGCATTGGTGGGCACAGTGAGGCTGCATTGATCTCTTGCATCATGTCCGCAGTCTCTGACCATCTCCTGTATCATCACAGTATTTCTTTTGGATAAACTAACTGGCTGGAGAAAGATAGGTATCACTTGAAGACAAACGTGCACTTTGTTTCAAGGCGGGGTCTGGGGAGTTTTCGGGTTTGGGTGTTATTATTATTAATAATATTAATGATAATTTAATATATTTAGAGGTTAATTATTTATGTATTATTAGTCATTTATTTTATTTATGATGATTTTTAGTTTTGTGTATTTAGTTTACATTTATTCATTCATATATTATTACCATTTTATTTAGAAATTTTTTTCATTTGAGCAGAAAATTGCGCAGAAACAAATGGCGCGTTTGTAATAATTTCTATGGGAACAAAAACAAAGGCAAAAACGCTCAGACCTGCCCGATTTGCGCTACAAAAAAAAAACTTTTTTGAGCATCAGGGGTTTGGCTTCAGGCGACTTGGAGTGGAGATGTGAACCAACTCCATAGAGAAGAATTGATTTATTTTCTCCTCCAGCGTCTGGGAGCTTCGAGCTACCAAATGCTGAGGTGTGAATGGGGCCTAAATGTTGGACTTTTAGATGCGATGTGAAATAGTTACTCTCATTTTTAACTGAACCCCCCCCTGTGAGATAAACACAAGACATAGAATAAACTTGGTTTGTTATTAGAACTTTATATTATAGAAATATCTGAAATATTTACCAGTCAAGGAGACAGTCATAAACAAGTCCGTTGTCCTTGGTCACTTTCATGAATGTCGGGGAATGACCCATGAAGAAGCTGCAATAGAGGAATCATGTTCATTGAGAATTAGATTATTAAATAAGGTGCAGTGCAAATTGTGCACCAATCAGAAGGTTTAACAGGCATGTTACCACAGTGTGTTCCCCCCCGCCGCCATACACCAGATACCGCCAATGACCGATCACTGTACTGGCCCACTGCCAATATCATGTGATTGCTGTGATCACAGAAGATCACACGACAATTGTACACAAAGGCTTCCTTTCATGCCATCAATTTTATACAATTGTGTCTCTAGCTGTGATTGGTCACAGGGCTCACAATATAGTTGCGAACGGTGAGTGAAATCTGATTAGTGCCTCATCCCTACTAGATAAACTAAAGAATATACAATCCCCCAGATGGTACTATTTTTGGCACTTTTACAACCACAAAGAAGTATAGATTGAAACAGTCACAGTGATCACATGGTACACACAGGGCAAATCACAGCTAATCATTAGCTGTGGCCAATCAAAGCTAATCAGAACAATACTCACCGAATGAATCAGCTTCATTCAGTAAAAATGGTTGCTCATACCAATTCAATTTATTGGTATAAGCAATCATATTGTGTAAAAAAAAAAAGAAAATAAATCCTGATGGTACTATGTTAACACTGTATTGCTCTGGTCACAATTTTTAGAAAATTGTAAAAAAATTGTAAAAAAAAGAGTAAATAAAAAAAAATGATTTATATATACCGAAGACTCATTCAGCTGTCAGTGGGGTTCCCCTGTTGACAGCTGGGCAATTGGATCTGTCAACAAAAAAAACAAAAATTTTATCAACAAGATTGCTCAGCTGCTGAAACAGAAAGATCAAAAAGAAACATTGTTTATTTTTGTGTCTTTCTGTTTATTCATCTACAGATCAAATGGATTAATTTAGTTCTGCAGATGAAGTCAGTTTAATCCCTTCATGCCTAAACCTTCTTCTGACACTTGTTGCTTACAAGCTAAAATCAGTATTTTTTTGCTACAAAAATTACTTGGAACCCCCAAACACACACACACACACACACACACACACACACACACACACACACACACACACACTACTTTTAGGTAGGTGCTTAGTAGTGTTTTCCTGACAGTGTAGGATGTAGAGACAGGCAAATTTAGCCAGGGCCGTGTTCTTTTACTAGGCCTGGTTGTTGATTCAGGGTTTGAAGTATCAGAATAGAAGGGGGTGTGGTCGCCTACACTTGGGCTCGGGGATACCGTCTCTGCTTGACAGCGGATTGTGCTGGAAAGAGAGGATGGGCTGAGACCCGAGTGTCAGGAAACCCCATGTGAGAGAATTGACAAATTGTTAATTGATATGGTCAAAGGTAGGGCTCTCATAAAAGAGGGGGGTCACATGCTCTGGGAGACCCAGAAGTTCAGAGGTGGAGAGGTTCGGAGGTTCGGAGATCCCGGAGCTCGGGAGCCGGAAGAAAGTCCAGGGAGGCCGAGGGTCTGGCCCCTGGAGACAAAGTCAACATGTAGCGCTAAGAGAAACACCGGACGTCCCATGTGGTGATGTGCCGAGCAGCGCGGGTGGAGGAGGAGGAAGTAGGAGCAAAGCGGAGGAAGAAGACTGGGTAATCGACTTTCTGTGAATAGAAAATGGACTGTTGATTGGGAGAGGGCAAAGGGAGTGCAAACCCAGGAGAGCTAATCCGGAACTTCTTACTGTGTATCCAAGGACCACAGTATCAAGCACTTTCAAGGACTGAGGTAAGTTTGACATACAAGTCATGGAAATAGGCAGTATGGCCTGTGGCTTTGAGCTCAACACCCACAGTATACCCATCAGTCTGGATCAGAAGGGATTATTCAGAGTAATGCTTATCGGTCCAAATTGGGAGTGCTGCACCAGAGAGAGAAATGGAACCAGGAAAGGATCGCTATAAAAAGGGACTTAATTAACAAAGCTAAGGCTACAGATTAACAATGTTTAACACAAAATTGGGGTCGGATGGGGCATCTCATATACCTCACTGAACAGCCCACCGATTTATACCCAGATAAAGAAATATAAATATGGATTCCTGACTGTTTGGTGTCATGTAATTGCATGGGGTATCAAAGCGGAGTGATTGGCAAAAAGGTAATGAACAAAAATCAGCAGCCCTCACGGTACCGCTACATATATATATATATATATATATATATATATATATATATATATATATATATATATATATATATATGAGTTTTTTTAGCAGAGACCCTTGAGAATAAAATGGCGGTTGTTTCAATACTTTATGTCACACTGTATTTGCGCAGAAGTCTTTCAAATTAAATTTTTTGGAAATAAATACACTTTCAGGAATTAAAATACATAAACAGTAAAGTTAGCCTAGTTTTTTTGTATAATGTAAAAGATTATGTTACGCCGAGTAAATAGATACATGTCACGCTTTAAAACTGCACACACTTGTGGAATGGCAACAAACAACGGTACTTAAAAATCTCCCTAGGCGTTGCTTTTAGAGTCTAACGATCGTGGCAATACCTCACATGTGTGGTTTGAACACCGTTTACATTAGAGGCCGTGACTTATGTGCTCGCTTCTGTGCGTGAGAAGGATGGAGCACAGGGCGGTGAGGTTGGCACCCAGGGCGGTGAGGTTGGCACCCAGGAGACATGGCAGGCAGGGCGGTGAGGCTGGCACACAGGAGACATGGCAGGCAGGGCAGTGAGGCTGGCACACAGGAGACATATCAGGCAGGTGAGGTTGGAACACAGGAGACATGGCAGGCAGGGTGGTGAGGTTGGCACACAGGAGACATGGAAGGCAGGGCAGTGAGGCTGGCACACAGGAGACATATCAGGCAGGGCAGTGAGGCTGGCACACAGGAGACATATCAGGCAGGTAAGGTTGGAACACAGGAGACATGGCAGGCAGGGTGGTGAGGTTGGCACACAGGAGACATGGCAGGCAGGGTGGTGAGGTTGGCACACAGGAGACATGGCAGGCAGGGTGGTGAGGTTGGCGCACAGGAGACATGGCAGGCAGGGTGGTGAGGTTGGCACACAGGAGACATGGCAGGCAGGGTGGTGAGGTTGGCGCACAGGAGACATGGCAGGCAGGGTGGTGAGGTTGGCGCACAGGAGACATGGCAGGCAGGGTGGTGAGGTTGGCGCACAGGAGACATGGCAGGCAGGGTGGTGAGGTTGGCGCACAGGAGACATGGCAGGCAGGGTGGTGAGGTTGGCACACAGGAGACATGGCAGGCAGGGTGGTGAGGTTGGCACACAGGAGACATGGCAGGCAAGGTGGTGACTTTGGCACACAGGAGACATGGCAGGCAGGGTGGTGAGGTTGGCACCCAGGAGACATGGCAGGCAGGGTGGTGAGGTTGGCACACGGATACACGTCAGGCAGGGTGGAAACATCAGATTCTTTAATTGTCATGTCATGTTCTCTATTGCAATCGTTCACATCTGACATACGTCATCTGCTGTTCACATATCTATTATTGTCATCTGGTGCGCACTCCCGCTGCGCAGTATAGTCAAAATCTGCTGAATACGTTCTATCAAAAAGCCGCTATCCATCACACATAATGTGTGGAATGCATCGCAGCCGTGGAACGCACTGTGTAACGCATTGCGCATGAGCAGTATACCAGGTAGCACCTTTCTGATGGGTAGCGGCTATCTGATAGACCCCTGGGATGTATGAAATAAATTTGCCTAGTCCAGGAAGTAACTAAAGAAATGTAAAAAAAATAAATAAAAAAACTGGTTTAACACAAGTAAATATCATATACTTTCCTATCTTTGTTGAATAGTCTATGTTAATTGAAGTTCCACTGTAAATTGTACCAAAAATGGGGTACTAAAATTCATTTTAGTGCATTTTTTCCTGAAAATATGTGTTTGATAAATATCTGCGTAGTTATTGCCCAATAGAAAAAAAAAATGCAACTATCACCATTTTATTTTCCAGGGTCTCTGCTTTCAGAAAATATAACATTTTGGGAGGGGTTTACAGTAATTTATAGCAAAAAAAAAAAAAATAGATGATTTTATCACAAAAAAATAAATAAATAGGCAAGTGGTTAAACATTGAGGCAAGACGCACAGGACTCCCGTGCAATTCACTTCGCCCCGGAGATGTGTGAACTGGTTCCATAGAGACCTGGTCACAATCTCCTGACATTTGAGAAATCCACATCCAATTCTCAATAGTGTGAACCCAGCCTGATACAAAGTTCCATGTTTGATGGATTTACGGTCCTTATATCTGCAGCAATGCAAAGTACTGAGCGCTCACCTGTCCCTGGGGGGTCCCGGGATGTAGTCATACTTCAGGTGGATGTAGTGGATGTAGGCACAGTAGAGGAGGAAGCAGAAGACAGCCAAGCCCAGCAGAACCAGGCAAGCCCAGGAGAAGGGAGCCCACAGGTCCATGCTGATTGCAGGAGGCTCTACAACGTTGTCACCTGCTTGTCAGGCTATATACAGGTGTTCTTGGTGCTGCAGGTGCAAGGTGTGTAAAGCAGTGGGTGGGGCCAGGGGTGGAGCCTTTCCTATCACAGTGTCATTTATCCAGAGGGCATGATGGTTGATTTATCATTACACCGCACAAATTTTCCTAATCTCATGATACTCCAATACTAAAAGCAACTCCCTCTGGAGCAGTGCAGACTGCTATAGGGATTATCAGCTTGCCCAGCAGTCCCTTAGGTATGAGATATGCATATTACTATTGGGCTGAGCTGGCCATACACTGGGCAATTTTTTAATGACCGTTTGCACAAAATTTTGTATGAAAATCATCATTATTACCTTTATTGCCATGACGAAGGTCATTCAAAAGTACTTAAAAAAAAGTTTGCTTTTTAACCACCTCCCACTCGCCATATAGACAAATGGCGGTGGTGGGGGGATGTCGCCGGTCTCTGTTGGGGGGGTTGATCTGTCGTAGGGGATCTGTACTAAAGGGTCTGTGTTGGGGGGGAGTCAGTCTGTGCTGGATGGAGAGTCTTTACTGAGGGGTTTGTGTTGGGGGAGGGGGGGGGGTCTGTACTGAGGGGGTAGGTCAGCCTGTGCCGAAGGGGGTCAGTCCTGTAGTACAGGGTTTTGTACTAGAGGGGGGGCAGTCTGTGCTGAATGGTATAATGGGGGGGGGCAGTCTGTGCTGAATGGTATACTGGGGGGGGGGGCAGTCTGTGCTGAGGGGTCTACTGGAGGGGCAGTCTGTGCTGAATGGTCTACTGGAGGGGGCAGTCTGTGCTGAATGGTCTACTGGGGGGGGGGGGGTGGATTTGTGCTGAGGGGTCTATTGGGGGGTAGGCCAGTCTGTGCTGAAGGGGGTCAGTCTTGTCTTAGAGTTTTGTACTAGAAGAAGGGGCAGTCTGTACTGAATGGTCTACTGGGGGGGGGGGGGCAGTCTGTGCTGAGGGGTCTATTGGGGGGTAGGTCAGTCTGTGCTGAAGGGGGTCAGTCTTTTCTTAGTGTTTTGTACTAGAAGGGGGGCAGTCTGTACTGAATGGTCTACTGGGGGGGGGCAGTCTGTACTGAATGGTCTACTGGGGGGGCAGTCTGTACTGAATGGTCTACGGGGGGGGGGGCAGTCTGTAATGAATGGTCTACTGGGGGGGGGCAGTCTGTACTGAATGGTCTACGGGGGGGGGGCAGTCTGTACTGAATGGTCTACGGGGGGGCAGTCTGTACTGAATGGTCTACTGGGGGGCAGTCTGTACTGAATGGTCTACTGGCGGGGGCAGTCTGTACTGAATGGTTTACTGGGGGGGGCAGTCTGTACTGAATGGTTTACTGGGGGGGGGGGGGCAGTCTGTACTGAATGGTCTACTGGGGGGGCAATCTGTACTGAATGGTCTACGGGGGGGCAGTCTGTACTGAATGGTCTACTGGGGGGGGCAGTCTGTACTGAATGGTCTACTGGGGGGGCAGTCTGTACTGAATGGTCTACTGGGGGGGGGGCAGTCTGTACTGAATGGTCTACTGGGGGGGGGGCAGTCTGTACTGAATGGTCTACTGGGGCGGGCAGTCTGTACTAAATGGTCTACTGGGGCGGGCAGTCTGTACTAAATGGTCTACTGGGGGGGCAATCTGTACTGAATGGTCTACGGGGGGGCAGTCTGTACTGAATGGTCTACTGGGGGGGGGCAGTCTGTACTGAATGGTCTACTGGGGGGGGCAGTCTGTGCTGAAGGGGGTCAGTCTTTTCTTAGAGTTTTGTACTAGAAGAAGGGGCAGTCTGTACTGAATGGTCTACTGGGGGGCAGTCTGTGCTGAGGGGTCTATTGGGGGTAGGTCAGCCTTTGCTGAAAGGGGTCAGTCTTTTCTTAGGGTTTTGTACTAGAAGGAGGGGCAGTCTGTACTGAATGGTCTCCTGGGGGGGGGGGGGGGGGTGTCTGTGCTGAGGGGTCTATTGGGGGGAGGTCAGTCTGTGCTGAGGGGTCTATTGGGGGGGTCAGTCTATGCTGAGGGGTCTATTGGGGAGGTCAGTCTGTGCTAAGGGGTTTGTACTATAGGGGGGGGGCAGTCTGTGCTGAATGGTATACTGGGGGGGGCAGTCTGTGCTGAAGGGGGGTCAGTCTTTTCTTAGAGTTTTGTACTAGAAGAAGGGGCAGTCTGTACTGAATGGTCTACTGGGGGGCAGTCTGTGCTGAGGGGTCTATTGGGGGTAGGTCAGTCTGTGCTGAAGGGGGTCAGTCTTTTCTTAGGGTTTTGTACTAGAAGGAGGGGCCGTCTGTACTGAATGGTCTACTGGGGGTGCAGTCTGTACTGAATGGTCTACTGGGGGGGTCAGTCTGTACTGAATGGTCTACAGGGGGGGGGGGCAGTCTGTACTGAATGGTCTACTGGGGGGGGCAGTCTGCACTGAATGGTCTACTGGGGGGGCAGTCTGTGCTAAGGGGTCTACTGGGGGTAGGTCAGCCTTTGCTGAAAGGGGTCAGTCTTTTCTTAGGGTTTTGTACTAGAAGGAGAGGCAGTCTGTACTGAATGGTCTCCTGGGGGGGCGTCTGTGCTGAGGGGTCTATTGGAGGGGTCAGTCTATGCTGAGGGGTCTATTGGGGAGGTCAGTCTGTGCTAAGGGGTCTATGATGGTAGGAGGGTGAGGGCTGTACTGGGGGGGTTAGTCTGTGCTGGGAAATTTAGTGAGTTCTAGGGAAGTCAGTCTGTGCTGAGGGGGTCAGTCTATTCTTAGGGTTTTGTACTGGAATGGGGGGTGACAGTCTGTACTGAAGGTTCTACTGGGGGGCAGTCTGTGCCAAGGGTTTTTATTTTGGGGGGGGGGCAGTCTGTGTTGAGGGGTCTATTGGGGGGTCAGTCTGTGCTGAAGGGTCTATTGGGGAGGTCAGTCTGTGCTGAGGGTTCAATGCTGGGTGGTGAGGGGAGGGCTGTACTGGGGGTCAGTCTGTGCTGGGAAATTCATTGAGTGCTAGCGAAGTCAGTTTGTGCTGAGGGGGGTCAGTCTATCTTTAGAGTTTTGTACTGGAAGGGGGGACAGTCTGTACTGAAGAGTCTACTGGGGGGGGGCAGTCTGTGCTAAGGAAATTCAATTTGGGGGGGGGGGGCAGTCTGTGCTGAGGGGTCTATTGGGGGGGGGTCAGTCTGTGCTGAGTGTCTACTGGGAAGGTCAGTCTGTGCTAAGGGGTCTATGCCGGGAGGAGGGGGGAGGGCTGTACTGGGGGGTCAGTCTGTGCTGGGAAAAATCAGTGAGTGCTATGGAAGTCAGTTTGTGCTATTCTTAGGGTTTGTACTGGAAGGGGGGGGGAGTCTGTGCTGAGGGGTCTATTGGGGGGGGGAGGGGTCAGTCTGTAAAGAGGTGGTCTATGCTGGGGGGGGGGGGGCTGTACTGGGGGGTAAGTCTGCAATGGGAAATTCAGTGAGTGCTAGGGAAGTCAGTCTGTGCTTAGGGGGGTTAGTCTAGTCTTAGGGTTCTGTAGTGGATGGGGGGTAAAATCTTTACTGAAGGGTTTACTGGGGGGCAAGTCTGTGCTGAGGGGTCTATTGGGTGGGGGGTCAGTCCGTAGTGAGGGGCCTAGTGGGGAGGTCAGTCTGTGCTAAGGGTTCTAGCCGGGGACCATCTGGTCCAGATAGAAACATTATTATGTACAAAAGGCTAATCTTCCAATCCAGGTACCTGCCCTGGAAATCAGGAGCATTTGGTCATTATGTCAATATTAAAGGCTGTGGAAGCTGTTAATCAGTTAATTCACATTGCAAAATATTATTCAGGTAAGTGATGTCATTCCCCCGACAGGTCTCAGAGGACAAGTCTACAGCTGACATTATTAACTACTTGACCCCCTTTCATGACGAAACCATTTTTTGCGATACGGCACTGCGCTACTGTAACTGACAATTGTGCGGTCGTGCAATGCTGTACCCAAATAAGTTATGTTCTTTTTTTTCCCCACAAATAGAGCTTTCTTTTGTTGGCATTTGATCCCCTCTGCGGTTTTTATTTTTTGCGTTATAAACAAAAAAAGACAGACAATTTTGAAAAGAAAAAACAATATTTTTTACTTTCTGCTATAAAGCATATCCAATTAAAAAAAAACGAATTTCTTTATAAATTTAAGCCAATATGAATTCCGCTACATATTTTTGGTAAACAAAATCCCAATAGACAGATTCTGGTGGTAGGGGACTAAATTCTTAAAAGAACAAAGAGGGCAATCTGTGACAAAGACCTGAAGCGTCAAACTGTATGCTGTCTACCGGGTGCTCGGGGTCGGCACATCACGGATCTGGTGGACAGATTTCTGGGAGGGGCTGGGGAAGACTGTCAGAAACCATGAATCAGAGCGAGACAGTTAAATCGCACTTGTTTAATAATAAAAGTAAATAGAACAAACGTAGTCAAAACATAGCCAAAGTTCCGTAAACCGGAACGGATAGTCAGACAAGCCAGAAAGTCAGGAAGCCAGAGATCAGCGTAGTGGAGCAGCAAGCAGAATCTAGAGCCAGAAGGAATGTCAGCCAAGCAAGTCTTTAACAGGAACGCAGGAGATAGTCTCTGCGATGTTGACGAAGACAGATCATCTGGGCTGGATGGCTTAAAGCGGTTGTATACCCGCTGACGTTTTTTTTTTTTTTTCAGACCTGCAAGAGAAAAGGCATAATGACCTAGTATGCATCACATACTAGCTCATTATCAAATACTTACCTTAGAACGAGGCCCCGACATCTTGCCCGATCCACGCAGAGGGAGCTGACATGTTCCCTTGGCGTGTCTTCTGGGTATCGCGGCTCTGGCACGGTGAGTGGCTGGAGACGCGATATCATCACTCCTGTGCATGCGCATGGGAGATTTCCTCCCGGCAGGGTCTGGCATCCGCCGGGCCTTCAGCCGAGAATCCCCTGTGTGCATGCGCCGCTGCAGTCAACGGCTCATTGCGAGGGGAATATCTCCTAAACCATACAGGTTTAGGAGATATTTTTTTTACCTACAGGTAAGCCTCATTATAGGCTTACCTGTAGTTAAAATAAAAAAAAAGACTATACAACCGCTTTAAGTAGGCAGGACTGACGAGCAGGATATCATTAAGAGGTGAGTCACTGTGGACAGATGGGAGCTGGCAATTAGCTGAGCGGCCAACACAAAGGAAGGAAGGGCTGAGCCCAGCCCTGACAGTACCCCCCTCTTCAACGACCCCTACCCCTCAGGGGACCACCAGGCTTGAGGGAAAAACGTTTATGGACATTGTACCCCTACCCATTCACCAAAAAAAGTAGTGTAGTGTGACAAAAGAACCAGAGACAGTTCTTTATTAAAAATGTCTTATTTTTTCCCTGCTTCTTCCTCCGGTCTTCTTCATCCCCCACTTAGTTTTTTTTTTTTTTTTTTTATTGTTGATATTTTTTAATTTAATTAGCAAAAAAATAAAAAAAAAAACACCAAAAGAAAGCTCTATTTGTGTGGAAAAAAAATGATAAAAATGTAGTTTGTGTACAGCATGACCGCGAAATACCTTTGCAGTGCGATTACATGCAAAAATGCACCGGCACCGCTCCTATGAAAACCCAGGCTGGAGTCACTATGACAAGCCTTGGTTCACACAGGACCGGAGGGGAAACCGAAACAATTCTTTGCAATGCGATTTGCATTTTGTACGGACTCAAATTGCAAAGGTATCGGTTTCAGGTATCGGAGCTTTTGCACGAGTAGTTGGGTAGTTGGAAAGGTTGAATAAAGACAACAATCCATCCAGTTCAACCTGTGTAGGTGTGTGTAGGAAAAATAATAATTTCCCATATCCCCGTAATATTGTTTTCGCTAAGATGTACGTCCAAGAGTATTTTAACCACTTGCCGACTGCTGCGCGCCGATATACATCGGCACAATGGCAGCGGTAAGCAAATGGGCGTACCTGTACGTCCCCTTTAATTGGCGGGGCTAGCGGGACGTACACCGTGACTGTGTCGGCGGGTCCCACGGACTCTATGTCCGCCGGTGTCCCGCCATCGTGTCACGGAGTGGAAGAACGGGGAGATGCAAGCATTTCCCTGTTTTGCCTAGTGACATGACAGGGATCTACTGCTCCCTGTCATGTCAGGGGTAGCCCATCCCACCACAGTTAGAATCACTCCCTAGGACACACTTAACCCCCTTGATCGCCCCCTAGTGTTTTAAACCCTTCCCTGCCAGTGTCATTTACACAGTAATCAGTGCATGTTTATAGCACTGATCGCTGTATAAAGGACAGTGGTCCCAAAATAGTGTCAAAAGTGTCCAATGTGTCCGCCATAATGTCGCAGTCACGATAAAAATCGCAGATCGCCGCTATTGCTAGTAAAAAAAAAAAAAAAAAGAATGCCATAAATCTTTCCCCCTATTTTGTAGACGCTATAACTTTTGCACAAACCAATCAATATATGCGATTTTGCAATTTAATAAAATTTTTTTACCATAAATATGTAGAAGAATACATATCGGCCTAAACTGAGGGAAAATTTTTTTTTTTTTTATATATATATTTTGGGGATATATATATGCATCGCATGAATCTATCTATGGTCGCCACTGCCGCCCCCTATTCATGTGCCCGGCCCCTTGTCCGGCGCCGGGCATATGAATTACAGCGTCGGGGTTTCTTTGGAAACGCCTGATTAGAGCCATAGGCTCAAATAGGCTTCCTGATTAGAGACATTGGGCTCTAATAGGCTACCAAAAGGGTAAACAGCGGGCGCACTGCTGTGCGTTTCCTGATTACTCATTGGTGTGTTAGAGAACCGAATACATCGCTTCCCTAACATGGACCCGCCTCACAGCCAATCAGGTTGCTCAGGTCTTGTTACCTGTCACCTGATTGGCTGAAACAACAGGTGCCGCCATTGGACGCCTGACGGGAGGAGAGGACGGGAGAAGAAGTGCAGGAGACACATGAAGGACCCGCTCGTTGCCGTCACCCGCTGCCCCACAAAACAGGGTATGTGCGGGGCAGAAGGCGAGCGGGCGGGGGGCACACTGGCAGATTTTTGCACACTGGCAGCATTTGGCACACTGGCAGCATTTGGCACACACGCAGCATTTGGCACACTAGCAGCATTGGGCACACTGTCACACTGGCAGCATTGGGCACACTGTCACACTGGCAGCATTGGGCACACTGGAAGCATTGGGCACAGTGGCGGCATTTGATGGGCACAGTGGCTGCGTTTGATGGGCACAGTGGCAGCATTTGATGGCACAGTGGCAGCTTTTGATGGCACAGTTTCCAGCGTTTGATGGGGCAAAGTGGCAGCGTTTGATGGCAAAGTGGCTGCGTTGGATGGGTTTTTTTCAATTTTTTTTCCATTTGTTTGCTCCACCCCAAAATATTTTAGCACCAGCCGCCACTGCATGCCATACTGTGCTCCAACCAGATATTTCCCCCTTTTGAGACTGTGATAAATTATGCATTTTATTAGTAAATACATACCCTTATCCCAGAAGCGATGTGATTAATGTTTCGGTAGCATGATAAGAACACACCTTGAATTCCAATTGTTCTTCGCGTGAGATCAAAGTCCAAAGAGCTGACAGTTCAATAAATATTGACAAAAATAGCGTAGGTTTCCTTTGTCACCATAAATGGAAAACCCTGGCCTGTATATGGTATGTATGCCAGTGTGACATAATACAGGGAAGTCCGGGTTTATTATATAGAAGTCATTCATAACCCCAGACACAAGACGTTTCCTATTTTTACCATTTAAGGTAAAATCTCTTTTTGAGATTTGTTGTTTACAAGTTAAAAAAAAATAATTTTTGCTAGAAAATTACTTGGAACCCCCAAACATTATACAATTTTTTTTCTAACACACTAGAGAATAAAATGGCGGTTGTCGCAATACTTTCTGTCACACCGTATTTGCACAACGGTCTTACAAGCGCACTTTTTTTGGAAAAAATACACTATTTTGAATTAAAAAAATAAGACAACAGTTAAGTTAGCCGAATTTTATTTTTTTATATTGTGAAAGATAATTTACTCTTAACCGAGTAAATTGATACCCAACATGTCACGCTTCAAAATTGCGCCCAATCGTGGAATGGCGACAAACTTTTGCCCTTAAAAATCTCCATAGTCGACGTTTAAAAAATTCTATAGGTTGCATCTTTTGAGTTACAGAGGAGGTCTAGGGGCTAGAATTATTTCTCTCGCTCTACCGATCGCGGCAATACCTCACATGTGTGGTTTGAACATCGTTTTCATATCCGGGCGCTACTCGCGCATGCGAACATGGTGGGATGGGCGCGTTTAAAAAAAAAAAAAAAAATTTCTTATTTATTTTACCTTTTTATTTTTTTATTTTTACACTATTCTTTTAAAAAAAAAAAATAAATTCTGTCACTTTTATTCCTATTACAAGGAATGTAATCATCCCTTGTAATAGAAAAAAGCATGACAGGACCTCTTAAATATGAGATCTGGGGTCAAAAAGACCTCACATCTCATATTTACACTAAAAATGCAATAAAAAAAAAAAAATTGGGGTCAAAAAGACCTCAGATCCCATATTTACACTAAAATGCAATAAAAAATTAAAAAAAAATTAAAAAAAAATTAAAAAAAAAGTAATTTTTTTTTTTTTAAATTAAAAAAAAATGGCCCTTTAAGAGCTAAGTGACGTTTTGAAGTCGCTTCCGCCCTGCAATGGTATGGAAATGGGTGGGGGCCATCTTCCCCTCACTCGTCTCCATACCCAGCAAGGAGCAACATCCGATCCCCTCTGCCGCTGCCGTGGCGGAGGGCACCGGAGTGTGGCGAATCCACGTCAAAGACCACTCTTATCGGAAAGCGACCGCCGGCCAAAGAAGAGGATACCGGGGTTATAGCAACGATATTCCTCTTCAAAGTTAGGACGTATATCGGCGTGCGGCGGTCCGTAAGTGGTTAAAGATATGGCAGCCATGTTTTTTTTTTTAACTGAAGAGTTATGATATTCTTAAACAAATGTAAGGCTGATCCTCGCAGGAGCCGCAGGTGATGACGGGTTCTCTTTTCTGCCACAGCTATCTTAACTGCTCGATCCCCACTGACACACTCGGTTGTAAACTAAAAGCCATATATAATATGGAAAAAAACGCGCTGACCAAAAAGAATAAGCATAAAAAAAAAAAAATAGATAAATGTATAGGCAGCAGAAATGTGGGATAAACACAGTGCAAATGGTAACAAAGAAAACTGCGCCACAAAACAAAAACTAGAACTAAAAAGTAAAAGATAAAAATCAATGGTCATAGTGTCAAATACCCCCCAAAAAATATAGAAACAAATACTGTGCAGTCCAATGAAAATCTCAGTAATATGTTGATGCTGAAATAAACAATACCGTATATACTCGAGTATAAGCCGAGGCACCTAATTTTACCACAAAAAACTGGGAAAACTTATTGACTCGAGTATAAGCCTAGGCTGAGAAATGCGCAGCTACTGTAAGTGGAAAAGAGGGTCAACAATGCCCATTTGCAGCCTCACTGTGCCCATTTGCATGCCATGGATCCCCTGAACTTTGGTAGTTAAGGGTTTCTAGATGCCCCTAGCTGCAGCCAAAATTTGGGGTATCTGGACCCAAAGGGCCCCGAAATGACATTGCTGCAGATGGACACAGTTGACCGACTTTGGGGCCCTGTATCTCGGGGCCACTTGGTGCTAGGAATATATTTGGATATGTTGTAGTGTTGGTTTCACTGGGTTTGCACACCAAATTTGGGGTTCCTAGCACCAAGTGGCCCGAGATACGGGGCCCCAAAGTTGGGGGTCAGAAAATGTCAAGCACTTTTCTGCAGCAGAGAATGACATTTTCCGAAATGACTTTGGGGCCCCGTATCTCGGGGCCACTTGAGTGCTAGGAACTCCATATTTGGATATGTTGTAGTGTTCCACTGGGTTTGCACACCAAATTCGGGGTTCCTAGCACTAAGTGGCCCTGAGATACGGGGCCGCAAAGTTGGGTCAGAAAAAAAATTTTTTGCTGCAGAAAAGTGCTTGACTCGAGTATAAGCCGAGGGGGGAACTTTCAGCACAAAAAAATGTGCTGAAAAACTCGGCTTATACTCGAGTATATACGGTAATTGCACTATAATTTTCTCAGTTCATATATGTAGAAAAAAGGTGATGATTAACTTCAATGAACAGACTCTTCATATGCCAATGTCCTTATAAGGCCACCAGTGTGCTCCACACTAATAGTGAGTACCGTCACCGATAAAAAAGCCACTTACCAGCAAGTAGCATTCATATACACCCAGCCACGGTGGTAACCACAGGGAATGGAACCCTCACAGCAGCCTCCTCACGGTAGATGTGAACCCTTGGTCTCAGTAATTCATGTAATTCGTAGCAGCATGGACCATATGAATCAGAGGACCATAGCGTGATACTGTACTAATATTGAATTTATTTAAATTAAAATAATACTCACAATGTATCAAAGGTATGTGAACATTAAAAACAAAAACGCTGGCCGGCATTCAAGGAGCCCTTCCTCCTTCCTAGACAACGCGGTGACGTCACTGCATGTCCAGGGCCATCTTAAGAGCATTATAGGCCCCCGGGCAATACAGTGCACTGGGGCCCTGTCTACACAATCACGCACGAGAATAAAATTGCAAATTATCAATAAGGCTATATTTATTGGTACTTCCAACAAAATCAGTGTTTAAACATTAACACAACGTTTGGACAATATAATACAAGTTTGATGGGCACAGTGCCAGCGTTTGGGCACAGTGGCTGAGTTTGGGCACAGTGGCAGCTTTGATGGGCACAGTGGCTGTGTTTGATGGGCACTGTGGCAGCTTTGATGGGCACAGTGGCTGTGTTTGATGGGCACTGTGGCAGCTTTGATGGGCACAGTGGCTGTGTTTGATGGGCACAGTGGCAGCTTTGATGGGCACAGTGGTAGTGTTTGATGGGCCCAGTGGCAGCTTTTGAGGGGCACAGACAGTTGCTGTGTTTGATGGGCACCGTGGCAGCTTTTGAGGGGTACAGACAGTGGCTGTGTTTGATGGGCACAATGGCAGCTTTTGAGGGGCACAGAAAGTGTCTGTGTTTGATGGGCACAGTGGCAGCTTTTGAGGGGCATAGACAGTGGCTGTGTTTGATGCACAACTTGAACAAACTTAAGTAGACAGTGTTATGCCCCGTACACACGGTCGGATTTTCAGACGGAAAATGTCCTATCGGACAATGTTGTCGGAAATTCCGACCGTGTGTAGGCTCCATCTGACTTTTTCTGTCAGGTCATGTTTTCAGGATTTCCCTCATATGAAATGGCTGTGGTAATTACTAAGGCAGTGCACCTGATCAAATCACCTGTGCAAAATAATGGAGAGTCCGAAAACACGACCTGTTGGGGCGCCTTGAGGACTGGAGTTGAGAAACACTGTCCTAGACCCATTTCCCTCAAAACTTCAGTCATGAAGATCCAATTCACCCTTTCGAATGCTTTTTCCGTGTCCATTGATAATATCACACTTAGGGTCTGATCTGGTCCATTTTGTACCCAGTGTAATACATGCAGGGCTTGGATAGTATTGTCTCTGGCCTCTCGGCCCTTCATGAAACCTGTCTGGTCCGGCTTAACCAACCTTACTATATAATCTTGCAATCGGAGGGATAGGATTTTGCCAACATTTTAGTGTCTGAGTTAAGGAGGGAAATGGGTCTATAATTGTCACAATGTTGAGGATCCTTCCCGGCTTTTGGGAGGACTGTCACATATGCCAGTAATGCTTCTGAGGGCAAAGGGTTACAGGCTGTAATTGAGTTAAAGTACTTACAAAGGGGGGACAACAACATTGGCCAGAATTTTTTATAGTAGGTGTTTGTGAAGCCATCAGGCCCTGGACTTTTGCCCTTTGGCAGTGTTGCCACCACAGCATTCAACTCCTGCATGGTAAACGGCCACTCCATTTCTTCCAGGGCCTCTGGAGGAAGACCAAGAAGACGAGGAAGGAAGGCCGCTCCGAGCCCCGTCGGCATCTTAAGGCATGCTGTGAGGCTAAAAGAAAATCTCGTCCCCCTTCCCTCTATCGGTTAAATGACTTAGTGATGCGCTGGAGCCTTTCAGCTCTTGGTTCCCATCTGTGAGCCTAGCGGTCGCCCCCTCAGAGATGGCTCCGCCAGTTTCAGCAGGGCCACATCTAAGCTGGAAGGCACATGGCCCGGGTCCGAGACATATGCAGTCCAGGTCTGCCAAGTTGCGGTGAAGCGGTCACGGACACCCCTGCAGGTGGCGCTCCAGTCCTCTGCCTCTCGAATGTCACTCACCCTGCGACTCCATTCCTCCTTGATCCTCAATTTAATCCATAAGAGAGTTCAATACTTTTTCATGATATTTTGTCATTTCCTGGGTATCTGCCACTGCTTGTTTAATATCATCTTGACCCATCTCCACTTCTTCCACTCGATGCCCCAGTGCTGCTATGTCCTCCCTAAGCCCTTCAACAGCTTGTTTACAGGATGCTTCAACAGCAGAAATAAGTATTTGAATATCTGCTTTAGTGGGAAGAGCTCTTAAATGCTCTCTAAGGTCACAGTCCATGTCCATCGCCTTTAGCTCTGGCTGGAGTATAGTTTGTCCAATAATACATTTATAAGGTAGAGGACTATCATACTGCATCTGCCTTGTGGATATTGATCCTGAAGGGCCAGGCTTAGATGTCAGTTGTCTATCCTTTTCCAAATGTCGGCACTGCTGGGTGTTGTAGTCCCACTGTTTTCTCCAGCCTTATCCCCTCCAAAAGCCATTCCATACCCGAGCAAACTTCCCTCTGTCCCTCCGTAGCCACCATCCATCCCCTGGATGTCTCGGTCTGTTCCCAGAGCACTGTAGCCGCTCACTTGGGGTCCGCTCCTGGATACTGCAGGGCTGTGGTTTTTCATTAGACTGACGCCTTGACTCTTGGTCATAGTCACTGCTGGGTGTTGTAGTCTCATGTCCTCGCATCAGGCCTCCGCGGCCCGACCCATGGGACCCTCGTCTATGCTCTGGGAAACTACATTTCGGTGCTGCGGTCCCTTTCCTCAGATCGGGAGAACCGCGCCTCGTTCCCCCCCGAGCCACCGCCATCTCCATTGCACATCCCACTTCTCTGCTCTGCGCTGTCAGATACGCCGTAGCCAACCTGATTGGCTCCTGCTCCCGCCTGGTGTCTGAGCAGCTGTACGGCGGCGCGTGGACATGCTTCCTGCAGGTGAATAGAGAGCCTCTCACCACCTGATCTCCTGGAGCACAGGGATCACAGCATGCTCAATCAGCGTGTCTACCCATGCCACGCCCCCCACCTCCCAACTTTTTGAGATGGGAACGAGGGACACCTATTAGCAAAAGTATGTATGCATAGTACAATCCCCCTGCCATGCCCTCTTAACCACTTCGCACCCGCGCTATAGCTGAAAGACAGCTACAGCACAGGCTTAAAATCCCGGTGGGGGGCATACATGGATGTCCTCCTGTTTTTGCGCTCTGTGATCTCCGAGTCTTTGGGACTCGTCTGAACACTGATAGAGGTAAAGGGCCAATCACAGCTGGCCCTTTACTTACCACTTGATCAGCTGTCAACCAATGAAAGCTGATTTTGGAAGTAAACAGAATCGGTTATCGGCTGTCAGCGTGAAGAAAAGAAGAAAGCCATTTACCGGCTTCTGTTAGAGGGACATCGGTCCCCTTAGTGCCATTAAGTCCTGCTAATCAGTGCCCACCAGTGCCATCTTGC
The DNA here is from genome assembly GCA_028564925.1 of Lithobates sylvaticus. Classification (NCBI taxonomy): domain Eukaryota; kingdom Metazoa; phylum Chordata; class Amphibia; order Anura; family Ranidae; genus Lithobates; species Lithobates sylvaticus. The sequence continues at coordinate 57,646,990 of CM053038.1, forward strand.
AGTGCCCATCAGTACTGCTAATCAGTGCCCACCAGTGCCACCTATTAGTGCCCATCAGTACTGCCAATCAGTGTCCATCACTGCCTTATCATCAGTGTCCCTTATCAGTGCTGCCTATTAGTGCCACCTCTTTGTGCCGCCTTTTAGTGCCACCTATCAGTGCCCACCAATGCCGCCTAATCAGTGCCACCTCATCAGTGCCCATCAGTGCAGCCTCATCAGTGCTCATCAGTGAAGGAGAAAATTTACCTGTTTTAAAAATTGTATAACAAAATATGAAAAACGTTCTGTCTTTCAAAATTTTTTTTTTTTTGTTTAGCAAAAAATATAACCCCCAGTGGTGATTAAATACCACCAAAAGAACGCTCTATTTGTATTAAAAAAAAATGAATAAAATTGAATATAGGTACAGTGTTGCATGACCGGGCAAGCTGAAAATTGGCCTGGGCAGGAAGAGGGTAAAAGTGCCAGTAGGCAAGTGGTTAAAGGAGAATTATACCAAAAAAAAGTTAGTTAAACCCACAAGTGTTGTTTTTTTTTTTTACCACTACTATTCCTTTATATTGGCTATGAAATTTACAAATGCAGAAATTTAGAAATGGAATGAAAGGTTTAGCTCTGGGAAACACTTTTTGAAAGATAATTAGTGCATTTTACAGTCGACCTCTGAAAATTTGCGGTGGGTTACATTCATAGAGCACCCGCGAATTGTGAAAAAAACGCAAATTTTGTATGTGATCAAAAAAGTGCCTATTTTTTAAATTCTTCTGGCGCTTAGGTTCATTGCCTGAAGCCTTATGCCCCGTACACACGGTCGGAAATTCCGACCACAAAATCCATCGGATTTTTTCCGACGGATTTTGTCCGACACTGGTGTTGCATACACACGGTCGGACAAAGTTGCCGGAAAATCCGATCATCCTGAACGTGGTGACGTTCGTTGCGTACGACGGAACTACGTAAAGGCTAGTAGCCAATAGCTTTGGTCTCGTAATTTGATATGAGCATGCGTGGCACTTTGTCCATCGGAATTCTCTACACACGATCGGAAAAAGTCCGATCGGATTTTTTTGTCGGAAAATTTGAGAGCAGGATCTTTAAATTCCGACGGAAAAAGTCAGATGGAGCCAGGGGCGTAACTATAGGGGGTGCAGCAGTCGCGAGCGCAACCGGGCCCTGTGCTGCAAGGGGCCCATGTGGCCCCCTCTACATATGGCCGGTGACAGCACCGGGCGCATGGGTGGCTGGAGGTGGGGGGTGAATAGCAGAGCTCCATGCTTGACTACCGCACTGGCTGCTCTTTAGTTGTGCATTCCGCACACAACCTGTGTCCTCTGCCGCTCCTCCGGGTCCCCCTCTCCTGCTCCATGCAGTGCTGCTCAGTCCAGTGTCTGTCCTCCCCAGCCAGAGTCCCACCCCCTGAGTCCGGCTTGCACTGCACTGCATGCTTCTCCCGGGCAAACAAACTTTAAGCACACAGATGCAGTGCAGCCCTATGAGAGCCGGCTCCCCAAAGGACACCGCAGGCTTGTCTGCCAGCACCCCCCCTCCTCCCCGTCATACAAAGATGTTGACAGGTCTTTCTGGGATATATGTCCCCTAAGGACAGGGACCCCATCTCCCTGGGGACAGGGCCCAGTTCTCACTAAAGGACAGGGACCCCATTTCCTTGGGGACAAGGACCCCATCTCCTCTGGGGACAGGGCCCACTTCACCCCAGAGGACAGGCACCCTATTTCCCTTAGGGACAGGGGCTCCTACTTACGTGGGAACAGGGACCCCATCTCCCCTAAGGACAAGGACCCACCTCTCCTGGGGACAGGGCCCACTTCTCCTCAGAGGACAGGGACCCAATTTCCCTTTTCCTGCTTCTTCCTCTTTGTCTCAAAGGTGTAACATCATAGGTCTGTTTAGACCCTCTGATATCTCACCAAAGTCCCCCAACGGGACTCTTAAAAAATTTTTTAAAATAATAAAAGACTGCTGATACCAGTGCTAGAACTACAGGGCTCACAAAAGTCGTACCTGTGACCGAGCCCTGAAGTTCCACCACCGGACTCGGAGGGAAGGGCCTCAGCTGGGGTTCAGGGGGGCCCTTCATGGTTTCTTGCACCGGGGCCCTGATGGAGCCCACACGCGGTCGGATTTTCCGACAACATTGTCCGATCGGACATTTTCCGTCGGAATTTCCGACCGTGTGTACGGGGCATTAGAAGGTGCAGGGCGTTTGGGCGACACCTTAGGGCTTTAAGAAGAACAGAATGAAAAACACGAGAACACTCAATGAAACACTCGATAGCTACAAGCGGTAAACTGTTATGATGTGGGAATGCTAGGCTGCATCTGCCACAGAGGAAAAATCCACGAACGGCTGAGGCCGCGAAACTCTGAACTGCCATTTCGGGGAGGTCGACTGTATATAAAACTATATAGATCAGACCAAAATGAGGGACAAAGTGACAAATCAGGGATTGTCCCTCAAAATCAGGGACAGTTGGGAGCTATTTGTTACAGTTAAAGAGTACCATAGTTGTAACACTGCTGGTCTTGTGTGACGTATAAAGTGTTTGCAGTTGCTTGGTGGGGGCCCGATGAAGGAAATCTAATCCTATAGGGTCTGTACTGCCTCTCCAGCCTACTCAATGAATATAACAAACCCTCCCCCTGGATGACACTTCCTGCTCAGAGAGAAGACCCAGCCCCATGTTTACCTCCCACATACAGACAACGCACAGACAGTGACAATTAGGTGACCATTATCATGACACTATGGGATCTGATCTCCTGGGCTATCCTGCTTATACTGGGGCTATTCCTAGTCTTCTTCCTCCTCTACTGTGCCTACATCCACTACATCCACCTGAAGTATGACCACATCCCGGGACCCCCCAGGGACAGGTGAGCACTAAGTACTTTTCTATTGCTTTTCTGAAGATATAAAGGCTACAAATGTATCAAACATGCAACTTTGTATCCATCCATACTGTTGTATAAATAGTACAATCTTTATAAACCTTCAACAAGTGCAGAAATGATCATAGGTGTGCGCAGCCTATTGCATTAGGTTGTGCACCCCAAAGCTCAAACATATTTGCGTATGTGTGCAAATGTGTATTGTGACAGAGAGAGGATCTGTCGCTATAAGGTTATAGGAAAAGGTGACCCAGGATACTCATTAACCACTTGCCTACCAGGCACGAACACTTCCTTCCTGACCAAGCCATTTTTCAGCTTTCAGCGCTGTTGCATTTTGAATGACAATTGCGCGGTCATGCAACGCTGTACCCAAATAACATTTTTATCATTTTTTCCCCACAGATAGAGCTTTATTTTGGTGGTATTTGATCACCTCTGCGGTTTTTATTTCTTGCGCTATAAACAAAGAAGAGGGACAAGTTTGAAAAAACATAATATTTTTTTACTTTTTTATTATAATAAATATCCAATTTTTTTTTTTTAAACAAATTTTTTCCTCAGTTTAGGCCGATACGTATTCTTCTACATATTTTTGGTAAAAAAAAAAATCGCAATAAGTGTATATTGATTGGTTTGCGCAAAAGTTATAGCGTCTACAAAATAGGGGATAGATTTATGACATTTTTATTATTTTTTTTTTTACTAGTAATGGCGGCGATCTGCGATTTTTATTGTGACTGCGACATTGCGGCAGACATATCGGACACTTTTGACACATTTTTGGGACCATTCACATTTACACAGCGATCAGTGCATTGGTTACTGTATAAATGTGACTGGCAGGGAAGGGGTTAACACTAGGGGGCGCTGCAGGGGGGTTAATATGTTCCCTATGTTAGTGATTCTAACTGTGGGGGGAGGGGACCGATCGGTGTCCCTATGTACAAGGGACACGCCATCAGTCTCTCCAGTGACAGGACGAAATGATGGTTCCATTTTTGTGTGAACCTCCGCTTTAAGGGTTAAAGGTTCAAGGTTCAAAACTACTATCTCTCCAGGTTCTGTAGTTCTAAAGCAGAACATTCAGTTCTGGGTCCAGGTTTTGCTAGAGGCCTGCAACCTGGCTCACTGCACAGGTGTGCAGGGTCATTATATAGTCAGGTCTGAGAATTGCTCAAAGCTTTCATTTTTGGAGACAGCTTCCAGTTTGCAGACCGCTCCCAGTGTGGGAGAAGGAAGGTCTCACCCGGGGTCAGGGGGGCCCAGCCAGAAGCCACGGGACAGAGGTCTCATCGAGAGGTAAGGGGGCCCAGCCAGAAGCCACAGGACAGAGGTCTCATCGAGGGGTAAGGGGGCCCAGCCAGAAGCCACGGGACAGAGGTCTCATCGAGGGGTAAGGGGGCCCAGCCAGAAGCCACGGGACAGAGGTCTCATCGAGGGGTCAGGGGGCCCAGCCAGAAGCCACGGGACAGAGGTCTCATCGAGGGGTAAGGGGGCCCAGCCAGAAGCCACGGGACAGAGGTCTCATCGAGGGGTCAGGGGGCCCAGCCAGAAGCCACGGGACAGAGGTCTCATCGAGGGGTCAGGGGGCTCAGCCAGAAGCCACGGAACAAAGGTCTCATCGAGGGGTCAGGGGGCCCAGCCAGAAGCCACGGGACAGAGGTCTCAACGAGGGGTCAGGGGGCCCAGCCAGAAGCCAAGGGACAGAGGTCTCATCGAGGGATCAGGGGGCCCAGCCAGAAGCCACGGACAGAGGTCTCAACGAGGGGTCAGGGGGCCCAGCCAGAAGCCATGGGACAGAGGTCTCATCGAGGGATCAGGGGGCCCAGCCAGAAGCCACCGGACAGAGGTCTCATTGAGGGGTCAGCGGGCCCAGTCAGAAGCCACGGGACAGAGGTCTCATCGAGGGGTCAGGGGGCCCAGCCAGAAGCCACGGGACAGAGGTCTCATTGAGGGGTCAGGGGGCCCAGCCAGAAGCCACGGGACAGAGGTCTCATCAAGGGGTCAGGGGGCCCCAGCTAGAAGCCACGGGACAGAGGTCTCATCGAGGGGTCAGGGGGCCTCAGCCAGAAGCCACAGGACAGAGGTCTCATCAAAGGGTCAGAGGACCCAGCCACAAGCTAGCAGGTCTCCAGGATTTAAGTCGGCTCATATCAGGGGTGTCAGGAGAACCTCCAATCCTTAGGCCAGAGGTGGGCAACGCAGCAGGGCACTGCAACTGAAGGCTAGAGAGCCAAGTGTTCTGAGAGAGCTAAATGACACAGTCAAAGGACTGGTAAGAGGAGCAGCCATCCATGCTGCCAACACATAAGCCAGGTGGCTTGGTATTTTCGTTAATTCGTGTTATGTGGAAGAATCCCCTATGTGGGCAACTGATGTATAAATTAACTTTCCTCTATTCAATGAAAGTGGGCTGCCATGCTCTAAAACTGCAGTTTGTAAATGCACCTGCTACTTGAGTCTAATTCCTCAATCTCACAATATATATATATATATATATATATATATATATATAACGACGGTGTCAGCAGAGTAATGGATGGGTCAGTAGGGCAGAGATTGGCGTCAGTAGGACAGAGATTGGTGTCAGTAGGGCAATGGATGGGGACAGTAGGGCAGAGATTGGTGTCAATAGGGCAGTGAACGATGTCAGTAGGGCAAAGATTGGTGTCAGTAGGGTAATGGATGGGGTCAGTAGGGCAAAGATTGGTGTCAGGGCAATGGATGGGGTCAGTAGGGCAGAGATTGGTGTCAGTAGGGCAGTGGACGACGGTGTCAGTAGGGCAAAGATTGGTGTCAGTAGGGCAGTGGACGGTGTCAGTCGTTTTTATTGTTATTTAAAATTTTTTTAGGATCCTTTACGTGACTTTGGTAAAATATCAGGGGTTTAAACAGGGGGAATCTGCACCATACAGGGTGATTATGGAGTGCCCAGGCACATCTGGCACACCCTGTGTGCACGCCTATGGTAATTATATTATAAGGCCTCATGTACAAGGGACTTTTTTAAAACGGAGCTCCACCCAAAAGGGGAAGCTCCGCTTGTTTCCCCCCCCCCCCCCCACTGCCAGATTTGGCACCTTTTCAGGGGGGAGCGAGGCCCCGCGAAAGTCCAGCCCCCCTTCCACCGCCACCGGGCCATTCAGCGCACTTAGCACATGCACAGTAGGAGACCGGCTGTAAAGTCGCAAGGCTGCACTGCTGGTTTCCCTTAGAAGAAAGGGCGGTGGCGGCACCCGAGAGGCCAATTGAAATATTGGCTGGGGTGCCAACATCATGGAATCCCTGGACATGCAGGGGCATTTCTGCCTCTAATTGCCCCTGCATGTCAGCCTATTTGTTCGTACGCACACACATAGACGTTTTAGAGGCAGATACTGCCAGTGCATCCAGGAGCAACAGCGTTTTGGCAGAAAAAAACATTTGGCGTGCCTAAACGCATCTGAACGCTAGGCGCTTTTAGCGTTTGAGTGTTAATCCATTTCAATAGCCAGAATAAATTATTATTCTGGCCAATTAAATAAATTAACAGCCATATATATATAATTTTTTTAAAAGTAGCCTACATAAATCGACCAGCATATTACAACAACGGGCCCCTGTGTGTTTTCAGGTGCACAGGTTGAAATACGCAGTGGCTTTAGGCACTTTTTTGTTGCCACCAAAAAAAATAAAATTGGCTTAAAAATCATAAAATAAATAAAAAAAAAATAATTGGGAAAAAATAAATGTTTTACTCACCTCTAAATGCCTGTTGCTAGGGGGTCCCTCGTAGTCTGCCACCTTCAGTGCCCGGGGCACTGACATCACTTCCCGAAGGCGCCTGTCACGTGTCCCAGATGAGTGAGCGTCTAATCACGGCACACAGTGCCGCTCGCGCATGTGCAGTGGGTGCCCGGCTGTGAAGCCACGGCCGGGTGCCCACATTAAGAATGCCGGCGCCGCGAGCGGAGCGGGGAACGAGGGGGGGGGTCTCGTTCCCCCGCATCGCTGGACCCTGGGACAGGTAAGTGTCCGATTTATTAAAAGTCAGCAGCTGCAGTATTTGTAGCTGCTGACTTTTAATTTTTTTTTTTTTTTTTCGTGGGCCCTCCTCTTTAACAATGCTTTTCTCCTATCAGGAGAAAAACATATAGAAAGCTGCTAATCAATATACAATTATTGTGATTTTATTTTTATAATTTTTTTTTTTTACCAAAGACATGTAGCAGAATGCATTTTTGCCTAAATTTATGAAGACATTTGATAAAAAAAAAAAAAAATATAATAATATTTTTATATCTTTTATATCAGAAAGTAAAAAATATATATTTTTTTCAAAATTTTCAGTCTTTTTTCATTTACATAAAAACAAATAAATAAATAAAAAAAAACAAGTGGTGATCAAATTACACCAAAAGAAAGCTCTATTTGTGGAAGATTTTTTTTTTTTATAAATTGTGTTTGGATACAGTGTTGCATTACTGCGCAATTACTAGTTAAACATGGCCTGGTCATGAGGGGGGGGGGGGGGATAAACCTTCCAGAGCTGAAGTAGTTAAACATTGATCCATGAATGCAATTTTTTATGTTTATTGCATAAAATATAGGGCTGTTACTGATTAAAATGTTCATGTTCGATTAATCGTTTTTTTTTTAAATCGTCTAATTTCGATTAATTATAACGCACATACAGATCCAACTCCTTTTAGCTGATCTCCTTGCATTGCGACTCTGCATTAGTCAGTGGTAAATGTGGTATACACTATATACAATCACCCGACACTAGTTCGTTTCCACAATCCATGACTTAACTTCACAGTTCACACAAATACGTTTTACATTCAAACTGTAGCACTGACGTAAGTCATTTTTTTTTCCCACAGTAGCGTGACAATCCCTCCACCTCCGGTCTAACTAATCACTCTCACCTTATGGCATGGACCCCTGTGCAAACAGGTGGTCATGCAAGCGGGTATCAAAAGGGTTAACACTGACCATAAACTTCTCTCACGTCTCCTTAGATCTCAGCAAGGACGCCGGGTCATGGGTAGAAAGAAAAGATCTAAGTGCTCACCAATAAAGTATAAGATTTCATTTTTGTGTTCAAACACAAACTACTCACATAAAGATGATAAATACACAGCATGTAAAGCCGACAATCATGTTAGTTCCATAGGGCAGCAGCGGGTGACGTCATGTGTAGCTCCTCCCCGTATGCGTAACGTTCAAACAGAACTTCAACGTCACCGGACTCCTCCTCCCTTCCCTTCGTTAGCAGACGGAGGCACTTGGGGAAGGGGGGAGGAGTCGGTGACATCGATGTCCGTGACGTCACCGGAACTCCCTGAAGACCCGGAAGCCGGCGGAGAGGTGAGTACCGATCAAAAGAATTTTGATCAATCAAAAAAAATGAACGATTAATCGAGGAATTAATCTTTAATTTCCACAGCCTTAATAAAATGTTATGCCAGATAAATGTTATACTTTTTTTTCAGCTTCCTTCTGGGTCACACACCCACACTAATGAAAGCGATGAAGGCAGACAGCCTAGTGCACGAGCTTTTCCTTCGGTGGTAAGTTTGCTGTGCTTACTGAAAACAATGTGTCTGTGTCTGCTGTCAAAGGTGAATGGTGGAAGGTGGAAACCTGTTGGTGTAGTTGTACTATTCACAGAATGGAGAGAACCCGCTGTTTTGCAAAGAAGAGTTTACACCTGCATTGGAAAATACACTATATTACCAAAAGTATTGGGACACCTGTCTTTACATGAATTTTAATGGCATCCCAGCAGTGGCGGTGTGTGCATAGAGGGCGCAGGAGCGCCGCCCCCCTCTCCTGCACCGCTCTATCACCAATAGATAGATTCATGCATGAATGAATGCATGAATCTATCTATTGTCACCGCTGCCGCCCCTATTCAGGTGTCCGGCCCCTTATCGGGCGCCGGGCATCTGAATTACAGTGGGGGGGGTGTTGCTGGAAGCGCCCCTATTAGAGCTGTAAGCTCTAATAGGGGACCTTATTAGAGCGGTGGGCTCTAATAGGCTTCCCTAAGTGTAAACAGCCGGCGCACTGCTGTGCGTTCGCTGATTACACAGTATTGTGTTAGAGAAGCGAATACATTGCTTCCCTAACACAGACCCGCCTCTCAGCCAATCAGGTTGCCAGGTCTGTTACCTGTCACCTGATTGGCTGAAGTCACAGGCGTTGTGATTGGACGCTAGGCGTCCAATCATAGCAGAAGACAGGAGGAGCGCGGGAGAAGACATCCGACGGAGACACCGCTCGTCGCCTGACGCCGTCACCAGCTGCACACGAGACAAGGTAAGTGCAGAGGGCAGGCAGGGGGCACAGTGGCAGCACTTGAGGGGCACAGTGGCAGCACTTAAGGGGTACAGTGGCAGCACTTAAGGGGCACAGTGGCAGCACTTAAGGGGTACAGTGGCAGCACTTAAGGGGCACAGTGGCAGCGTTTGGAGCACAATGGCAGAACTTGGGGCACAATGGCAGCACTTGGGGCACAGTGGCAGCACTTGGGGCACAGTGGCAGCACTTGGGGCACAGTGGCAGCGTTTGGGCACAGTGGCAGCACTTGGGGCACAGTGGCAGCGTTTGATGGGCACAGTGGCAGCGTTTAATGGGCACAGTGGCAGCATTTAATAGGCACAGTGGCAGCGTTTAATGGGCACAGTGGCAGCGTTTGATGGCACAGTGAGGCTGTTTGTTTGCGCCCCCTCAAAAATTTTGAGCACCAGCCGCCACTGCATCCCAGTCTTAGTCCGTAGGGTTCAATATTGAGTTGGCCCAAACTGTTCCCACAAAGTTGGGAGCAAGAAATTGTCCAAAATCTCTTGGTATGCTGACGTCTTAAGCCCCATACACACGGTCGGACAATCCGCGGACCAGGTCGGTCGGATCCTGTCCGTCATACTTTGTCTGATGTTGGTTTTGCGTACACACGGTCGGACAAAGTTGTCAGAAAATCCGATCATTCTGAACTTGGTGACGTTCGTTGCGTACGACGGAACTACCTAGAGGCTAGTAGCCAATAGCTTTGGTCTCATATTGTGATCTGAGCATGCGTGGCACTTTTTCCGTCGGAAGTCTCTACACACGATCGGAAAAAGTCAGATCGGATTTTGTTGTCGGAAAATTTGAGAGCAGGATCTCAAATTTTTTCCGACGGAAAAAGTCCAATGAAGCCCACACACGGTCGGATTTTCCGACAACAAGGTCCGATCGGACATTTTCCATCGGAATTTCCGACCGTGTGTACGGGGCATAACTGTGAGGGGGGGGATGGGCTAGCAGTGACATGACACGGATCGCTGCTCCCGATGACAGGGAGCAGACAATCAGTGTCCTGTCACTAGGCAGAATGGGGAGATGCTGTGTTTACATCGGCATCTCCCCATTCTTCAGCTCCATGACACGATCGCGGGCACCTGGCGGACATCGAGTCCGCGGGTCCCGCGGGCATGGTCACGGAGCTTGCAGCAGGCGCTCGCGCGCGTGCACGGTGGGAAATTCAAAGTAACGTACAGGTACATTACTTTGCCCAGCCGTGTCATTCTGCCAACGTATATCTACAGGAGCCGGTCGGCTAGCGGTTAAGGGAGGGTTATAAACTGTGTCTGATTTTTAGTTTATTACGCAGATTTCCTTTTACTTCCTGTCCCACAGCCAAACAGGAAGTGAGAGGAAATTCCTGCAAATGAAGGGAATTATGGGTCACCAGAACTATTGTCCTCATTGGAAGATTTCCCCCTCTATTACTTTTCTGGGGACAGCCCAAAATTTGGGATTTTCTTTTACTTTCACTTGCAATGATAATGGTAAACAGGAGAAATAGAGGGGGACTCTCACTAATGAGGGGGCACACAGCAATAAAAACTGACAGGGGGGTCTAATCCCTCCCCATGCTATCCAAAACTAGAAAAAAAAAAAGTTTTGCCTTTTTTAGTTATACTTTAAATGATTACAGTATATTAAATGTGTTCCATAATTAACGATTACATGATAATCTGATAATTATAGGCAAAATGTTCGCATTTCACTTTTTTGTTTTTCAGGTCACAGATCTACGGTCCAGTTGTTCGTGTTTATGGTTTACATAGGGTTATGATAATAGTCACAAGCCCAGATGCTGTTAAGGTAACATTACTTGTACTATAAGGGGAAGCTGCAATATTTAATGTAATGATTACGGTGGCCACTAATATACATTATATCTGTAGCGAGGGTCACTAGAGCTGACCTTACACTTCAGGCTGAGCAAAGGAATTCTGAAAAATTCCCCCATGCATGGCAAAAATTTAGAGAAACACTCCTAAGGCCACATCCGTATTAAGGGGTACATTTTTAAAGAAAGGGAGGACCAAAGATGGCCCTAGATCAGACTTTAGAGGCAAAACGGACGAAAGTATGTAAAAAAAACTTTATTGATAACAATTAGTTATACATAGAGCAGGTATCAAAAGAATTAAAAAAACACAAACAATTGACACACGATTAACATGGATGTATGGTATAACAAAATGTTAGCACCATACAGACAACAGTGAGCCCCTGTGCGTCAACGCGTTTCGCTGCTTTGCTTCGTCAGAACACAATTCAGGGGTTGTTGGAAGGAACAGGTCTCACTATCTATGATAAAACACAGTAGTTGGTATGGATAGGTGACAGTGTCAACAAGAAGGCACCACCATCCCTGAACAGTATGTATATATACAAAGTGGTTTCAAAATCCTGACCAGACGTCATATGCATAGCGGCGATCGTTGTTGCGGGGTGTCAGTCTGACCGCCAAGAACGCGGTGACGTACAACACTACAACGAGCCGAGAAAATTAAGTTCAATGCTTCCGAGCATGCGTCCAATTGTTTCCGAACATGCGTAGGAATTTTGCGCATCGGAATTTCCGATCGGAACTTTTTCTGACTGAAAAATAGAGAACCTGCTCTCAATCTTTTGCTGGCTGGAATTCTGCCAGCAAAAGTCAGATGGAGCATACACACGGTCGGAATTTCCGACAAAAAGCTCTCATCGGTCTTTTTCTGGCCGAATTTCTGATCGTGTGTACACGGCATAAGATAAAACAATAAACATAAAAATATGTTTTTATATATCATTCAGGAAGTTCTGTTGTCACCAACATTCACAAAGGACTTGGTCTACAAGAACGGTTTCAATCTCTTTGGTGTAAGGTAAGTACTGGAGTCCCAATCTATAAAGTCCCTCTAATCCTTTCCTAATAGACAGTTGTCTTCTCTTTGTTGAAAGGCTTGTACATCTCTATTCATTATTCCTCTTCTGTTTCAATATCTGCACAGCTAATAATAAACCCAAAACGAAAAGTTTAATACATTGCAGCTAGAGCTGCACGATTAATCATTAAGAATCGTTATCGCAATTTTATTTTTGTTTTTTTTTCCCCTTGCGATCTTGACAAAGTATTTCCCGATTCTTTCTATGCAGAGAATTCTCTCTGCTCTGCTGAAGCCGACAGCCCTCAAAACAAAGCGAAAAAAACAACCGGGCAGTCTGCCAAGAATCACAACATTCTTTAGCTGTGGAACTTTAGTATAAATATTTAACGATTTGGCCATCAGGCCCCTTTCACACTGGGGCGTCGGCGGTAAGAGCCGGTTCACACGGGCAACACGACTTCCAGCGCAACTTTTGGAGGCCACTTGGACACGACTTGAGTATGAATAACAGCGCGACTTGGAGCGACTTCAACACGACTTGTGGCGACTTACAACACGACTTTAAGTCGCCCCAGGCCAGGCAACTTTGGCCGTAGCCAATCACAGAATAATCAGCTCTTGAGGGGGAACTCCACGCCAAATTTTAAATGAAAAAAAACGGCATGGGTTCCCCCTCCAAGAGCATACCAGGCCCTTAGGTCTGGTATGGATTTTAAGGGAAACCCCCTACGCCGAAAAAACGGTGCGGGAGTCCCCCCAAAATCCATACCAGACCCTTATCCGAGCACACAGACCGGCCAGTCAGGAAAGGGGTACGAGCGAGCGCCCCCCCCTCCTGAACCGTACCTGGCCCCCCCACCCCAAAGCACCTTGTCCCATGTTGATGAGGACAAGGGCCTCTTTCTGACTACCCTGGCCGTTGGTTGTCGGGGTCTGCGGACGGGGGGTTTATCGGAATCCGGGAGACCCCTTTAATAAGGGGGCCCCCAGATCCCGGCCCCCCCACCCTATGTGAATGAGTATGGGGTACATTGTACCCCTACCCATTCACCTGGGGTTCTTCTCCACTCTCTCCGGTTCGTCTGTCGCTCTCTGGCCTCTTCTCCCACTCTCCGGTCCTTCTTCCGGGCTCCTCCGCTATCTTCTTACAGCTCTTTTACTAGCGGTGGCCCGGTCTTCTCTGTCCTTCTTCCCTCTTCTCTCTTCTTGCGATGTTGACACAACGCTCTCTCCCGCTGTAATGGCTTGCGCAACGACTTATATAGGCATGGGGCGTGGTCACCGGGTGATGTCACGCGTTGACCCCCACCCCTTATGACGTAACAGTCCCAGCATGTCCCGGGACTTGACGTCATCTCCAGTTGACCACGCCCCATGCCTATATAAGTCGTTGCACAAGCCATTACAGCGGGAGAGAGCGTTGTGTCAACATCGGAAGAAGAGAGAAGAGGGAAGAAGGACAGAGAAGACCGGGCCACCGCTAGTAAAAGAGCTGGAAGAAGATGGTGGAGGAGCCCGGCAGAAGAACCGGAGAGCAGGAGGAGAACCAGAGAGAGCAGAGAAGAGGCCCGGAGAGCACGAAGGAGTCGGAAGAGACCACCGAAGTCGGAAGAAGACCACCGGAGCTGCCTAATAAATTACTTTAAAAACCTGTGTAGTGTGTTTTTTTTTATTGACTCTTTTCCCCAGGTGAATGGGTAGGGGTACGATGTACCCCATACTCATTCACATAGGGTGGGGGGGCCGGGATCTGGGGGCCCCTTTTTAAAGGGGGCTCCCGGATTCCGATAAGCCCCCCCGCCCACACACCCCGACAACCAACGGCCAGGGTTGTCGGGGAGAGGCCCTTGTCCTCATCAACATGGAGACAAGGTGTTTTGGGGTGGGGGGCCGCAGGGCGCACCCCTTCTCCAAAGCACCCACCCCCCCCCCCCCATGTTGAGGGCATGCGACCTGGTACTGTTCGGGACAAGGCCGCTCGTCCCCACCCCCTTTTCCGACCGGCCAGGCTGCGTGCTCGGATAAGGGTCTGGTATGGATTTTGGGGGGACCCCCCACGCCATTTTTTCGGCATAGGTGGTTTCCCTTATAATCCATACCAGACCTAAGGGCCTGGTATGCTCTTGGAGGGGGATCTCATGCCGTTTTTTTATTTAAAATTTGGCGTGGAGTTCCCCCTTGAGAGCTGATTATTCTGTGAGAGAGGCGACATTGTCGCTTCAATATAGACGGAAATCCGACTTGGAGGCGACTTCCATTGAATTCAATGGGTACAAGTCGCCTAGAAGTAGGATTGAAATCGTACAGGAACCTTTTTTGAAGTCGGAGCGACTGCTGTAGTGTGCATTAAGACGGCTTCATTAATTAACATTGATTTTCTCAACAGCGCGACTTGGGGCGACCTGAAGTCGGATCCCGAGTTGCCCCTGTGTGAACCGGCTCTAAAGCGCAGCCTTTTTCAGCTGCGCTTTCCTGCAGTTTTTGGGGGGGTTAAAACTACCCACAAAGCAGCAGTGCCCATTCAGTTTGATGGGCAGGGGCGCTTTAGGAGCGGTGTATACATCCTGCCAGCGCACTGATTCAGTGTGAAAGCCCTTACTCAGAACCTCCAAACATTATATGTATATGTATATATATATATATATATATATATATATATATATATATATATATATAATATCATTTTTTAGCAAAGGCCCTAGAGAATAAAATGGTGGTTGTTGCAATATTTTATGTTGCACTGTATTTGCGCAGCAGTCGTTCAAATGCAATTTTTTGGGAAACAATTACACTTTAATGAATAAAAAAAAAAAGGGACCAGTAAAGTTAGCCCAATTTTTTTTGTATAATGTGAAAGATTTTGTGCCGAGGGAATCGTGATCTTTTTATTCTAAGCAAAAAAAATTGTGATTCTCATTTTGGCCAGAATCGTGCAGCTCTAATTGCAGCTTGCCAATCATCAGATGTGGTGGCTGCATTTGTTTTCTTTTCTTCGGCTTTGCCTCCCTCTGTTTTCACCTGGCGATCTGGCCAGTTACATACCTCTTGTATTAGTGAGACACCACTCTGGATGAAGGAGCACAGGAGGCACAGCAGAAAGCAGCATTGTCAGTCTGTGGGGTTAGGGGAGTTTTAGATGGACTAGCAGATTTAGATACACTAACAGATTAAAGCCAATCTCCGGTTCACAGCATAAAGGAGCCGGCACTTCTGTAAATTAAGTCTTGATAGTCTTTATTCCAATATGACCATGTAGAACAAACGGTGAAGGCTAGCGCGTTTCGGCAGAAGCCTTGATCACAGCACACAGTGTGCGGTTTACTATCCTACTAACAGCTACACTGCTCAGAGCGGTGTTTCCCTGTGCTGCATAAACTCCACCTCACACTTTATAATCAGTTTGAGCAACAAAAAAAACAAAACAAAAAAAAAAAATATATATATATATAAAAATTGTAAGCACGTACAATGTAAACTGATACATTCTGCTGGAGAGCTTGAGCGTCTAAAAAAACAGACTCGCTGGCTGGATCTCCAAATGAAAATGGAAGAAAGCCTAAAAAAGAAAACTAATGAAGCCCTCACATCTACAAATTGGTAAGCTGCAATATATTAAATGTTTGCTTTTGGGTTTCACCACTTGTGGACCGCCCGCATGCAATGTACTGCGGACGGGCGGCCTGGACAAGGAAAGCGCACCCGTGCATTGCTGCCGGCTTACAGGTTTAGGGCGCCCCCTCCGCCGGCACCTGCTGTGATTATAAACAGTGGGAGCCTGTCAGCAAGTCCCGGCCAATGATTCAGCCCAGAGCTCTATGCTGACAATCAACACAGAGCTCTGTAAAAATGGAATGATCTCTCTGTTTCTCATCCCTGCTTAGAGACGTGTTAGTAAAAATAGCACACATTACACATAGTTAAAGTGTAAGTTCACCTGTACAGAAAAATCTTTAAGGTGAACTTACACAGGACCCCCTCCTCACCCCCTTCACCCCTCCTGCCCCCTCACCCCAAGTCCTGCTGACCTGGAGCGTGGCGATCTCCTGTTCTGAGCCCTACTACTTTTACTTACGTCGCTACTTTGACGTTAAATACCGGGGTTATAGCTGCCATAACCCCAGTATTTTCTTTCAACGGCGGGCAGTCCGCTTTACGGTAAAAATGGTCTCCGCGGCACGTTCGTGGCGAGATCACTTTTATCGGGCAGCGGGAGAGGTGCCCACCCCACTCCAGCCGCAGCCCGGTCGTCTCCGCCGATTACTAAATCAGTCGGTAGCGGAGACGATCCGATCCTTTTCCCTGATAGGAAGGAAGTCTATGTCATTGGATGAAGGGAGCGATGTCAAATGTCACTTCCGCTCAATGGCCTTAAAGAGACAACTTCTTTTTTTTTTTTTTTTTTTTTTCTTATTGCTTTTAAGTGTATATAGTCTTTTTGACCCCAGATCTCACATTAAAGAGGACCTGTCATGCTTTTTTTTTATAATTCAAGGGATGTTTACATTCCTTGTAATAGGAATAAAAGTTATCCGAAATTGTGTAAAAATAAAAAAAATAAATGCCGTATATACTCGAGTATAGGCCGACCCGAATATAAGCCGAGGCACCTAATTTTACCACAAACAACTGGGAAAACGTATTGACTCGAGTATAAGCCTAGGGTGAGAAATGCGCAGCTACTGTAAGTGGAAAAAGAGGGTCAACGATGCCCATTTGCAGCCTCACTGTGCCCATGCAGATGGACACAGTTGACCGCTTTGGGGCCCTGTATCTCGGGGTCACTTAGTGCTAGGAACCCCATCTTTGGATATGTTGTAGTGCTAATCCCACTGGGTTGGAATACAACATTTGGAGTTCCTAGCACTAAGTGTCCCCGAGATATGGGGCCCCAAATTCGGGTCAGAAAATCTCAAGCACTTTTCTGCAGCAGAGAATTACATTTTCTGAACCGACTTTGGGGCCCTGTATCTCTTAGTGCTAGGAACCCCATATGTTATAGTGCTAGGTCCACTGGGTTGGCACACCAAATTTGGGATTCCTAGACCCAAGTGGCCCCGAGATACGGGGCCCCAAAGTCGGGTCGGAAATGTATTTTTTTTGCTGCAGAAAAAGTGCTTGACTCGAGTATAAGCCGAGGGGGGCACTTTCAGCACCAAAAAATGTGCTGAAAAACTCGGCTTATACTCGAGTATATACGGTAGTTAAAAAAAAAAAAATTTAAGACGCTCTGTTCGTGCAGAAGCGGACGCATACGTAAGTTGCGTCTGCATATATAAACGGTGTTCAAACCACACATGTGAGGTATCACTGCGATCGTTAAAGCGAGAGCAATAATTCTAGCACTGGACCACCTCTGTAACTCAAAACTGGTAACCTGTAGAAATTAAAAAAAAACATTTTTACCCAAAAAATGCGTTTGTAAGACTGCTGCGCAAATACGGTGTGATAAAGAGTATTGAAACGACCGCCATTTTATTCTGTAGGGCAGTGGTGGCAAACCTTGGCACCCCAGATGTTTTGGAACTACATTTCCCATAATGCTCAGCTACACTGCAGAGTGCATGAGAATCATGGGAAATGTAGTTCTAAAACATCTGGAGTTACCCTTTAAAGCGGTGTTTCACCTAAAAAAAAATTTTTTTTTTTTTAAAAGTCAGCAGCTAAAAAAAAAGTAGCTGCTGACTTTTAATAAGTACACTTACCCTCCCAGGGCGCCCGCGATGTGGGTCGTGGAGGCCGAGATGTCCCTCGGCGATCCGGTTCCAGCGCCGCCATCCTCAGTAAGGGAAATGGGCAGCTTGTTTCCTACTGCGCATGCGCGAGTCGGCGCTCCCCGGCCTACTGCGCATGCGCGAGTCGGCGCGCGCCTACTGCGCATGCGCGAGTCGGCGCGCGGCCTACTGCGCATGCGCGAGTCAAATTTGTGAATGGGGAACGCGATGTGTTGTGGGACACACAGTTCCCATAACACACCGCGCCCCATTCACTAGAAGACGGCGCTCGGAGCAGAGGAGAGAACATCACTGCGGAGCTGGAAGAGGCAGATTAGGACGATCTGCCTAGCAACAGCCATTTCTGGTAAGTAAAAAAAAAAAAAACATATTTTTTTTTTTTTTTTTCATTTTAAATTGTTATTAACATTTTTTTAAAGTTTTTTTTTTCAGGGTGGCCCACCACTTTAAGATCTGACATTGAGGTGGGAAGGGGGGAGTTGTGGGGTGCTGACAGGGAAGCAGTGGACATCCACTCCGTGTATGGCTAGCTTAACGCAACCAGCAATTCAGCTGCAATTGTTTTACTAATACATGTCTTGCAGGTTTTTGGGGAACGGCCTGGTGACAGATCGTGATTATGAGCATTGGCACAAGCAGAGGAGGATGATGGATCCCGCCTTTAGCAGGACGTAAGATAAAGCTGAATTCTGGGCTAGAATTTCTGTATCCTTTGTCTATCCTGCATGAGAAAACAGCTGCACTTTGCTTCTGTGAAGGAGCTTCCTGTAATAAAGACCACTCACTGCTGCTTTTTCTCCTTGTGCAGTGTGACTGGTCTGGTCTCCGCCCCCTCCTGTAGTTTTCTGCAGGCAGCCCCTACACAAGCTACACTATATTGTCAAAAGTATTGGGACACCTGCCTTTACACACACATGACCTTTAAAGCATCCCAGTCTTAGTCCGTAGGGTTCAATATTGAGTTGGCCCACCCTTTGCAGCTATAACAGCTTCAACTCTTCTGGGAAGGCCGTCCACAAGGTTTAGGAGTGTGTCTATGGGAATGTTTGACCATTCTTCTAGAAGCACATTTGTGTTTAGCATTGCTGAAAACCTGTGTCTTCTTTTTTGCAGGTATCTGATGGGATTAATGGGGACTTTCAATGAAAAAGCTGAGGAGCTGATGGAGCAATTGACAGAGAAAGCAGATGGGAAAGCAGAGTTTTCAATGCATGAGATGATGAGTAAATTAACACTGGATGTCATTGCAAAGGTATCTGAGAAATATTAAAAAGTTGCTCGGAATGCTAAGGGGTTAAAGTTGTAAACCCTGGACTATCATGCTCATCCTGGCTCCTTATATAGAAATCTGCTGATCTGGAATGAGCAAGTAGCTAGTAACTAAAAAAAAGTGTCTCTATGGTGAAGTCCCACAGCCAGCTACTCAGGGAGATCACTCCAGGCCCTCAGCCCTGACACAGCTGAGACCCCAAGGACAGCTACACAGTCTACATCAGAGGGGCAGCAGCCCCTCTCTCCCCCCCCCCCCCTCGCACCCCAAGGCTTGGCACCCCCCTGAGAAAAGAATCTCTCCAAAGCTCCAGACAATGTATCACCTCCCCAGCCCCCTTCTGGGCACTCTTCTCCAGGGATTGGCCAGGCCATGATAAATATTCAGGCTGGTCATTTGAATCTCCCTCCCTATGTTCTGGAAGCTTCTTCCAGAGGCAGGGGGAAGCAATCAAACTCCCAGCCCGTGAAACCCTGAACAGACCAGACCAATCACTGCTCCCTTGACTACAGAAGAAATCCCAAAATGTTATTTTCCTAACATCCTATGCTAGTATGGTGCTACACTTTTCTAGCGGGTTAATTATGCCATATTGCTGGCCAAATCTGTATTATGGAGAAATTCCCAGATAACTGAACAATATCATTGAGATAAAATGTATTTTAGTGTATTTTCAATATTTTCATTAGAAGGCACCAGATGTCACCAGATCCAATGATGTAGTGTGGTATTTGCAGGTCGCCTTTGGAATGGAACTGAACTCTCTGCATGATGACCAGACCCCCTTCCCTCGGGCAATTTCCATGGTCATGAGAGGTGTGGCCGAGACTCGGAATCCTTTGATAAAGGTTGGTTTGTTTTTGGTGTTCTGGTTGAAATTGTGGCCTGTGCTATTAAAAAAAAGAAATAAACCTGTATTTTGGCCAAAGCTGGAAGAAGTAACAGGTTCACTCTACTATATGAAACATAAGCAGCGTGTACTTACCTTCTACTCTTCCTGCCTGATAATGGGCACAGCGGGTGTGCAGACCAGAGAGACCAGTACAGGGATGGTGGGAACGCCTCATAATAGGCACAGCAGTTGTATAGACCTGGGAACTCAGCACTGTGATGAAGGGAACCCTTCATAATGGGAGTGGCAGGTGTGCAGACCATGACACTCAGCCCAGGGTTGGTGGGAACTCCTCATAATGGGCACAGCATGTCTGCAGACGATGGAGCTAAAAAGCGGGGATGGTGGGAACCCCTCATAATGGGCAGAGCAGGTATGCAGACCAGGGAGCTCAGTGCAGGGATGGCAGGAACCCCTCATTATGGGCACAGCAGGTGTGCAGATCAGGGAGCTCAGAGCAGGGATGGTGGGAACCCCTCATAATGGGCACAGCATGTGTGCAGATCAGGGAGCTCAGTGCAGGGATGGCAGGAACCCCTCATTATGGGCACAGCAGGTGTGTAGATCAGGGAGCTCAGAGCAGGGATGGTAGGAACCCCTCATAATGGGCACAGCAGGTGTGCAGATCAGGGAGCTCAGAGCAGGGATGGTGGGAACCCCTCATAATGGGCACAGCAGGTGTGCAGATCAGGGAGCTCAGAGTAGGGATGGTGGGAACCCCTCATTATGGGCACAGCAGGTGTGCAGATCAGGGAGCTCAGAGCAGGGATGGTGGGAACCCCTCATAATGGGCACAGCAGGTGTGCAGATCAGGGAGCTCAGAGTAGGGATGGTGGGAACCCCTCATTATGGGCACAGCAGGTGTGCAGATCAGGGAGCTCAGAGTAGGGATGGTGGGAACCCCTCACAATGGGCACAGCAGGTGTGCAGTCCTGGAAGCTCAGTGTTGAGATGGTGAGAGCTCATCTTAATGAGCACAACAGGTGTGCAAGCCTCGGAGTGCAGGGATGGTGAGAGCTCATCCTAATGGGCACAGTAGGAGTGCAAACCATGATGCTCAGCTCAGGGATGGTGGGACCCCTCATAATGGGCACAGCAGGTGTGATAACCTGGGAGCTCAGCGCAGGGATGGTGATAAAGCGGGAGATAATAACAGCATCAATATCATGAATATCCATCCATCCTATTCTAATTTCAGCCTCAGTGAGACCCCTCATAATGGGCACAGTAGGTGTGCAAACCTGGGATCTTGGTGTAGGGCTGGTGGGACCCTTCATAATGGGCACAGCAGGTGTGCAAACCTGGGAGCTCAGTGTAGGGATGGTGGGACCCCTCATAATGGACACAGCAGGTGTGCAAACCTGGGAGCTCAGCACAGGGATGGTGAGACCCCTCATAATGAGCATGGCAGGTGTGCAAACCTGGGATCTTGGTGTAGGGATGGTGGGACCCCTCATTAAGGGCACAGCAGGTGTGCAAACCTGGAAGCACAGTGCAGGGATGGTGAGACCCCTCATAATGGGCACATCAGACATGCAGACCAGGGAGCTGAGCACAGAGATCTCATCAATGGTGTTCATGAGAGATAATAAAGACGGTCAGGATGTTTAACTCTCCAGTATCTACCAAATATCAGTTTTTGGTGAACTGATGTTTTATGAACTGATGTGAATGTTTTATTATTTTTCAAACAGTACAGCCCAGGAAAGCGAGGTTTTATCAGAGCCGTCCAGGACAGTGTTCGGCTCCTCCGCCAGACAGGCAAGGAATGCATAGAGAAGAGACAGAAGGCCATAGAGGATGGGGAGGAGATACCCACCGACATATTATCACATATCCTTAAAGGCGCATGTAAGTGTTTGCAAAAGATCATTTACTTTGCCAACAAAGTAAGAAACAGATCTGAGATTTGGAATGTTGTTGTTTTACTGTAACACATTGTAGATGTGCAAAATGTACCTTCATTACAGAGATTTCCTCTGCGGTACTTTTGTTTTTGGCCACTAGATGTCCACAGCCTAATTGCCAGAAGCGTTAAACTTGCTTCCTCTGAGCCCAGACTGTCCTGGATCCGCCCCCAGCCCATGACTGGACAGTGAATGTCTAAGCAATACCATGATGAGCTCATCTCCCTGTCACTCTGCTCACTATTGATGAGTTTAGCTTCACATCAGAACCCCCCCCCCCCCCCCCCCCCATTACATCAGAGAAATCCTCCATGACATCAGAGTCCCCCTTTAAATCAGAATCTCCCTTGCATCTGAATCCTTCTTTATGGCAGTGTCCTCTTTCCATCAGAACAAACATATTACAGCGCACACACGCAAAACTGACCTTTACCTCCAGCAAGGCTATTTAAAACACCTAAACATTTTCAAAAAAACATTATCAAAAAATATGGGATTTGGTCACACCATATTGCTGATATGGTGCTTAAAGAGGGAGTCCACCTGCACAAAAAATATTAAAAGTCAGCAGCTACAAATACTGCAGCTGCTGACTTTTAATAAATGGACACTTACCTGTTCCAGGTTCCAGCGATGTTGGCAGAAGATGATGAGAAATCGCTCGTCTCTCGGCTGCCCCCGCCGCCATCCTCTGCCAGAGAATCAAGAAGTGAAGCGCTGCGGCTTCACTGCCCGTTTCCCTACCGCGCATGCGCGAGTCGCGCTGCACGTCTTTACTGGTCCCCGTTGTGTCCTGGAAACTGTGCCACAACGGGGGGGCGGGCATCTGCGGATAGGGGCGGGGCAGCTGCGGCTAGCTAGTCCCGAAAATGGGTGCAGATACCTGGATTATCTAGGTATCTGCACCCTCCTCCCCCCTGAACGGTGCCAATTGTGGCACCGGAGGGGGGAGGAATCCGATGAGTGGAAGTTCCACTTTAGGGTGGAGATCCGCTTTAAGCCCACTTACTGCGACAAGGTACCCCATGATTGGTGGGTCCTACACTATCCATAGATCGGGAGAGCCTGCTTCTCTGAACCAAGGGAGCAATACACTCCTCTATATCAGAGAACATGAGGTCTCCACCCATGACACAGGTGATCACTAATGAGAGGTACTTACTGAGGGAGTGGGGTGCTCCACCCAAAAGAATTTGGTCAAAATCCAAGCAATAGACAAAATAGATATTTGGGGGGCACACCCTAAAAAATGCATAAAGATGGTGCTGCCATAAGACCACACAACAGAACAAACATATTACATTACAATATTACAGCGCACACATGCAAAACTGACATTAAGCTCCATCATTGGGTACTTTGTCGCAGTAAGTGGGCTTGAGAACCATATAGCAATATGGTGTGACCAAATCCCCATATTTTTTGATAATGTTTTTTTGAAAATGTTTAGGTGTTTTAAATAGCTTTGCTGGAGGTAAATGTCAGTTTTGCGTGTGTGCGCTGTAATATGTTTGTTCTGTTGTATGGTCTTATGGCAGCACCATCTTTATGCATTTTTTAGGGTGTGCCCCTCAAATATCTATTTTTTAACCTTCCATCAGAGCCCCCCTTTACAGCAGTCAACAAGTGGTGAGAAATTGGTGCAAAGGTGGAAGCCAAAGTGTCACTGGGATGCTGTAAATGCTAATAGCTAATGAAATAAAAAACAAGAGAATGTCCATAAAATCTGTGGGCTGTACACTTTGTGGCAGCTCTGTGAGCAGGCAAGAAGTGACTTGAAGTAAGCTAGGGAGAAAACTCATGGGCCAATCTGAGTGTAGCGTTTTGTAATTTTATATATATACATTTATCCAGAAATTTACTCAGAAAGATGAATTATAAAAAGGCATGTTGCACTGCAGGGTTTCCCCATCCATGGAGTGGCGTGTACTGAGAGTCCTATGCGGCTGTAGGCTCTGGGGGACGTGGCCGGTGGATTCTGGCGCTTCCTGGGGCTGTGGAACGCAAGGGCGACAGATGCTGACGTCACTTCCGGGATGTGGGGAGTTACCAAGGCGACACGTTTCGCTCCTTCTTCAGGCCTAAGCAGCACCATCTTTGATGTGGGATTTTATACAGAGGGTGCGGGACAATGCCCGGTCCTAATGTCCAGTGGCGGCCCATGATTACACAACTTACACAATTCCATTTCACAATTATATATAGAAACAAATACTAAAAGAATCATATACTAAACTATTGTCAATGAAAACAATGAAAAGAAATAAAAAACTACAGCGACATCCAAAAATGACGTGCAGACCCACTACCAGCTTTCACCATGGAGGCCACCAATCTTATAAAGTGGGCAAAAGAGGCTGGTATTATTACTAAATAAGAATTAGCTTCTTCAACAGATTTCTATTCCACACCCTATTTTTACCACATACGGAAAATACACAAAAACTCAGATAATCCACCTGGAAGACCAATAGTGGCAGCAATGGAAAGCATCACCAATCCTTTCTCGCAATACATTGACCAGTTCCTTCAGCCATTTGCACAAAGCCTTCCTTCATATATAAGGGGTGGGGTACACCTCCGGGAACAACTTAAGTATTATACATGGGAATCCACTTACATGTGGGCTTCATTGGACATCAACTCCTTATATACGTCCATCCCCCACTCAATGGGTCTCCAAGCTCTTACACAATTCCTAATGGATGACCCAACGCTGAATCCCTGACAGGCACAATTCGTAGTGGAGGCAACTGAGTTTTGCTTGATGCACAACTATTTACAATTTTCCTTACCTTTGTGAGTAAATTTCTGGATTCATTTACACTCAGATTGGCGTGTGTGTTTTCTCCCCTTTACAGAAGTGTCCACCTTCCATCAGAGTCTCCCTTTACAGCAGTTTTCTTCTTCCATTAGAGCACCACTTTACATCAGAATCTCCCCCTTGAAATATTCAACACAGCGCAGCACAGAGTAGTGCAGCTGGAAGTGGGCAGAGTAGTGCAGCTGGAAGTGGGCAGAGTAGTGCAGCTGGAAGTGGGCAGAGTAGTGCAGCTGGAAGTGGGCAGAGTAGTGCTGCTGGAAGTGGGCAGAGTAGTGCTGCTGGAAGTGGGCAGAGCAGTGCTGGATGGTGGCAGAGCAGTGCTGGATGGTGGCGGAGCAGTGCTGGATGGTGGCGGAGCAGTGCTGCTGGAAGAAGACAGAGCAGTGCTGGATGGTGGCGGAGCAGTGCTGATGGAAGGAGGCAGAGCAGTGCTGGATGGTGGTGGAGCAGTGCTGATGGAAGGAGGCAGAGCAGTGCTGATGGAAGGAGGCAGAGCAGTGCTGATTGAAGGAGGCAGAGCAGTGCTGGATGGTGGTGGAGCAGTGCTGATGGAAGGAGGCAGAGCAGTGCTGATGGAAGGAGGCAGAGCAGTGCTGGATGGAAGGAGGCAGAGCAGTGCTGGATGGTGGTGGAGCAGTGCTGATGGAAGGAGGCAGAGCAATGCTGGATGGTGGCGGAGCAGTGCTGATGGAAGGAGGCAGAGCAGTGCTGATGGAAGGAGGCAGAGCAGTACTAATGGAAGGAGGCAGAGCAGTGCTGGATGGTGGTGGAGCAGTGCTGATGGAAGGAGGCAGAGCAGTGCTGGATGGTGGTGGAGCACTGCTAAAAGGAGCATGTAAGAGATCCATGATGATTGCATAACCTCACATGTTTTTGTCCTCACAGCTCTGGAAAAAACATGTGATATGGAAATTTTGTTGGATAATTTTATCACCTTCTTCATCGCTGGTAAGTAAAAGGTTTATCTTACAAATAACACTCCATTAGCCAATCTTCTGCTGTAGTTATTGTTTATTAATTTCTAGGACAAGAGACGACAGCCAACCAGCTATCATTTGCAGTGATGGAACTGGCACGAAACCCAGAGATATTGGAGAGGTAAGTCACAGAGGAGCCTTAAGAAGGTGGAAACAAGGTGGCAGTACATAGCAGAGCCTTGTGTACCCCATAACATCCTTTAAAATGTTTTTGCTTTAAGATTTGTCTCTTAAGAGTCAAATTTTGTCAACTTCTGCCTCCTTTTTTTTTTTTTGCTTATGTATTATATCACATGTAAAGCAAAATTAGGTACCGATCACTGGCTGTGTTCATTCACAAAAGCAAGGGGCTGGTAAATATGACTTATTTCTCAGCCCCTTCCCCACTCTCCTTCCTGAAAGCAGTAGCAACAGCTGGCAGGAGAGCAGGCAAGTCCGCAGGGCGGGGGGGGGGGGCAAAAGGATGGTACACAGAGAGGGAGGTCGCTGTAGCAGCTGAAAGCTGGCAAGAAGGAGAGGTGGAGAAACCGTCTTTTACCTGCTGCAGGGAGAGACACACAGGGATCGGTTCCTATAATTGCCCTCTTTTGCTCGTACCTGATTCCTCCGCTTCATAGGCCCCTCTGCTGGCCCAGGCCCAGGACTAGAGTTGCCACCTCATCCCTTTAAACCCGAACACATATGAATTATACAGGTTCTGTGGCTGGTTAAGGTGGTAATCAAACTCACTTGGTGCCTCATCTACATTAAATTAGCCTCAGAACCTGTTTAATTCATATGTGTTCGGGTTTAAAGGGATGATGTGGCAGCCCTACCCAGGACATGAGGACAGGTGCTCCCCCCCTTATCAGCGGCCCTGGTAGTTTATGGTACGTGGTGTGCTGTTGCACAGCTAGCAGGCATTGGAGAAGTGTGTTTTTACAATGGAAGTGATCATGGTACAGTGGAGAATAGCATAAGCCCAGTGGTGGTCAGTGGAGAATAGCATCAGTACGGTGGTGGTCAGTGGAGAATAGCATCAGTACGGTGGTGGTCAGTGGAGAATAGCATCAGTACGGTGGTGGTCAGTGGAGAAGTATACTGTATGTACCGGTACATTGACAAAGAAGTGGCTGTGGACGCAGTATATTTAGATTTTCCCTAAGCGTTTAACACAGTTCCCCACACACGGCTCATCTGTAAGGTAAAGTCTACAGGATTGGAAAGATCAGTTTGTAAATAGATAGAAAACTGGCTAAAAAGACAGAATTCAGAGAGTAGTGGTTAATAAATCTTACTCTGAATGGTCTAAGGATATCAGTGGTGTACCCCAAGGTTCAGTGCTGGGACCCTTTCTTCTTAATATCTTTATAAATGATATCGGGTCTGGGATTAAAAGTACCATTTCAGTGTTTGCAGATGACACCAAGCTATGCAGGGGAATAACGTCCTTACAGGAGGTCTCCAATTTACAAGCCGACCTCCATGCAATGCTCTAATACTTAATTGGGCGACTATGTGGCAAATGAGGTTTAATGTTGATAAATGTAAAGTTATGTACTCGGGGGCTAAGAATATACATGCATCATACATACTAGGGGGAGTACAACTGGGGGGGATCATTGGTGGAGAAGGATCTGGGTGTTCTGTTCGATCATAAGTTCAATAATCGAATGCACTGCCAAGCTGCGGTTTCCAAAGCAAGTCCTTTCTTGTATTAGGAGAGGTATGGACTTGTATCATTTTGCCCCCCCTTTACAAATCATTAGTAAGACCTCATCTGGAATATGCAGTTCAGTTTTGGGCTCCAGTTCTCAAAAAGGATATCAGGGAACTGGAGAAAGTGCAGAGAAGGGCAACCAAACTGATAAGAGGCATGGAGGAGCTCAGCTATGAGGAAAGATTAGAGAAACTGAATTTACTCTCTGGAGAAGAAGAGATTAAGGGGGGGCAGGGCTGATGCCCGGCTTTTTGACACCCTAGGCGAAACCTCATTTTTCCACCCCCCTTGGCTCCACCCCCTTTGCCCTGCCCACATATACCCCACCTTTTTTAATGAAGCGCCCATCAAATGCAGCCTCATCAGCGCCCATCAAATGCAGCCTACCAGCGCCCATCAATGAATGTTTGCTTGCTTCCATTCATTTGGGAGTCAGGACACAGACACAGTCCTCCACCGCCGCTGCGCCTCTGACCCTATGTGCGAATGGAGTGGCGGCTGCCTGCTGATTCTGAGACTTAGTTGCTTGCTGCAGAAAGAAGAGAGTAGGAACATAGTGGCCGGGCACCCAAGGCAGCAGTGCGCCCTAGGCAGCTGCCTAGTGGTAGCACCAGCCCTGAAGGGGGGGATATGATAGCCTTGTATAAATACATAAGTGGTCCATATAGTGAACTTGGCATTGCGTTATTCAATTTAAGGTCATCAGAGGATTGCATATGTAGCAGTACCCCGGTAGGAGCTGCTGAGTGTTGTGGTTCGTCTGTCACCCTGCCCAGCCAGGCACACACTTTTCACTCACTCAGAGTCAAGAAAGCAGTCTTTGCACTTGTTTTTATGTTTTATTGAGGGAAATTAAACTTGGATAGGGATGGGGAACTTATGAGATGCCCATGTGATTAAAGTCAAAGTTGGGACTACTATATATATCACAGTATATACACTCCTCTCTCCTCCTGCACATCACTTCCTTTCTCTTTCCAGACTAGCTAGCACTGCAGGCCTGACACTGGCTCAGGAAAGGCCCAAAGCAAAGGCCCTTTACAGGCAGGGACTGCGGGCCCCTATGGTGTAGCAAAAATAGAAAGTTCCAGGGCTAGCTGTCCTTGTGGCTACTGCTCCCAGCACCACCTCTTCAAGCACTGCCAGCCCTCCTGGCTGCAGCTGCCTTGCTCCACTGACTGTGCCACCACCATCCTCCAGACTGGCTTTGTACCCATCCCAGACTGCTACATCTCAGTCCTCTCAGGCATGCCTCCCAGTCCTCCCAACGGGGGTATCACTCCCCAGCCCTCCTGGCTGCCTCTGTGGAACTCCTGTAGACTTGCCTGGCAGTGTTCTCCCGCTGTCCTCTCTTGCTCCTCCTGTGCCTCCTGGCCAGGACTCCCCCATGGGTTGTAAGAGGGCCTCATCCACACCCTTGCCCAGGCCCAAGGTCACCCCCCCCCCATACTGGGGAGCTCCCTCAGATGCCCCGACAGCCTAACACTCCATCTCCATCTTCCACTCGATCAACTGCTCCCCAGCTGGGCTGATCCTGGGTATTTAAGGAGGCCTACCCCTTCTAATCCAGATTGGGGATTGGTCAGGGCTCCTTAGAACACCCCAGGTGTCTCAACCTCCCCTCCTACCTCTTTTTTCAGAAAGTACCAGAAGATTCTGGAAAGAAGTAGGTGACACCACCTGTGAGTCACCCAGCACTACTCTGAGCCACTCCCAACCCAGATCACAAAAACACACGGCAGCCAAGCCTGGAAATGATCCTACTCTGGAAAAAACCTACACTATTCTTCTAGCACACTAGAGGGCGCTACATATATTGTTTCCCCTTTTATTGTGTGTCTTTTTCAACCAGACTATGTAACTATGTTATTAACGGCCAGTGGAGAAATGCATCGGTACACTTGAGATCTATGTGCATATTAAAGTGGTGTTGCCACCAAAAAAAAAATTCGGCTTAAAAATCATAAAAAAAATTTTTTTACACACCTCTAAATGCCTGTTGCTAGGGGGTCCCTCGTAGTCTGCCACCTTCATTGCCCGGGCAATGACATCACTTCCCCTAGGCGCCGCACAGTCATCTGGGACCCGTCATGTGTCCCAGATGAGTGAGCGTCGAATCACGGCGCTCGCACATGCGCAGTGGGTGCCCGGCTGTGAAGCCGCAGCCGGGTGCCCACATTAAGAATGCCGGCGCCCCGAGCGGAGCGGGGAACGGTAAGTGTCCGATTATTAAAAGTCAGCAGCTGCAGTATTTGTAGCTGCTGACTTTTCATTTTTTTTTTTTTTTGGGGGCACTCCTCTTTAAAGCTTTAAAAAGCAGACAAATTAAAAAAAAAAAAAGCTTAAAAAGCAAACTAAAACAAAAAAAGAAATGCTAAAGGAAATAAAATGAATTCTAAATTAATCCAAAACAAGCATTTCCAAAATGCACTTCTAGCTCAAATGTATACATTTAAGGTATATATTATATGTATATATATTTTATTGCTGCAGTGTTATCTCTTTTTTTTTTTGTAAGGAAAATTAATAACATTTCTTTTACTTGTCAGAGTTCAGGCGGAATTGGATGAGGTGATTGGTTCCAAAAGGGACATTGAATATGAAGACCTGAGCAAACTGAATTATCTTTCCCAGGTATGTAAGAACCTCTTCTATATGTAAGTAGTTTAATGCTTTGCTGCAATATTGGTTACGTTATATACGACTAGACATGTGCAATTCGTTTTTTTTTTTTTTTCGTTTTTCGATTTTTTTTCGTTTTTTCCGTTCGTTCTTTTTCGTACGAATGAACGAATCGTTCAAATCGAAGGAATCCGAATAACGAATCGTTCGAATCGTACGAATCCGAAAAACGACGAAAATCCGAAAAACCAAATTAGAAACAACGAATGTACGAATGAAGAAAATCTGAAAAACGAAAAAAGGAACAACGAAAATGACCGAAAAAATTCGTACATTCGTAACTTTTTTTTTTGTTGAATTGGTAATTTTTAGTGTCCCTTACAATGGTGATGCTTAACGTGCTTCGAATAGATTGAACGAAAAAATTCGTACATTCGTAACTTTTTTTTCGATTCGTAACTTTTTTTTTTTCGATTCGTAACTTTTTTTTTCCGATTCGTAAATTATTAGAATGTAATAATAGCATACACATTACATAAAATTATGAATTATGCTCCAATTACGAATCTACGAATGTTACGAATGTACGAATAAATACGAATGCGTCCGAATTTCGAATAAACAAATAAACGAAAATTAAACTAACGAAAAAACGAATCAACGAAAAAATAACTCTTACGAATGTACGAATCGCTACGAATACGAACACCGACGACTTACAAATGTACGAATCGGTACGAACTTAACGGAAACGAAAAAAACGAAACGAAAAAAAACGATTTTTTTTTCGGAAACGAAAAAAACGAAACGAAAAAAAACGAATTCTTTTGTTGTGCACAGGTCTATATACGACTGGAATACATTATTATTATACTGTAAGGCTGGGTTCACACTGGTGCGCTGTGCGATATCGCATGTGTTTTGCACCGCACTGCAAATCACATGCGATGTCTGTGCGATGCAAATTCAGCCATACAGATTGCATGGCTAAATTATCATCGCATTCAGACCTTTTTTTTGGTCCGCTGGCAGTTCGCACTGCAATGTGCGAACCGATCTGGGGGTGTCGTTAACTTTGTATTGACTTTCCCAGTGTGAACTGCCTGCGAGTCGGGTACGATGCGGGAACCCGTGCTGGATTCGGACGGGTTCTCGCATCGCGCCAGTGTGAACCGAGCCTGATGCCCCGTACACACGGTTGGAAATTCCCGGCGGAAAAAGTCCGATCGGATTATGTTGTCGGAAAATCCGATCGTGTGTGGGCTCTAGCTGACTTTTTCCGTCGGAATTTCCGACTGAAAAAGTTTGAGAGCTGGATCTAAAATTTCCCGACAACAAAATCCGAGCGGACTTTTTCCGATCGTGTGTACAGAATTCTGACGCACAAAGTGCCACGCATGCTCAAAATAAATTTGGAAACAAAAGCTATTGGCTACTGGCCTCTTCGTAGTCCCGTCGTACGTTCTGTACGTCACCTCATTCCAAACGATTGGAAATTCCGACAACTTTGTGCGACCGTGTGTGTGCAAGACAAGTTTGAGCCAACATCCTTTAGATCAGGGGTGCCCAACCAGTGGCCCGGGGGCCACATGTGGCCCGCAGAGCCCTCTGATGTGGCCCTCGACCTCCTGCTCTGGGATGGCTGGTTGGCAAGCCCAGATCACGGGTTCCCGAGCCAGCATCCCAGAGCATCAGTGCTGTGAATGAAGCCGGCAGTAGAGGAAGCAAGCGGCTGCGTAGCAGAGCCACATAAGACGATGCTTCCTGTATAGCGCCACCTCCTGTCACAGGTGGAGTGATGCCAAATGCACTTTGCCTGGAACAGCAACAGATGGCGATACACGAATTGAAGACTGTTATTAAGGGTATGTTTAATACTGTAATCACAGTGTATATATGGGCATATATGTTCTGCAGTGGTTACCGGGCTGCTTTCAAACTGCACTGGCCTATAGACCTCTGTTATTACCTACGGGTTTGGTGCTCTTTCAGAAAGCGCACCACACCTGCAGGATATAATAGAATTCTATGGCAAAGTGCAGCTAACCCATAGGAAAGCCAGAGGTGCACTGCTCTGGGTAAACCACAGCACATCAGTGTGAAAGCAGAAGACATGTGCACAACAAAAAAATTTGTTTATTTTCGTTTCCGTTGATTCGTAACGATTCGTAAATTCGTAAGTCGTCGGTGTTCGTATTCGTAACAATTCGTATTTTCGTAAGAGTTATTTTTTCATTGATTCGTTTTTCGTTAGTTTATTTTTCGTTTATTCGTTTATTCGCAATTCGTATGCATTCGTATTTATTCGTACTTTCGTAACATTCGTAGATTCGTAATCGGAGCATAATTCATAATTTTATGTAATGTGTATGCTATTATTACATTTTAAGAGACACGGAAAATTACGAATCGAAAAAAAAAGTTACGAATGTACGAATTTTTTCGTTCAATCCATTCGAAGCACGTTAAGCAGCGCCATTGTAAGAGACACGGAAAATTACGTTTTGAAAAAAAAAAAGTTACGAATGTACGAATTTTTTCGTTCAATCCATTCGAAGCACGTTAAGCAGCGCCATTGTAAGAGACACGGAAAATTACGAATCGAAAAAAAAAAAAAAATAAAAAGTTACGAATGTACAAATTTTTTTGTTCAATCCATTCGAGGCACGTTAAGCAGCGCCATTGTAAGGGACACGGAAAATTACCAATTCAAAAAAAAAAAAAAAGTTACGAATGTACAAATTTTTTTGTTAATTTTGATTTTCGTTGTTCCTGTTTTCGTTTTTCGGATTTTCTTCTTTCGTAGATTCATTGTTTCTAATTTGTTTTTTTCGGATTTTCGTTGTTTTTTGGATTCGTTAGATTCGAACGATTCGTTTAAATTTTTAGCGTATCGTTCGTTCATTCGTACGATAACGAATGAACGAATAGAACGAAAAAAAACGGAAAATGGAAAAAACGAAACAAATTGCACATGTCTAGAAAGCAGCCTTAGGCCCCTTTCACATGATCGGTCCGACCCAATCAGACCCTCCATTCACCTCTATGGATCGGCAAATGTAAACAGACTTGTGTCCGTTTACACCTGCCTACCTTCAATCCGATCCGCTAAAAGAAAAAAAACAGAAGGGGATCTGTCCCCTTCCATCTGGGCGGATAGGAGGGCCCATAGAGTAGAGTGGGCTGTGTCCGTGTCCGCTCTGCATAGGCGGAGTGTACACGGACCTGTCATCCGCCCACTCCGCTCATTGTGGCCCGCGACCGGTTGCCAATTCGCTTAAGTGGCCCTTGCTCTTCAAAAGGTTGGGCACCCCTGCTTTAGATGTTTGCCCCCCCCCCCCCCCAAAAAAAAAATGGAGCACCAGTCGCCAATGATTACACTGTTACACAGCTAGCTGTGTTGTCGGTTTGCCATGGTGTCCATGTGTCGAATGTGTCAGATACTCACCGCACGCTGTGGTTCCTCCTTTTCAGTGCCCTACTTTGTACAATAAAAAACGCTTAATGGTATTTGCACTCCATTTCCAGGTCCTGAAAGAGACTTTGCGTTTATACCCCTCGGTACCCGGCACCTCCCGCATGCTGGAAAAGGAAATGGTCATTGAAGGGATTCCTGTTCCTGCAAACGCCACTTTAGTGGTAAGTGAAATGCTTGAGAAAAATACTGCACAGAGCAATCAATCAGATTACGGATTTCATTATTCTAGTACAGGTTGGAAAACAGAATCTGCCTCTGATTGGACGATGGAGGCTGCACAGACACTCTTGTTGTGTGTTTTCTATTTTTTTTTTTTTCCTTTTTAATAAATTGATTGCAATTAGACATGTGCACTGACAAAAAATGTGTTTGTTTTTTGTTTCATTAGTTTTTTTGCTTTTTTCGGAAATTCGAAAATTTGGAAATTCGGATTTTCGAATTTCTAAATTTCCAATTTCCAATTTTTTGGAAATTCAAAAATTAGAAAAAAAAAAGGAAAATCAGTAAAATTCGGAATAATAACTAACTATTAAATTATAGGAATTGAAATTGGAATATTTGAAAATTTGTAAAATTCGTAAATCCGGAAATAATAACTATAAAATTATAGGTATTGGAATTTCCTTTCAAATTTGGCTGTTAGTGAATGTAATGAATTCATCCAAAGTTACAAATTGTCCAAAATAATGAATGCCGTATCTAAAGGAATGTAATGTAACAAATTATTAATAATAATAATAATAATAATAATAATAATAAAATGTTTTTAATATTATTTATTATTCGTTCCGTTCCATTTGTTTAGATGCAGCATTCGTTATTTCGGATAATTCGTAACTTCCGATAAGTTCATATTGGTTAGATTCACTAACAGGCAAATTTGAAAGGAAATTCCAATACCTATAATTTAATAGTTAGTTATTAGTTATTTAAAATTTTAAAATTTACTAATTTTCGAATTAAGATCATAACGAATGACCCAAAAAATGAAAAAAAACGGACAAAACGAAGGAAACTAAAACAAAAATGTTGTGCAGGGAGGTCTGTGTGTTGTGCAGGGGGGTTTGTGTGTTGTGCAGGGGGGTCTGTGTGTCTGTGTGTTGTGCAGGGGGGTATGTTTGTTGTGCAGGGGGATCTGTGTGTTGTGCAGGGGGGTCTGTGCGTTGTGCAGGGGGGCCTGTGCGTTGTGCAGGGGGGCCTGTGCGTTGTGCAGGGGGGCCTGTGTGTATTATGCAGGGGGGTCTGTGTGTATTATGCAGGGGGTCTGTGTGTTGTGCAGGCGGGCCTGTGTGTCGTGCAGGCGGGCCTGTGTGTCGTGCAGGGGGGTATGTTTGTTGTGCAGGGTGGGGGGGATCTGTAGTGTCGGGGGGGGGGGGGAGAGGAAGGGGGGGGTGTGGGGGGGATGCGGGGAGGGAGGGGCCGGGCGGGGGGGGATGTGTGTTGTGCAGGGGGGCCTGGGTGCTGTTGTGCAGGGGGGCCTGTGCGTTGTGCAGGGGGCCTGTGTGTTGTGCAGGGGGGCCTGTGCGTTGTGCAGGGGGGCCTGTGCGTTGTGCAGGGGGGCCTGTGTGTATTATGCAGGGGGGTCTGTGTGTATTATGCAGGGGGTCTGTGTGTTGTGCAGGCGGGCCTGTGTGTCGTGCAGGCGGGCCTGTGTGTCGTGCAGGCGGGCCTGTGTGTCGTGCAGGCGGGCCTGTGTGTCGTGCAGGGGGGTCTGTGTGTTGTGCAGGGGGTCTGTGTGTCTGTGTGTTGTGCAGGGGGGCCTGTGTGTTGTGCAGGGGGTCTGTGTGTCTGTGTGTTGTGCAGGGGGTCTGTGTGTCTGTGTGTTGTGCAGGGGGGCCTGTGTGTTGTGCAGGGGGGTCTGTGGAAAGTTTTTTTTTTTTTACTGAAACTTCCCTCTTTAAAGTTAAGGTGCGTGGTATACGACAATAAATACAAATAAATCCGGTAGTTAGGTTGCTTGTTGGGTATTTTGTCATTTGGTTGCGTGTATTTGGATGTGTTAACAAGCTTAAATCATATAAAGTTTCCTAAGTGTAGCTATGCAAGTCTCGCCATCCCTGAAATTAGCTGTGAGATCAGACAAGGCCCCCCTCCTCCCTCCATGGCCGTCCGACAATGCAGCTAACAAGGAGACAACTGCTTGTCTGAGGCAAGTGCTTGGAAGCAGCTGTCTTCTTGCTAGCTGCGTTGTTGGATGGCCATGAAGGGAAGAGGGAGGGGCACTTTCTCCGACCTCACATTAAACAGCTCATAGGAAGATGGGACAAGGTACTTATATGTACTTTGTCCCGACACGTTAACAAAAATTAAAGTGAGGCTTTTTCTTTAAGCATGTATTGTGCACGCTCCTGATGTAAGCCTGATCTAAAATTTCAGTTAGTATGCAAGGAAGGAATGATGGAATTTATTATAAAGAATTCATTTGGGTTGTTGCAATGCAGTGTTCACATGCATGACATTTTACTGCTCGAGAAAATGCATTTCCATTATCTAGGAAGGGTTCTTGAAAGCCAACATCACCGTTATTTAATTCTTTCTTATTATTTTGTAGTTTAACTTCTATGCCTTTGGGAGGACGGAGCAATTCTTTAACGATCCACTGAAGTTTGACCCGGAAAGATTTGGTCCGGGGTCCAAGAGGTAAGAGTGTCACCTGTCACATGGTATGTCTGCTCTAAATGGTAACAAGAGTTTTCTTCCTATACTGTGAAATGTGTTGGAGATACCAGGTGATAATGTTCTTCATTCTATCTAGGCCATACTTCACATACACTCCGTTTTCTCTGGGGCCTCGATCCTGCATCGGACAGGTATTTTCTCAGGTAAGAGAAGGCCAAGCTTAAAGGGGATGTTTAAAGGGGATGTAAACCCTCACGGTTTTTCACCTCTATGCATTGAGGGCAGTGGCGTCACTAGGGGGTGGCTTTTGGGGCTATAGCCCCGTATCTGGGGCCCATAGACCCGAGTCTCTGCAGGGGTCCCCAAGGGGGAGGGGAGGCTCTCTGGGGACCCTGATATAAATGGGGGGGCTCTCTGGGGACTCTGATTTAAGGGGGAGGCTCTCTGGGGACCCTGATTTAAGGGGGGGGGCTCTCTGGGGACCCTAATGTAAAGGGGGCTCTCTGGGGACTCTGATGCAAGGGGGAGGCTCTCTGGGGACCCTGATTTAAGGGGGATGCTCTCTGGGGACCCTGATTTAAGGGGGGGGCTCTCTGGGGACCCTAATGTAAGGGGGGGCTCTCTGGGGACTCTGATGCAAGGGGGGCTCTCTGGGGACCCTGATGTAAGGGGGAGGCTCTCTGGGGACCCTGATGTAAGGGGAGGCTCTCTGGGGACCCTGATGTAAGGGGGGGCTCTCTGGGGACCCTGATGTAAGGGGGGGGCTCTCTGGGGACCCTGATGTAAGGGGGGGCTCTCTGGGGACCCTGATGTAAGGGGGGGCTCTCTGGGGACCCTGATGTAAGGGGGGGCTCTCTGAGGATATATACACACACACACGTATATTATATACATGTGTATGCCAAGCGTATGACTTTCTTTACTACACTGCTATACGCCCCTGATTGAGGGGAAAAACCTCTTGTAGTGCACCATCCCACCAGAGACCCGCCTTTTTACTTACCTGAGCCCGATCGTTCCTGCACCGAGGACGAGCAGCCAGTGTCTCGGTTCCTAATTGGATAAATTGATAGCAGAGCAGCCATTGGCTCTCGCTGCTGTCATTCAAATCCAATGATGTGGGAGCCGGGGGATGTAGCTGAGTCCTACTGTCTGTGTCAATGGATGCAGCAGCAAACATCACTTCCACCCATAGCTCCTAAAGGTACTTTTTTTTTTTTATTTTTTATTTTTTTTTAAATGCCAAAATGTTTTTATTTTTTTATTGCATTTTAGTGTAAATATGAAATCTGAGGTCTTTTTGACCCCCAAATCTCATATTTAAGAGGTCCTGTCTTTTTTAATATTACAAGGGATGTTTACATTCCTTGTAATAGGAATAAAAGTGACACCATTTTTTATTTTTACAGTGTAAAAATAAAAAATGAAAGGTAAAATAAATAAGAAAAAAAAAAAAATGTTTTTAAACGCACCCCGTCCCGACGAGCTCGCGTGCAGAAGCGAACGCAAACGTGAGTAGCGCCCGCATATGAAAACTGTGTTTAAACCACACACCGTCATCGGTAGAGCGAGAGCAATAATTCTAGCCCCAGACCTCCTCTGTAACTCAAAACATGCGACCTGTAGATTTTTTTTTAAATGTCGCCTATGGAGAATTTTAAGGGTAAAAGTTTTGTCGCCATTCCACGAGCGGGATCTTTCACGATAAATTCTTTCCAAAAAAATGTGCTTGTAAGACCGCTGCGCAAATACGGTGTGACAAAGTATTGCAACGACCGCCATTTTATTCTCTAGGGTATTAGGGAAAAATGTGTAATGTTTGGGCATTCTAAGTAATTTTCTAGCAAAAAAAACAACAAAATCAAATCTCAAAAAGAGGCTCGGTCCTTTCAAAATGTCTCCCCTCCCTCCTAGTGGCCCCCACTGGCTATATGTTACCCTCTTTATGTTTTAATACCTTTTTCAATGTCTTTGGACCCGTCATGTGATGGTGCAAGGTCCTCTTCATCTGAATGCAGTCTGCCTGGTTTGCCCAGATAGGTAGCATTAAACCTGGAAGACTGAGGGCATCAAATGGCCAATGAGAGGTACTGCAGGGAGCCACATTAGGTATCAGTAAACCTGGAGGACTGAGGGCATCGTGTGGCCAATGAGAGGTACTGCAGGGAGCCACATTAGGTATCAGTAAACCTGGAAGACTAAGGGCATCAAGTGGCCAATGAAAGGTACTGCAGGGAGCCACAATAGGTATCAGTAAACCTGGAAGACTGAGGGCATCGTGTGGCCAATGAGAGGTACTGCAGGGAGCCACAATAGGTATCAGTAAACCTGGAAGACTGAGGGCATCGTGTGGCCAATGAGAGGTACTGCAGGGAGCCACAATAGGTATCAGTAAACCTGGAAGACTGAGGGCATCGTGTGGCCAATGAGAGGTACTGCAGGGAGCCACATTAGGTATCAGTAAACCTGGAAGACTGAGGGCATCGTGTGGCCAATGAGAGGTACTGCAGGGAGCCACAATAGGTATCAGTAAACCTGGAAGACTGAGGGCATCGTGTGGCCAATGAGAGGTACTGCAGGGAGCCACAATAGGTATCAGTAAACCTGGAAGACTGAGGGCATCAAGTGGCCAATGAAAGGTACTGCAGGGAGCCACAATAGGTATTAGTAAACCTGGAAGACTGAGGGCATCAAGTGGCCAATGAGAGGTACTGCAGGGAGCCACAATAGGTATCAGTAAACCTGGAAGACTGAGGGCATCATGTGGCCAAAAAGAGATACTGCATGGAGCAACTCCGGATCTAAGGTGTGTATTGCAGCCAGTAGTCCTCTTTGTTTATTTTATACACTGCCCAAAAAGAAATAAAAATTTAAGCTGGAGCTGAACTTTAAGGTTGGGCATGGTGAATCCACTAGAGCTGTGTGTGGGAAAATTCCTCTGTATACTGGACTTTGAGAAGCTGACTGAGGGATATAAAGAAGTCAAAGACTTTCACTTCACATGTCCTTCCATTACAATATAAACTATGTTAATTTGCCTTGAAACAGAATCTGGGCAAAGTGACAGGTTCTCCTAATAGGTCATCCCACCCCCACCCACCGACGCCCCCCCCCCCTGTCCTCCTCTGCTCCACTCATCTGCGGGAGCCCTGGGTCTAACCCCTGTCTTTGTTGTATCACAGATGGAAGCCAAAGTGGTCATGTCAAAACTACTCCAGAGGTTTGAATTTGAGTTGGTGGAGAGACAGAGCTTTGACATAGTAGACAACGCGACTCTTCGCCCCAAAGATGGCGTCATCTGTAGGCTACGGCCACGAGGACATAAATAAATGAAACTTTTATTCCGTTATTGTGTCATTTAGTCATTATAAATGCAGAAATATAGATATTTTAGAGAACCCTTTCCTGCTTTTTTGTGTTTTTTAAACTTTGGTACAACGAGTTTCTTCTTCTGCAAAGCGAATGAATGGTAGTGAAGGTGCCATCAATATCCAGGGAAGTGTGAGACAATCTGTGGGCCAGTGCAGGGAAGGAGGGAGAAGCCATAGTCCTGTTTATATTCAGTTTTCAGGCATCTGCAGGAGTCAGCACTGTGGCAATATTACAAAAATCACAAAACACTTAGAGGTCTATTTATAAAACATTCGCTGCACGAATGTCAGAAGCATTTGTCCATGCGCCGAATGTAATGTCCCGTAATTTTTGTAAGAGATCAATGCCTGTATCTGCATCTTCCTCTAGTGGTCAAAATACGGAATGGTTTTCTCACTGAGTTGTTTCAGAGAGCTATGCTGCATTTTGGCCACTGGATGGAGCTGGAGATACGGGCATTCATCTCTTAAAAAAAATGATGGGACATTTCGTTCTGCCTACACAAATGCTTCTGACATCCGTGCAACAAATGTTTTATAAATAAAGTGATATTAAGGTGGTTGGAAATCCTTACATATACTAATTGAAGTGACTGGCCTCAGGTGATGCACAGAGATGAAACAAATGCTCCTACATAAGTTGTACCTGTTTATCTGCAGTATTCTCCCCTCTACAGCCATTCAAAGTCCAGGGTTTATTAAGCTTGTCTG
The DNA here is from genome assembly GCA_028564925.1 of Lithobates sylvaticus. Classification (NCBI taxonomy): domain Eukaryota; kingdom Metazoa; phylum Chordata; class Amphibia; order Anura; family Ranidae; genus Lithobates; species Lithobates sylvaticus. The sequence continues at coordinate 57,687,199 of CM053038.1, forward strand.
AGCTGTTAGAAAAAAGGGGGCAGAGAGCTGAATTTACACTCTGCAGAGTTTCAGTGAGGAGATCTCTGATTCCTGATTGGAGGGAAGAGGCACATCCCACATCACACATCACTCTGGGCAGCACAGTGGTGTAGTGGTTAGCACTTTCACCTAGCAGTAATAGGGTCGCTGGTTCAAATCCCAACCACGACAACTTCTTCCTGGAGTTTGCATGTTCTCCCTGAGCCTGTGAGGGTTTCCTCCGGGTACTCTGGTTTCCTCTAACACTCCAAAGACATGCTGGTAGGTTAATTAGATCCGGTCGATAAAATTGGGCAAATATGTGTTTGTAAGCGTGTCAGGACCCCACAGGGCAAGGACCGCACTATACCACAGATGGACACCAGTGGTAAAAGCGCCCTGAGGCGATTCAGTTCGCATAGGTAGCGCTATACAAGTCATTCATTCACTCTGGAACAGAGCTGAGGTTGTCACTCTGCTGGAGCTCTCTCCCCTGGAACCTTTTTTCTCTTGGTGTCAGGATTAGTTGTGAGAAGTGCCTCATGGTGATGGCAGAGGAAAGAGGCAGCAGACAGAAATGACACTGAAGCCGGGTTCACACTGGTATGACAAACGCTCCGACATTGGGAGCTCATGTCGTTTGACAATCAATGTTTCCCTATGGGAGCCGTCTTAACTGGTACGACACAAGTCGGTCCGACTTTGAAAATGTTCCCTGCACTACTTTGGTCTGACTTTGATCCTACTTCAGCCAACTGAATATCACTGAAGTCGGATCAAAGTCAGATCACCGTTTTGACTGATCCGACTTTGGCATGCGACTTGTGCTCTGATGATCTTGAAGGGGAACTCTATGACAATTTATTTTTAAAAAACCGGCATGGCCCCCCCCCCCCAAGAGCATACCAGGCCCTTTGTTCTGGTATGGGTTTTAAGGGGAACCCCCATGCCGAAAAAAAACCCATACCAGACCCTTATCCGAGCACACAGCCTGGCAGGTCAGGAAAGGGGGTGGGGGATGAGCGAGCGCCCCCCCCCACCTCCTGAACCGAACCAGGCGCCATGCCCTCAACATGGGGGGCCCTGTGCCCCCCCCACCCCAAAGCACCTTGTCCCCATGTTGATGAGGATAAGGGCCTCTTCCCGACAACCCTGGACGTTGGTTGTCGGGGTCTGAGGGCGGGAGGATTATCGGTATCTGGAAGCCCCCTTTAACAAGGGGATCCCCCCACCCTATGTGAATGAGTATGGGGTACATTGTACCCCTTCCCATTCATCTTAAAAAAAGTGTCAAAAAATAAAACACATTACACATATTTTTAAAGTAATATTATTAAGGCAGCTCCATCGTCTCTTTCGATCTCTTCTCCCCTCCTCTGGGTCTTCTCCCCTCCTCTGGGTCTTCTCCCCTCCTCTGGGTCTTCTCCGCTCTCTGCTGCTGTCTTCTAACCCTCTCTGGTTCTTCTCCCTCTGTCCACTGTCTCCCTCCCTCCTTCTTCCGATGTTGACTCGATGATCTCCCCCACTCTAATACTGGGTGCGCGGTGTGCCACTACCTATATTGGCATGGGGCGGGGTCACCGGAGGCCCGCTTCTTATGACGTCACCACCCATCATGCCCCGGGTGGTGGTGTCATAATGGGAGGGGCCCCCTGGTGACATCACCTGGTGACTCCGCCCCATGCCAATATAAGTAGTGGCACACCGCGCACCCAGCATTAGAGCGGGAAAGAGCGTTCAGTTAACATCAGAAGAACAGAGGGAGAAGACCCAGCAAAAGAGCGAGAAGATGGCTGAGAAAACCCAGGCAGAAGACAGTGGACAGAGGGAGGAGAACTGGAGAGGGCCAGAAGACATCAGCGGAGAAGACCCAGAGAGGGGAGAAGAACCGGCAGAGGCAGAAGACGTCAGTGGAGGAGGCAGAAGAGCCAGATATAGGGAGAAAAGATTGGAAGAGACGACGGAGCTGCCGTAATAAATTACTTTAAAAATATGTGCAATGTGTTTTATTTTTGACACTTTTTTTAGGTGAATGGGAAGGGGTACAATGTACCTCATACTCATTCACATAGGGTGGGGGGCAGACCCCGACAATAAACGGCCAGAGTTGTCGGGAAGAGGCCCTTGTCCTCCTCAACATGGGGACAAGGTGCTTTGGGGTGGGGGGCAGTGCCCCAAAGCAATCCCCCCTCATGTGGAGGGCATGCGGCCTGGTACGGTTCAGGAGGTGGGGGAGCGCTCGCTTGTCCCTGTTGGAGATGCAACAGCTTTCAGCTTAGCCTATTGACTGCAGTTCACAAACAGGACACTAGATGTCGCTAATGCTCAGTGATATGCTATGCTATACATTTTTCTATAATATGTTGTATTTCCTTTATGTAATGCTGTACTTGTTGGTTTCTTTTTCCTGTCTGTGTTCTTTCTTACAATGTAAGGTGACATTTTCACTAGTGTGGTTATGTTCCAATAAAGAAGCCAGTTCCTGTTACTCCACAATGTCTAATCTGAATTGACTCCGCTGCACCCAGCAATCGTACTCTGCAACAGTCCCCACCACCTTTCCTTACCTGCTGGGCTGTGTGCTTGGATAAGGGTTTGGTATGGATTTTGGGGGGGACCCCGAAAAATCCATACCAGACAGAAGGGCCTGGTATGCTCTTGGAGGGGGAACCCATGCCATTTTTTTTTTCCTTGTGCGTGGAGTTCCCCCCTAAAGATTCATACCAGACACAGTGCCTGGTATTGTCGGGGATCAAAGTCTGATCCCTGTTCATTGAAGTCAGACGCATGGTGGACTTCAAGTCGCAGGGCAAAGTCGGATCCAAAGTGATACGACTGACGTGTCATATCAGTGTGAACCCGGCCTGAGTGAATTAAGACACGTACACACTATAGAGGGATATGTTTTATTCATATTTCATGTCTGATGTTTAAAACCACTTCAGGATTTTGAAGTGTTATTAAACCCTCAAAATCAAAGTCTATATGTAAAAGGATATGTAGCGCCGGGGTCCTGACGAGCGCACGCTATATATTTTGTAAGTTAAATACTCCCGGAACCACAGTTGGGTTTTGGGGTTAATTGTACTAAATTATGGTTTTAGTACCAGTCTGGCTGGATTGCACTGTGTTCTGCTTGGCCATAGGTGTGGGTGTCACCTCTGGCAGCTACGAGAACGCAGTCTGGCTAGACGCATTGGGTGCCAATCTCTCTCGGAACCAATCAGTGAGTGTGGCGTCTTGCTGTGCGTTCTGGGAGAGGATACTTAAGGTGCTGAGCTCACGTGCTTCGGGGTTCTGGTCCAGAAGATCTTTCTGTCTGTTTGGTCCTGGTCCTCCTGACCAGCCCTCAGGGGCCCTCATGGCCTGGGGTGCGGATCCATCCAATTCCGAGTCTCGGGGCTGGCTAGCCCGAGGCACAGTAACTGGAAGGAGGATTCTAAGGTGGTCCGGTGCCGTCTCGTCTTTGGAGAGGCCCAGCAACTGAGAGAGCAACCAGGGGAGGACTCTTCAGAAGAGGGCCATGCACAAGGCTGGTTCCTCAGCAAGAGCCTGGAAGCTGAGTTGAAAGACACCAAGTGAATCCACGTTCGTACGGTATCGCCGAACCGGCTGCAAGATTCTGGTACCGTATGAAGGTTCTTAAAGTTGTTCATATCCTTCAGTTACAACCAAGTCTGTGGCAGAGACTTTGCTCTATCGGGTTGCTAGGCCTAGTGGGAGGTGGTCTATCCGATGGTCGTGAGTGGCTATTCTCTGGATTTACAAGTTGAGAGACTTTCAGCTTTATGCAGTTCCAAGAGTACCTGAACTTTCTACCTAAACCCTCTATCCCTATTGAGAGACTGTGTTTGTCTACCAATTTTTGCAAATAAAAATCCCAAAGTGGATCCAGTGTCAGTTTCTGCAATTCTTTTTGGCCATCTACCTCGGGAACCCCTAGACGCACACGAGGTCAAGAAGGTAACGGTAAGCCCAAAATTAAACCAGCAGCTCCTTCGGGGGTTAATGCTACAGATATTTCACATGCTTCTAAATATTGCTGTTTGGTTTTTCTATGCTTCCTTTCTTTTCAGCAAAATCTTCCATCCAAATTGACTACTGTACTTACTCCTATAGGGTGACTACACTGCCATTTGGTGGGTCTCCCCAATGTGCATGCTCTCGGCCCCGCTCACACATGAGCAGCACAACAGACCTTGCTGTAAGGCCTCTCTCTCATGGGTGCAGCTTGTGCTTTACACCCAATTCCAACCGTCAAGAACGCGGTGACGTACAACACTACGACGAGCCGCGAAAATTAAGTTCAATGCTTCCGAGCATGCGTCAAATTGTTTCCGAGCATGCGTCGGGATTTTGCGCGTCGGAATTACCACAGACGATCGGAATTTCCGATAGAAACTTTTTCTGTCGGAAAAATTGAGAACCTGCTCTCAATCTTTTGCTGGCCGAAATTGGACGCATGCTCAGGAAACAATTTGACGCATACTCAGGAAACAATTCGACGCATGCTCAGGAAACAATTCGACGCATGCTCAGGAAACAATTTGACGCATGCTCGGAAACAATTCAACGCATGCTCGGAAGCATTGAACTTAATTTTCGCGGCTCGTCGTTGTGTTGTATGTCACCGCGTTCTTGGCGGTCCGAATTTGGTGTGACCGTGTGTAGGCAACACAAGCTTGAGCGGAATTCCATCGGAAAAACCATCCAAGGCTCTTCCGAAAATGTTGTGATAATAAACAAAGTGCCATATGCAGTGCAAAATATACAGAGAAAATACTCCACTTACTGTATATGGTGTAGAAAGTCCCAATGCCAAATTAGTCCATACTCCCATGGTAGCGATTGGTAATCATAAGCTTCATATACAGATCACCGCAGGGAAGATTATCCACCACCTCAGTGGGTTAAATGCGCTTACCAAAACTCGTGGACCCAGCCACCAGCAGTGCTGGGTCAGACAGGCAGATGTGTATCAATAGGAGAATATTTCAATAGCGACTTCCACGGGACATTCCAAATAGCGACTTGCAGGGGCAACAACTCCACCATAATAGACAAGTCACCTCTCTCTTAGTGGCATATCAATGGTATCCCATCCGAGAAAAGAACAGAACACCTCCGTGTAAAACCGTGGCAGTGAGGATTTATTTATAAAGTCAGAACACTTACATTCAGCTAGTAATAAAGTGCTTAACAATGAATCCAAATGGAAAACAGCACGTAGTAAGCAATGGCCTGGACAGGACTCTACGCGTTTCGTCTACTTAGCCATCATCTGGGGTGGGAGCCCCTAATGGTCTTTGCATTTAAATAAAGAATTGTGACCCCCCCAATAATCATTGTAACCTGTGTTTGGATAATCACTAATTGTTCATGGTCGTTTCCAGCAGGCTGGCCAAGATGGCGCGGAAGCGTGCGCATCAAGCCTCACTCTGATCTAAGGTGACTGCACCCATGACATCTACGTCAGCTCAACATTCACTAGGATGGTGGCACGGGGGCATGTGCCTCAGGCCTCGCTTTCATTGTGTAGAAGCGTCACATAGAAGAGCCATGGTAAACTACATCTCTTACTATATGTTTAACAAGGGACACGTGTCCCAAGCCTCTCACTGGAGCGGTCATCTCAGTTGTCAAAGCCTCTGTATCTTATGATTAAAAGCAGGTCACATGTTCATCAAACCCATGAAAAAGTGACAATAGATAAAAACTAGGATCACATTACTTATACAGAACATGTAAGTAGTTAAGAATTATACATACACATAGGCAGTGAAGGAACTAACGGAGTTAAAGTAAACAGCGTTACTTAACGCCATTACTTTAGAGGGTAACGAGTAATCCAAAAGTACTAGTAAACTGATTACTCTTCCCCTCATGGTAACGGCGTTCCCATTACTTGGGCGGCGTTACCGCAATTACATCTACCGCCACTAGGGGCGCAACGGATCGTCACGCGCCACGATCCGTGGATCCGTGGAGCGCTCCGTGGCCTAGGCCTTAGGAAAGGCCGCAGCTTCGGGCTAGATCCGGAGCAGCGGCCATCTTGGTGCACCCGTCGGCCATTTACAATGTGATTGCTCTGTCAAATGACGGAACGATCACTGGTAAACAAACCGGCATCATGATGACGTTGGTTCCTCTCTCCCCTCTGTGTACTGATCTGTACAGTGGAGGGGAGAGATCGGATGGCAGCAGCGCTGTGGGCTGGATCTGTAGTGCCCACAGCGCTGCTCTGTGACAATTGCAGTCACAGCCATCCCTCCATATCCTGCCAATACCCTCCTAATACTCTGCAATACCCTGCCAATACTCTGCAATACCCTGCCAATACTCTGCCATACCCAGCCCTACCCAGCCATACTCTGCCATACGCGGTAATACCCAGCCATACTCTGCAATACTCGGTAATACCCAGCCATACTCGGCGATACCCAGCCGTACCCAGCCATGCTCAGCCATACCCAGCCATACTCGGTAATAACCAGCCATACTCGGTAATACTCTGCAATACTCGGCCAATATTACAGTGGGGGAGATGACGTGGAAATTACAGTGGGGAGATGTATATTACAGTGGGGGAGATTGTGGATATTACAGTGGGGACTATATGGTGGTGGAATTTTCACAGGTTTTTGCAAATTCAATTATTATTTGCTGATCCGAAAAATGATCCGATCCGTGACTCTGATCCGAGGAATGATCCGTGAGTTTGGGGGGGACAGATGTACAGAGGGGGGACAGATATATGTGTGTGGGGGGATGACAGACGTGTAGTGGGGTACAGAGGGGGGACAGATATATGTGTGTGGGGGGGGTACAGAGGGGAAATAGATGTGCAGGGGGGAACGCGCCCCTTGCTTACAGTAATACTAGACCCGCCCCTTAGAATATTAAAAAAAAAAGTCACAGTTACTATGCTATGTAACTAATTACTTTTCCAATGTAGTAACTACTAACGCAATTACTTTTTGGGAGAAGTAATTTGTAACTTAACTAATTACTTTTTTAAAGTAAGATGACCAACACTGCACATAGGTATATTAAAAACTAAACATTCACATAAGTACATGAACAATATATTAAGACTACATTTCATAACTCACTATGATACATTCATAGTGAGACAGAGTTGCAGTACCATTGCCAGACAGAGGAGTCGCTGTGTCTCCATTGCATGCGCTGGGAAATTCCATAGACAGGCTCAGAGTTGCAGTACCATTGCCAGACAGAGGTGTCGCTGTGTTTCTCCATTGAATGCGCTGGGAAATTCCATGGACAGACTCAGAGTTGCAGTTCCATTGCTAGACAGAGGGGTCGCTGTGTATTTACATTGAATGCGCTGGGAAATTCGATAGAAAGGCTCAGAGTTGCAGTTACATTGCTAGACAGAGGGGTCGCTGTGTCTCTCTATTGGCTGCGCTGGGAAGTTCAATAGAAAAGCTAAGAGTTGCAGTACCAGTACCAGAACAAAGGGGTCGCTGTTTCTTCATTCGGAAGCTACTACTATAGAGGCTCAGAGCTGCAGTCCCGCCTCCATACAGCAGGGTCGCTGTATCTTCTTTGGCCTCGCCAAGGACAGTCTTTCCAGCGGCGCGGTAGGCGGGACATCTCGCTGTCCGCGCAGCCCCTCCTCCCCCGGCGGCCATGGCACTTCCCGGCATTCCCTATGAGCAGAGTCTACTCATCATGGCCGAGCCGCGGGAGAAGGCGCTGCAGGACTACAGGAAGAAGCTGCTGGAACACAAAGAGATAGATGGGCGGCTGAAGGAGTGTGAGTGGCGGGGAGGAGAAGGGAGAGGAGGTCGGAGGAAGGAGAGACACCGAGGGGAGAGCTTCTCACAGCCGCACACAATCAGCTGTGTCATGCCGGCCCCTGGGGGAGGACTAGGCCGCAGAGCCCATCACAGGGGTCCCGAGCCCGGAGTCCTCCTCAGTCCTGACTGACAGCCTGCTACTTAGGGTGGGGAGTTGTTACTCATGGCAACCAGCCCCGTTGTAGCTGTCCTGAGTAACAATGGAGCAGTTGCCCATAGCAACCAGCCAGCTTATTGAAATAAACTGGTTGTTATGGCAAAACGAACCTCTCTTATCCACCATTACATACATACATACACACTTTTATTTATATATATATATATATATATATATATATATATATATATATATATATATATAGCCAAAACATTTTCAATGGGGGAGTCTAGTCCCTGGAATATATAGGGGGGGGGGGGGGGTCTAGTCCCTGGAATATATAGGGGGGGGGGTCTAGTCCCTGGAATATATAGGGGGGGGGTCTAGTCCCTGGAATATATAGGGGGGGGTCTAGTCCCTGGAATATATGGGGGGGGGGGTCTAGTCCCTGGAATATATAGGGGGGGGGGTCTAGTCCCTGGAATATATAGGGGGGGGGGTCTAGTCCCTGGAATATATAGGGGGGGGGGGGGGGGGGGGGGGGTGTGGGGGGGGGGGGGGGGGGGGGGGGGTCTAGTCCCTGGAATATATAGGGGGGGGGGTCTAGTCCCTGGAATATATATAGGGGGGGTCTAGTCCCTGGAATATATATAGGGGGGGTCTAGTCCCTGGAATATATATAGGGGGGGTCTAGTCCCTGGAATATATATAAGGGGGGGTCTAGTCCCTGGAATATATATAGGGGGGGTCTAGTCCCGGGAATATATATAGGGGGGGGGGGGGGGGGGGGGGTCTAGTCCCTGGAATATATATAGGGGGGGGGGGTCTAGTCCCTGGAATATATATAGGGGGGGGGGGGGGGGGGGGTCTAGTCCCTGGAATATATATAGGGGGGGGGGGGGGTCTAGTCCCTGGAATATATATAGGGGGGGGGGTCTAGTCCCTGGAATATATAGGGGGGGGGTCTAGTCCCTGGAATATATATAGGGGGGGTCTAGTCCCTGGAATATATATAGGGGGGGTCTAGTCCCTGGAATATATATAGGGGGGGGGGTCTAGTCCCTGGAAAATATATAGGGGGGGGGTCTAGTCCCTGGAATATATAGGGGGGGTCTAGTCCCTGGAATATATGGGGGGGGGGGGTCTAGTCCCTGGAATATATAGGGGGGGGTCTAGTCCCTGGAATATATGGGGGGGGGGGTCTAGTCCCTGGAATATATGGGGGGGGGTCTAGTCCCTGGAATATATGGGGGGGGGGGGGTCTAGTCCCTGGAATATATGGGGGGGGGGGGTCTAGTCCCTGGAATATATGGGGGGGGGGTCTAGTCCCTGGAATATATGGGGGGGGGGTCTAGTCCCTGGAATATATGGGGGGGGGTCTAGTCCCTGGAATATATGGGGGGGGGGGGGGGGGGTCTAGTCCCTGGAATATATGCGGGGGGGGGGTCTAGTCCCTGGAATATATGGGGGCGGGGGGGGGGGTCTAGTCCATGGAATATATGGGGGGGGTCTAGTGGGGTGGGGGGGGGGGGGAATATGGGGGGGGGGGGGGGGGGGGGGGGGGGGGGAGGGGGGGGGGGGGGGGGGGGGTGGGGGGGGGGCTGGTGGGGGGGGGGGGGGGGGGGGGGTCTAATATATGGGGGGGGGGTCTAGTCCCTGGAATATATGGGGGGGGGTCTAGTCCCTGGAATATATGGGGGGGGGGTCTAGTCCCTGGAATATATGGGGGGGGGGTCTAGTCCCTGGAATATATGGGGGGGGGTCTAGTCCCTGGAATATATGGGGGGGGTCTAGTCCCTGGAATATATGGGGGGGGGTCTAGTCCCTGGAATATATGGGGGGGGGGTCTAGTCCCTGGAATATATGGGGGGGGGGTCTAGTCCCTGGAATATATGGGGGGGGGGGGGGGGGTCTAGTCCCTGGAATATATGGGGGGGGGGTCTAGTCCCTGGAATATATGGGGGGGGGTCTAGTCCCTGGAATATATGGGGGGGGGGTCTAGTCCCTGGAATATATGGGGGGGGGTCTAGTCCCTGGAATATATGGGGGGGGGGTCTAGTCCCTGGAATATATGGGGGGGGGGTCTAGTCCCTGGAATATATGGGGGGGGGGTATAGTCCCTGGAATATATGGGGGGGGGGTCTAGTCCCTGGAATATATGGGGGGGGGGTCTAGTCCCTGGAATATATGGGGGGGGGGGGGTCTGGTCCCTGGAATATATGGGGGGGGGTCTGGTCCCTGGAATATATGGGGGGGGGGGGTCTGGTCCCTGGAATATATGGGGGGGGGGGGGGGGGGGGGGGGGGGTATCTGGGGGGGGGTTGGGGGGGTGGGGGGGGGGTTTGGTGGGGGGGGGGGTTCTGGTCCCTGGAATATATGGGGGGGGGGGTTCTGGTCCCTGGAATATATGGGGGGGGGGGTTCTGGTCCCTGGAATGTGTGTGGTGGGGGCTCTAGTCCCAGGAATGTGGGGGGGGTCTAGTCCCAGGAGCCCAGTGTTTTTCAACTCCAGTCCTCAAGGCGCACCAATGTGAAGCTGATCAAATCCCCTGTGCCAAATAATGGGAAGCCTGTCCTGTTGGGGCGCATTGAGGACTGGAGCTGAGAAACGCTGATCTAGTCCCAGGAAGCAGGACTTTTCCCATGTGGGATTTCTTGTGAGTGATGGTGCGCTTGCGTTTTATGGCCTTCATTTTTTTTTTTTTTTAGAGCGCGCCTCGCCAAAATATTTGTTACATTGATACCATGTGTCGGCGTACAACGCCCCCCCCAGGTGCTGCATTTTGGGTGTCATTAACAACGAATGGCACCACAAGCCCATCATGTGTTACATAAACAGATGCAAATTTACTTGCCTTTACAGAGTACAATAGTGTGAATGCAGCCAATAGGGTAAAAACAACTTGTAACTGTGTGATGCTCTGCAACAGATCATCGCACCATCTGGGAAAACGCGGAGCGTGCTCGTGTACATGGGTTTTAGTATTGAAGCTCCACTGCCACATTTGGCACCTTTTTGAGGGCGGAGGGTACCTGGATTTGACAGATACCGGCTCCCACTTCCGGATTACTTTGCGCAGCAAACTCATCTGGAAGTTCGGCCCCCTCCTCCCCCCACAGGGCAGTTCACAAAGCGCAGCGCACTTCGCGCATGCGCAGTAGGGAACCGGCTGTAAAGCTGCAAGGCTTCACTGCCAGTTTCCTTTACCCGAGATGGCGGCGGGAGCACCTGAGAGCTGATTGAAAAATCGGCTCGGGTGAATACACCGCTGGATTCGTGGACAGGAAAGTGTCCTAATATCAAAAGTCAGCAGCTGACTTTAAGGCCCCTTTCACACTGGGGCGGGGAGCCGCGGTGACGGTAAAGCAGCGCTATATTTAGTGCTGCTTTACCGTCATTTTAGCCGCGATTTTACCCCCCCGCGAAAGGCCGAAAAGGGGCTAAAGACCCTCCGCAGAGCGGGGCTTTGCGGCCGTATTGCAGCGGTATCACCGCCTTGTCCCATTCTAATCAATGGGAAGGAGCGGTAAATACACGGCTCCTATACCGCTCCAAAGATGCTGCTAGCAGGACTTTTTTGACCGTCCTGCTAGCGCACCGCTCCAGTGTGAAAGCCCGCCGGCTTTCACACTGGAGTGAATGGGGCCGGATTTTTTCAGGCGGTATACAGGCGCTATTTTTTAGCGCTGTACCGACTGAAAAACACCCCAGTGTTAAAGGGGCCTTAAAAATAAATGAATAAAAAATTCTGAGGGAGCCTGGAGCTGCTCTTTATCATAACCCCCCCCCCCCCATCACTAGGTGTGACATCACCACCCCTCCCGGAAGATTCTTGAAGAAATTCAGGGAAATCTCATGAGGAGACATTCTAGTCTATTGCAAAGGTGTCAAGATTTTGGTTGCTATACGTTCCCTAGGGAGGAGCATAACATCATCCTTGCCCAGGTGAGGGCATCTAAATACATTTTCAGGAACTCCCTACTATAACCAATTCATCCCTTACATTGGGGGGGAGGGGGGGGGGGTCAGTGGGAAGAATGTCCCTTACATTGGGGGGGGGGGAGGGGGGGGGTCAGTGGGAAGAATGTCCCTTACATTGGGGGGGGGGGTCAGTGGGGAAGAATGTCCCTTACATTGGGGGGGAGGGGGGGGGGGGTCAGTGGGAAGAATGTCCCTTACATTGGGGGGGGGGTCAGTGGGAAGAATGTCCCTTACATTGGGGGGGAGGGGGGGGGGGTCAGTGGGAAGAATGTCCCTTACATTGGGGGGGGGGTCAGTGGGAAGAATGTCCCTTACATTGGGGGGGAGGGGGGGGGGGTGGGGGGGGGTCAGTGGGAAGAATGTCCCTTACATGGGGGGGGGGGGGGGGGGGGGGGGGGTGGGGGGGAGGGGGGGGGGGTGGGGGGGGGGGGGGGGGGGGGGGGGGGGGGGGGGGGTGGGGGGGGGGGGGGGGGGGGGGGGTGGGGGGGGGGGGGGGGGGGGGGGGGGGTCAGTGGGAAGAATGTCCTTACATTGGGGGGGGGTCAGTGGGAAGAATGTCCCTTACATTGGGGGGGAGGGGGGGGGGTCAGTGGGGAAGAATGTCCCTTACATTGGGGGGGGGGGGTCAGTGGTGGGGGGGGTGGGTCAGTGGGAAGAATGTCCCTTACATTGGGGGGGAGTGGGTGGGGGTCAGTGGGAAGAAAGAATGTCCCTTACATTGGGGGGGAGGGGGTCAGTGGGAAGAATGTCCCTTACATTGGGGGGGAGGGGGTCAGTGGGAAGAATGTCCCTTACATTGGGGGGGAGTGGGTGGGGGTCAGTGAGAAGAATGTCCTTTACATTGGGGGGGGGGGGGGGTCAGTGTGAAGAATGTCCCTTACATTGGGGGGGGGGGGGTCAGTGAGAAGAATGTCCCTTACATTGGGGGGGGGGGTCAGTGAGAAGAATGTCCCTTACATTGGGGGGGGGGGGTCAGTGAGAAGAATGTCCCTTACATTGGGGGGGGGGGGGGTCAGTGAGAAGAATGTCCCTTACATTGGGGGGGGGGGGGGTCAGTGAGAAGAATGTCCCTTACATTGGGGGGGGGGGGGGGGGTCAGTGAGAAGAATGTCCCTTACATTGGGGGGGGGGGGGGTCAGTGAGAAGAATGTCCTTACATTGGGGGGGGGGGGGGGGGGTCAGTGAGAAGAATGTCCTTACATTGGGGGGGGGGGGGTCAGTGAGAAGAATGTCCCTTACATTGGGGGGGGGGGGTCAGTGAGAAGAATGTCCCTTACATTGGGGGGGGGGGTCAGTGAGAAGAATGTCCCTTACATTTGGGGGGGGGGGGGGGGGGGGGGGGGTCAGTGAGAAGAATGTCCCTTACATTGGGGGGGGGGGGGGGGGGTGGGGGTCAGTGGGGGGGGGGGTGGGGGGGGGGTGGGGGGGGGGGGGGGGGGGTCAGTGGGAGGAATGTCCCTTACATTGGGGGGGGGGGGGGTCGGGGGGTGGGAAGAATGTCCCTTACATGGGGGGGGGGGGGGGGGGGGGGGGTCAGTGGAAGAATGTGGGGGCTCTTACATTGGGGGGGGGGGGGAAGGGGGGGGGGGGGGGGGAGGGGGGGGGAGGGGGGGGGGGGGGGGAGGGGGGGGGGGGGGGGGGGGGGGGGGGGGGGGGGGCGGGGGGGGGGCGGGGGGGGGGGGGGGGGGGGGGGGGGCGGGGGGGGGGGGGGGGGGGGGGGGGGGGGGGGGGGGGGGGGGGGGGGGGGGGGGGGTCGGGTGGGGGGGGGGGGGAGGGGGAAGAGAGGGGTGTCCCACTTACATGGGGGAGGGGGGGGGGGGTCGGGGGAAGAATGTCCTTTACATTTGGGGGGGGGGGGGGTCGGGGGGGGGGGGGGGGGGGGGGTGGGGGGGGGGGAATATGGGGGGGGGCGGGGGAGGGTGGCGGGGGGGGGGGGTCGGTGGGAAGAATGTCCCTTACATTGGGGGGGGGGGGGTCAGTGAGAAGAATGTCCCTTACATTGGGGGGGGTCGGTGGGAAGAATGTCCCTTACATTGGGGGGGGGGTCAGTGAGAAGAATGTCCCTTACATTTGGGGGGGTCGGTGGGAAGAATGTTCCCTAATACATTCGTTTTGCCTATATGCACTGTTTCCCACTTATTGGGGAGAGCAGCTCTGCCATACCTGACAACTGAGGTGTAGGATTTTCCTAAGTAGAAAAGAGGGGTCAAATGTAATGCCAAATTCATTGACTGGCGCGTTTGACCCACTTCCAGTGGGCTTTGCATCCACATTGACATTTTTGGGAATGCAATACCTGCATGAGGCAAACAAGTGTGACGCCGGCCCTCAAGCTGCCCATGTTACTATGAATACGAGATGCATTATCCGTTTTCAGCTGAATTGGGTGACAGTCTCCTGTCTATGGTACAGAAACTGCTTGTGTACCTTCACCCTATTGATTGAAAACAACCACTTGTTTGAGCGGGAGTTCCCCTTTATGTCTTAAGCAAGCCATAAATTTATATCCTTTTCTGTCCTTCCACCACAGGTGGAAGGACAGAAAATTGCTTGATTTCCCCCATCAGCACTGTCAGTGTTGATGGGGAAATCCCTCCTGCAGCGCTATTGTATTTTGCCAGCAGGCCACAATGATCACTGCTAACGGCTTTAGCCACTGGCTGTGATTGCATGTCAGAAATCTGACAAGCTGGTTTTACTTTAGTCGATCGATGGATCAACTTCAGTACATCTGACCTGCCCAAAGAGGGATCGAATTTTGTCTGTTCCCTCCTGAACCGACCAAGATTAGATCAATATATGGCCGGCTTAACCACTTTAAGACCAGCCTCGTTTTAGATTTTAGGTATTTACATGTTTAAAACAGGCTTTTTTGCTAGAAAATTACTTAGAACCGCCTAACAGTATATATTGTTTTTTTTTGTTTTTTTTGAACACCCTAAAGAATAAAACGGCGGTCGTTGCAATATTTTTTTCACACCGTATTTGCGCAGCGATCTTACAAGCGCACTTTTTTTGAAAAAAAAAAAAAAAAAAACACTTTTTTGAATAAAAAAAAAAAAAAGAAGACAACAGTACAGTTAGTCCAATTTTTTTTACATATCGTGAAAGATAATGTTACGCCGAGTAAATTGATACCCAAACATGTCACGCTTCAAAATTGCGCCCGCTCGTGGAATGGCGTCAAACTTTTACCCTCAAAAATCTCCATAGGCGACGTTTAAAAAAATCTCTACAGGTTGCATGTTTTGCTTTACAGATGAGGTCTAGGGCTAGAATTATTGCTCTCGCTCTACCGATCGTGGTGATGCATCACACGTGTGGTTTGACTACCGTTTTTTCATATGCGGGCGCTACTCGCGTATGCGTGAGTTCGTCAGGACGGGGCGCTTTAAAAAAAAAAATATTTTATTTTTTTCTTCTTTATTTTTCTTGATTTTTAGTTATTTTTACACAAAAAAAAATGTCACTTTTATTCCTATTACAAGGAATGTAAACATCCCTTGTATAGAAAAAAAGCATGACAGGTCCTCTTAAATATGAGATCCGGGGTGAAAAAGTCCTCAGATCTCATATTTGGACTTAAATACAAAAAAAAAATAAAAAAAATGACATTGAAAAAATGTGCCTTTAAGACGTATGGGCAGAAGTGATGTTTTGACGTCGCTTCCGCCCTGCTATAGTATGGAGACGGGTGGGGGCCATCTTAGCCTCACTCGTCTCCATACTGAGGACATGGAAGGACCCGATCGCCTCCGCCGCTAACCATCGGCTCCGGTAAGCAGCGGGGGGGGGGGGTGGGGGCACCTCTCCCGCCACCGGTGATCTCGCGGCGAATCTGCCGTGGAGACCACCGTTATCGGAATTACGACCGGCGCCTGAAGAGATGGATATCTCGGTTGTGGCAGCAGCTGCTGCCGTTACCGAGATATCCCTCTTCAAAAAAGGGGCGTACATCGTCGTGCGCCGGTCGTAAAGTGGTTAAGCAATGATTGTAGTGCCCAAGGGCAGTCAGATAATTCACCCATGCCTTGCCCCATCTATGATACTGCTTTACAAATAAAATTCTAGAATTTTTAAATTGACAAGTTCGTGTTTTCCCACATTAATGGAATCTTTTTTTTCTTTTTCCAGTAAGAGAGCAGTTAAAAGAACTCACCAAACAGTATGAAAAATCAGAAAATGACCTCAAGGCTCTGCAGAGTGTTGGACAGGTATTGCTTTAATTTGGTTTAACATTAGGATCAGTTGGTTTAGAATCACACAGACTTATTGTAGCTTTTACATGACCACATCCTCCCTTATGGCTTTCTGTTGAGCTCAAAAGCCGTAGACTAATTTTTGGATTTCTCATTGGAGTTGGCAAATGATTAGATGTGACCCTTTCCCCCCATTATAGGTGAATCTCCATAACTGGCATAAAGTGATATTCAAGCCATGGGTTTTTTTTTTTTTTTTTTTTTTTAAATTATAACAAACATGTTATACTTGCCTGCTTAGTGTAATGGTTTTACACAGAACAGCCCGGATCCTCCTCTTAGGTCCCATGCCGGAGCTCCTGGCCCCTCCCTTCTGCTGGGTGCCCCAAGCAGGTGCGCTTCCGACCCTCTGATCTGTGTGTCCATTCACGCACAGAGCCACAGTTTAGCCCCGCCCCTTCCTGACTCAATCACTGGATGTGATTGACAGCATCGGGAGCCAATGACTTCTGCTGCTGCCAAAAGCCAATCAAGAGTGTGAGTCCCCAGAGAGGCAAGGCTATTGACATTGCTGGATCCAGGGGGGGGGGGGGGGCTTGGGGGTAATTATTTGGGGGGGGGGGGTGTTGCAAATAACTTGTGTCTTTCTAACAATTGTAAAGCTGTAACTGCGTGCCACACTGACACAATTTTTTAATTTTGATGATCTGTTTTTGCCAGACAGGGTTGTAGCCAATTTGTTGGTTCGGCCAACCAGTCAGTATGCTGGGAATTGGTGTGCTTGTATCACAAAACTGTGAGGTCACTATGTAGACGTTTTCTTTGAAATACATTTTGCTCTTCACTATATATGAATAACAAGTGCAAAATGTTTGTGTGTTTTTTATTTATTTTTATTTTTTTTTCAGATTGTTGGTGAAGTCCTTAAACAGTTAACAGAAGAGAAATGTAAGTATTTGCTTTTGTGAGGAACTGGCCAAAATGTATTTTGTTGCATGTGTTTAAAAAAATAGTTTCCCTATAATGTTTGATTACTGTCAGCTCTGACCTAATGATCATTATACAGACAAAAAAAAAAAGTTTGATCACTTTTATTGTGATCGTAAAAAAAGTGTAAACATCACTTGCAAGAACAATACAGCATGACAGGTCCTCTTTATGGAGAGATCTGGGGTCTATAAGAAAAAAAAAAAAAAAAAGATCTTTTGCTTTGAAAAGAAATGAAAAATAAATGGCCTTGTTTACATTGGGCTGAATGACATTGCTCCAATCCTCCTAGGCCATAGAGATGAGCGGAGGCCATCTTTCCTTTGCTCATCTCTGTGACCAGCCGCTGCCAGCCCCGGATCGGTTTCCGGAGCTACCGATCAGCCAGGTAAGCCCAGGAACCACTGGAAAACCGCAGGAGGGGTCACTTATCAGAGCAGCGCCTTTGGGAGAAATTAATACTGGGTTTATGGAATCTAGCTACAGCCATAACCCCCATATTAAACATCAAAGTAATGACATATTTTCCTAGTTGGGCAGTTGGCAAATATGATGCATCCATAAAAGATATCTATACGTTTATGGGGTAATATTACTCATGGAATTGATGCATTGACAGACATGCTGGCACTGCAAAATTTGCCCGGGACATCTAGGCATTAATGAGCCCATAAAAATGTTGTGAGTCCAGCTCTCGGAAGTAGATTTGAATTGGGGACAGATCTCCGTAGGTTTACCTGCTGCCTACTTCCATACAGAAATGTCTAGACCAGGGGTCTCTAACTTGCGGCCCTCCAGCTGTTGCAAAACTACAAGTCCCAGCATGCCTGTGGGAGTCATGCTTGTAATGTCTCATGGGCTGTCAGCCTTGCAATGCCTCATGGGACTTGTAGTTTTGCAACAGCTGGAGGGCCGCCAGTTTGAGAGCCCTGGTCTAGACCCTAGCAAAGCATCTTTTGCATAACATTTATGTTAAAAATAATTTGTGTCATGGCATTCATTTTAAATTTTATCATGTTCCAGTCATTGTCAAAGCAACAAATGGACCAAGATATGTTGTTGGCTGTCGTCGACAGGTAATTTCTCTTTTTTATTTTTATTTATCAACCTTTTGTTTTGCTTCTTAAATTGTGGTTATGTCACTGTGGAAAGTGGGCGTTACATAGTCTTGTTGAAAAAAATACATAAGTCCATCTAGTTCAATCAATAAAAGGGGGGGATCCTACAATCTTATTTTCACAATCCTATACCCACAGTTGATCCAGAAGAATCCCCCAAGAGGCTTTTGGAATAGTAACAAACTATTATTTAATATTTATCATGTTTGCTTTTAGTTGAAAACCCCATTTCATGGGGAGCACTTAACAGGACTAAAAAAAACAAACCTGTGCAAATGAATAGTTATCATTTTGTATATTCTTTCTTCCCTGCAGCTTGACAAAAGTAAACTGAAACCTGGCACAAGGGTTGCTTTAGATATGACAACTCTCACTATCATGCGGTAAGTCTGTACATGGAATGCCTGTTGCTTTCTTTAACCTGTTATAGACCACCTCACGTAGATATGCTGTGGCAGGGCGGCCCTCCTGTGCGATATCACGTACTTGTACGTGATTTCGTGCGATGGGTCTAGGGTTGCGTTCCGCCGATCATTCTCGGAGAGGCAGACCGCCGTTCTGTGAGAGGGGAAGCTGGGGATCTTGTGTTTCTGCTGATCTGTCTCCCCCCCCCCCCCCCCCCCCCCCCCCCCCCCCCCCCCCCCCCCCCCCCCCCCCCCCCCCCCCCCCCCCCCCCCCCCCCCCCCCCCCCCCCCCCCCCCCCCCC
The DNA here is from genome assembly GCA_028564925.1 of Lithobates sylvaticus. NCBI lineage: Eukaryota > Metazoa > Chordata > Amphibia > Anura > Ranidae > Lithobates > Lithobates sylvaticus. The sequence goes on from CM053038.1 coordinate 57,706,110, forward strand.
CCCCCCCCCCCAGGCAAAGCACCCCCTAGGAGCACATTTAACCCTTTGATCACCCCTGATGGTAACCCCTTCCCTGCTATTGTCATTAGTACAGTGTGACAGTGCATTTTTTTGGGGAATTGATCACTGTTTTGGTGTCTCTGGTCCCCAAAAAGTGTCACCTAGTGTCTGATTTGTTTTCCGCAATGTCGCAGTCCCTCTAAAAATCGCTGTTCATTAGTAAAAGAATAAATTGAAAAATTTGTCAAATATATCCCATAGTCTGTAGACGCTATAACTTTTGCGCAAACCAATCAATATACCCTTATTGGGATTTTTTTTTTTTTTTTTGCCAAAAATATGTAGCAGAGTACATATTGGCCTAAATTGATAAAGATGTTTGTTTTTTTTTTTTATTGGTCATGTTTTTTATAGTAGAAAGTAAATTCTGTTTTACTTTTTTTCCAAAATTATCAGTTTTTTTTATAGCGCAAAAAAATAAAAACCACAGAGGTTGATAATAAAAAAAAAATAAAAACCACAGAGGTACAGCTTTGCACGAATGCACAATTGTCAGTTAAAGTAAAGCAGTGCCGTATTGCAAAAAAATGGCCTGGTCATGAAGTGGGGTGAACCTTTCGAGGCTGAAGGGGTGGCAGTTTGGTTTGATCTTTCCCAGTTTTTGTTTAGACCTCCTAGTATATAAACTCTACCCCTAGGAGGATGGACTCTTAGAGCCGGTTCACACAGGGGCGACTCGTCAGGCGACTTAGCCGCCTGACAAGTCATGTCCCATTCTGTACTATGGAACCGTTCTAATCGAAGCGACTCAAGTTGCTCCTACTTAGAAAAAGGTTCCTGTACTACTTTTGGGGCGACTTGCATTGACTTCTATACAGAAGTAATTTTGCAAGCCGCTGCTGAAGTCTGATGCCCGGTTGCCTGAGGCAGTTGTGCTGCCTCAGTGTGAACCGACTCTTAGGCTAAAGCAGAAAGGCATCGCTCCAGTCCCATGGATTTCATTCACCTGTAAACTGACTTCATTATTTTCCTTTTTGTGCAGTTACTTGCCCCGTGAAGTAGATCCTCTTGTGTATAACATGTCTCATGAGGATCCTGGGAATGTTTCCTATTCTGAAATTGGTGGGCTCTCTGAACAGATCCGAGAACTCAGGGAGGTGAGTGTGTGGGTTTTTTTTTTTCCCCAATATAGTTGGACACTAAAACATTTTTTAGAGCTTAACATGTTGATTTTTCTATCATTGTCTTTTTTGCAGGTCATTGAACTTCCCCTCACAAACCCGGAGCTGTTCCAGCGTGTGGGGATCATTCCTCCAAAGGGCTGCCTGCTTTACGGTCCGCCAGGTTCGTATCTGTTTCCTCTATTAGATTCTTGGGTGCCAAACTTGCCACTCAATATAAAATCATTAGGCTTTTATTGTTACAATGTATAAATTAATAAAATACAAAATTGTGTGTAAGGTAAACCCCCCCCCCCCCCCTCAAATGCCATCCATCTTGCACATGCACGGTGGTTTTGTGGGTCTCAGACCAGGTGACTGCCAAGTTCACCGTTCTGACTATGTTTCATGTTACACCCTAAACTTGAAGCATGGTCACATACAGCAGCCCTCAGACTGCCCCCCTTCCCCTTTACCTGCATTGCAGGGAGCTTGTTCTTGCAGAAAAGGGTTGATTTTAGTTTAGTGTCGCTCCGTTCACAAAGCTGCATCATCTACAGTATAAGGGGATCATTCATTGGAAATAGTACACATGCATTTTGCCATCGCAACAAAGCTGTGCAGACTATCCCTCCTCCCCCCGGCACCCTTGTAGCCTAGTCTCCTTCCTCCAGCCCAGGTCTGTATCTCTTAACTACTTCAATACAGGGCATTTTTACCCCCTTCCTGCCCAGACCAATTTTTAGCTTTCAGCGCTGTTACAATTTGAATGACAATTGCGTGGTCATACTACACTGTTCCCATATAAATTTTCCTTTTCCCCACAAATGGAGCTTTCTTTTGGTGGTATTTGATCACCTCTGCGTTTAAATTTTTTTGCGCTGTAAACAAAAAAAGAGCGTCAATTTCGAAAAAAACTATTTTTTTGCTATAATTTCCCATTTAAAAAAAAATAATATATATAATACAATACACATACACACTTTTTTTTTTTTTTTTTTTTTTTTTTTTTTTTTTTTTTTTTATTCCTCAGTTTAGGCCAATACGTATTCTTCTACATATTTCTGGTTAAAAAAAAAATCGCAATAAGCATATATTGATTGGTTTGCACAAAAGTTATAGCGTCTTCAAAATAGGGGATACATTTATGGCTTTTTTTTTTTTTTTTGTAGTAATGGCGATCTGCGTTTTTTTTACTCGGGACTGCTATATTGCTGCGGACACTTTTGACACTATATTTTGGGACCATTCACATTTATACAGCGATCGGTGCTATAAAAAAATGCATTGATTACTGTGTAAATGTGACTGGCAGGGAAGGGGTTAACACTAGGGGGCGATCAAGGGGTTAACTGTATCCTAGGGAGTTATTCTAACTGTAGGGGGAGGAGACCGAACGGTGTTCCTCAGTACTGAGAACAAACCATCGCTCTCCTCTGACAGGACATGGATCTGTGTGTTTTTACACACACAGATCCACGGACATCGCAGCCGCCGGGCACGCGCATCGAGTGCCCAGTGACGTGGTGGGGGCACGTGTGCGCCCCCTGGAGGCTCAAAGTAAAAGACCTCATATGACGGCAGCCTGGAGGGACAAAGGGTTCCTGCCGCCGTCGTATGACTATGCGCGGTAGGGAAGTGGTTTATCAGAGGTTGGGAGGTAAGCATTAAAAGAGCCTATGCATTGCACCATCATGATTGCGACTGCAGGCTTCAATGCAAAACCGATAGATTCACAATCTGAGAACATGTTTTGTGGCATTTATTACTTTTTTGTAAAAGGTGGACTTGGTATTTGGGGTCTATTGGTTGTTAATCTATGATATCAGTGTAACCATTCTCTTTGCTTCTTGCAGGTACTGGAAAAACACTCTTGGCAAGGGCTGTGGCCAGTCAGTTGGATTGCAATTACTTAAAGGTAATAATTGTATTACACATGAATTAATCGATCACATCCTACTTCTGCTTGATCCCCCCCTTCCCACCTGTGCTATAGCCAAAAGACTGCTACAGCCTGGGCTTAATTTCCTGGGAGGTCATACATGGACGTCCTTCGGACTTGGCTGATTACAGATTGGGGTGAAGTGCAAATCGCAGTGACTTAAGCTGATCGCGGATGTAACACAAGCCGGTTACTGGCTTTTCTTTCCTCACGCTGATGTGAGAGAAAAAAAAAGTTGATAACCGGCTTGTGTTAAAGGGACATCAGCACTGATCATCAGTGAAGGAGAAAAGCTACCCGTTGCAAACTTTTATGACAAACTATGAAAAGGTGTGTTTTTTTTTTTTTTTTTTTTTCAAAATGTTCATTCTTTTTTCGTTTGTTTAGAAAAGTAAAAAAAAAAAAAAAACACTGTTGATTAAATACCACCAAAAGAAAGCTCTTTGTGTGAAAGAAAAAAAAAAAAGTCATATGGGTACAGTGTTGCATGACCGTGCAATTGTCATTCAAAGGGACTTTTAAAGCACTCAGTAGGCAAGTGGTTAAAGGAACTTTTGTACTGGGGGGGGCTATGGAAGGTTCCATTTCAGGCTTCCTTTTTCTAAAAATATTGCCTGTTTTTTGTGCAAAGGTTTTCAGTACAGGCTAATAGCCCTGAACTGGTATGCAGATGGGGAGTGTTGCCTGTGTGTGTGTGTGTGTGTGATCCTCCACTTCTGCCTGTAGTGGGTGTGTGCGATCCTCCACTTCTGCCTGTAGTGGGTGTGTGCCACTTCTGCTGTGATATTTCTCAGCAGAAGCCGATCTGCGGGTGGAAAATTGAGGGCTGTATAGATATCGATCTATATCTAGTCGGCAATACACAGAGAACTAAGATATGCTTATGTAAACAAGGCAGTGTTCGGTTCTGATGGGGGGGAGGGATCGATCCTGTGTTCCAATCTCTTCCCCTAGTGAAAGCAGCACACAGTGTATACAAATACACTGGCTAGGCACACAGTTAACCCTTTGATCATGCTAGATGTTAACCCCTTCCCAGCCAGTGTCATTAGTACAGTGCATATTTTTAGCATTGATCACTGTATTAGTGTCACTGGTTCCTGCAAAGTGTCAGCTGTGTGTGTGTGTGTGTGTGGTGTTTTTTATTTATTTATTTTTTTTCTTCTATTTCCGGCATGTTTAACCCTCCTTTCCTTTTTATTTTGCCAGGTTGTATCTAGCTCTATTGTAGACAAATACATTGGTGAAAGCGCTCGCCTTATTAGAGAAATGTTCAATTATGCCAGAGACCACCAGCCGTGTATCATTTTCATGGATGAAATTGATGCCATAGGTAAGGCACAAGTAGACGTTATGTTATAGTAAATCTATACATATGTGATTTTGGAGCCTCTGAAAGTAGTAATTCTGATTTTCTTTGACTTTTGGTTGACTCTTGTTTTAGGCTGCTTTCACACTAAGGCGGCAGGTCCATTAGCGGTAAAGCGCTGCTAGTTTTAACAGTGCTTTTCGGCCGCTAGTCGGATGCTTTTATCCTCCAAGAAGGGGTTAAAAGCGCCCGTGTTGCGGCGCTTCCGAATCGCCTGGGCGATCTGACTAAAAGTTCTCCCCTCCCTGCAGTCTTCTGGGACACGTCCCACTAGACTGACCATTCACAAGGCGCATATGCGCATTGTGCACCTGGCTGTGAAGCCACAATCTGTCACAGCCGGGTGCCCACAGTTGAAATTTTGGCACTGGGTTCACGCAGGAGCTGTGCGGGAAACTGCATGCGATTTGTGAAACCGTGTTCCTGTACGAATCGCATGCAATATGAGCCCTTTCGTTTTGCACTGCATAGTATCGCTAAGCACTTGACCGAAAGTATCGGCACTCATACACGCCGATAACAAAAAAAAAGATCTGTGCAACCCTACTACAAAGTAATGGCCTTGGCACGAAAAGAGAATGCAAATCTCTCAATTGGGATCAAAAAAAAATAATATTGACAGGAGTTTAAACTTTTTTTTTATTTTTTTTGCCAAAACCGTTTTGGCTTTTATAATAAACTATATCCGGCCTCGACAACCCCCCGGTATGTGATGCAGTTTGTGTTGACTTCTGCTGCCATAGACTATGTAATTTTAAAGCGTTTTTTAACCCAAAAATAAATAAATGGATCCTGCTCCTTTAAAGCATTTTATATACCACAGAGTGCTTCTGCTGTGTAATTTGGACCCCTGTAACACCTTAAAAAAAAACCCTGGCTGATCCTGCCAGTTTCTGGTAAACTGACCACGGTGTATCATGGCTGCTGAGCCTTGACAGTACATGTCTCTGTGTGTGAATGATGCCTGCACGCATAATTCAGATATCCCCACTAAAAGTCCAGGACATTATATGTCATCCTTGGGCGTGAAGTGGTTAAGCTGTGTGTGTACAGCTCGGGGCCAGCTTACACCACATGCAATCCAGTGCGTTTTTTTTTTTTTTTTTTCCTGCGTCAAAAACACATGAAAAGTAGGTTATATGATTTTCAATGGCATAGGTCACACCAGTGCTTGCAGTTCCAGTGTGTAGAACATGCTGCATTTTTTCCCCCTGCACTGGACTGTATTGGAACGCTGTGAAACGCAATAGAGGTTAAAAAAAACTAGGTAAAAATAAGGAAAAGTTGCACTGTGCTGCATCAAAAAAGCATCTGGACCGCGTTTCTAGTGTGTGAACTGGCCCTAAAGGAGAATTCAAGCAGACAGACAACTTTGCATGTCTCTTCTGCAAGAAAAAAAGCCTGTGGACAATTCTCCTTCCTCCTCCCCTTTTTTTCCCCCCACGCTTTTAACATGAATAAAGTTACTGACCACATCACTATATGATGTATCTTTTTTTTTTTTTAAATATATCTTTATTTATCAAAATTTTCTACATTTTTACAAATTTTCATACAATTACATTTATACAAAGTGTGCTTATCTCTTTCTTATTCATTTGTATATCATATCTCATGCATATAATCATCTAACTTTATTTATATTTCCATAAATTTACTAACCCCTTGCTTCTACACATCCATCCGTCAATTATTCACCATTTACAACTCATACCCAAACACAAAAAAAAAAAAAAAAAAAAATAAAAAATTATAAAATAATAATTTGCAAATAATAAATATAATGCCCTATTTCTCTCCTATTAAACTCTTCCATCCTGGGTGCAATATTTTAAATCCTAGCCAGGTCTGCCAGACATTATTTGCTCCTTCTCTATTTGCATTTTCCTTTTCCATTCTTGTCTCCATTTTACACATTTCGTCCATCTCCATCTCCCACTCATCTATATTTGGACCCCTACTGTTTTTCCATTTCCTGGCTATAATGGTTCGTGCTGCCGTTAAGAAAAATTTCAAAGTTCCTTTCTTTACCTTATTTATAGATCCCATATTCATTGACATCAGGATATCGGGTTGTATTTCTATTCCTGTCATCAAGGCGTATGCCTTATATATCTGTTGCCAAAATCTATTTACTTTAGGACAATGAAACCATATGTGTGACATTGTTCCAACCGCTTGAAGGCATCTCCAGCATGTGTTACTATTTTCGGGGTTAATTTTATTCATATCTGTTGGACATCGGTACCACCTCGTCAATAATTTATAATTCCTTTCATGGTCTCTACTAGATTTAGATAGTTTGATGTATCTTTTGACAAAAAATATACATGTTAGCCATTAATAACCGTGACCTGTTTTTGTTTCCCCCCTTTTAAGGTGGTCGGCGATTTTCAGAAGGTACTTCTGCTGATCGAGAAATTCAGAGAACTCTAATGGAGGTAAGTTGCTTTAAGGCTTAATGTGCACAGGACGTTTTTACAACCTCTCCTGAACGATTTAACTTGACAGATAGTAACCCACATTTAAAATGTCTGTTTTGCCGCGTTTACATGCCACGTTTTTGTTTTTAGAAGCGTTTAAAACATTTTTATTTTTTTGAATAGCCAAAAATGAAAAACGCCTGTAAACGAAACGCGTTTCACGAGTTGCTGCGTTTAGAAGCTTTTGGCATGCCTCTAAACTCAACATCTGAACTCATTTTTTTGCTTTTCCCAAAAAAGGCCTCTAAACTCAACTGCCTAAAAAAAAAAACATTAAACGAACCTGTGTACATGGACACCTAAGATAACATTGGATGAGTTCGGGGGCAGCTGAAAAAAGTATTCAACTGCTTCAGACTAAACGTCCGTTTTACCAGCAGCCGGGTACATGAGGCCAAACAGTGGCAGATTTATTCAGTAACCAACCAGACCAATCTGAGGCAGTAAAATTATTTTGGCTTACCGTATATACTTGAGTATAAGCCGACCCAAATATAAGCCGAGGCGCCTAATTTTACCACAAAAAACTGTGAAAACGTATTGACTCGAGTATAAGCCTAGGGTGAGAAATGCACAGCTACTGTAAGTGGAAAAGAGGGTCAACAATGCCCATTTGCAGCCTCACTGTGCTTATTTGCAGCCATAGGTCCCCCGAACTTCTAACTTGGTAGTTAAGGGTTCCTAGATGTCCCTTAGCTGCAGCCAAAATTTGGGGTCTCTGGACCCGAAGGGTCCTGAAATTACGTTGCTGCGGATGGACACAGGTGACCGAATTTGGGGCCCCGTATCTCGGGGTCACTTAGTGCTAGGAACCCCAAAAACCAGATATGTTGTAGTGTTGGTTCCACTGGGTTTGCACACCAAATTTGGGGTTCCTAGCACCAAGTGGCCCCCGAGATACGGGGCCCCAAAGTCGGTTCGGAAAATGTCAAGCACTTTTCTGCAGCAGAGAATGACATTTTCCAAACCGACTTTGGGGCCCCGTATCTCGGGCCACTTGGTGCTAGGAACCCCAAATTTGGTTATGTTGTAGTGTTGGTGCCACTGGGTTGGCACACCAAATTTCCTAGCACCAAGTGGTCCCGATATACGGGGCCCCAAAGTCGGGTCGGAAAATGTCATTCTCTGCTGCAGAAATGTGCTTGACTCGAGTATAAGCCGAGGGGGGGCACTTTCAGTACAAAAAATGTGCTGAAAAACTTGGCGTATATACGGTAATTGTCTTAAAGGTGCCTAACTAGTCGGCCTATTCAGGAGCAATGCCTTTGGGGCGGATAGAATTTCTGTGGACCCAGAGTTGCTATTAAGCAGACTGTTCTGTCGTCAGAATGGTATTGGCAGAAAACGGAAGAGGGAGCCTTCAGTTTGATCTGACATGCATGGAGAGCACCTCCTTAGTAAATTCATTTATTACAGGTGCCATCAGATTACTCAGCGCTTTACAGACATATTGTGCATTCACATCTGTCCCTAACTCTCATTCATACATACACATACTAAGGCCAATTTAGACAGGAGCCAATTAACCTACCAGCAAGTGTTTGGAGGAATACTCAGGAAACCCACCCAGGCACAGGGAAAACATGCAAACTCTGGGCAGGTAGTATCGTGGTTGGGATTTAAACCTGTGACCCCAGTGCTACTAGGTGGAAGTGCTAACCACTTGTCCACTATGCTGCACTATTTTCATTTTGTTTGGGTAAGGACGGTGTGATAGGATTAGCATTTTAAAATGTTGTACTTTTAATGTGACACTTAGTATTGATTATATTGATACAATAATATGAGTATTCAATGATTTCCAATCAAAGACGGACCTGTTTTTTTTTTTTTTTTTCACTAGTTGTTAAATCAGATGGATGGATTTGATACTCTACATAGAGTAAAAATGATTATGGCCACCAACAGACCAGACACTTTGGACCCGGCCTTATTACGCCCTGGAAGACTTGACCGCAAAATCCGTATGTCTCTCTCTACATAGATGATGGGTTCTTTTATTTTTATTTTCTCATTTGCTTGTGTCCATAATTTTAGTGCATATATTTTTTTTTTCTAGATATTGAACTTCCCAATGAGCAAGCCAGGTTGGATATCTTAAAGATCCATGCTGGCCCCATTACCAAACATGGAGAAATAGGTAAAAAAAAGAAAAAGTCGACTGTTATTGCTTATTGTACAAAAGTGTCCTTTTTTTATGGATGCTCTAGCATCTGAAATTTCAGATTTACCTCTTTAGAGATGTTTTTTTATTTTGCTTTTGCACTTTTAACCACTTGATCTCTGGAAAATGTATACCCCCACCGCCACTTCATGACCAGGCCACTTTTTGTGATCTGGCACTGTTACTTTATGCAACGCTGCACCCAAATAAAATGTATGTAATTTTTCTCCAGAAATAGCTTTCTCTTGGTAGTATTTGATCACCACTGTTTTTTTTTTTTTTTGTTTATTTAAAAAAAAAAATCCCAATAAGCATATGATTTGGTTTATGTGAACATTATATCATCTACAAACTATGGGATATATCCTGGAATTATTTTTTTATTATATACTAGTAATGGTGCAGTTCAGCGACTTATAGTGGGACTGCGATCATTGCTGCGGATAATCGGAACCTAAGGCCCCTTTCACACTTGTGCGACTTCAAAGTCGTGCAATTGTGCCGCGATTTCAAGGAATGCCTGTGTAAGTGGCATCAAAATCGGAACCAAAGTAGTGTAGGGACTACTTTGAAGTTGTACTAATATGAATGGCTGTCATTGGAAATCATGGGGAACGACTTGTCATGCTACTTTGCAGTCCCAAATCGTGGGACAAGTCGTATAAGTGTGAAAGGGGCCTAACTGACACTTTGCAGGAACCAGAGACACTAATAACAGTGATCAGTGCTAAAAATATGCACCGTCGCTGTATTAATTACACTGGCTGGGAAGGGGGTTAAACATCCAGGGCGATCAAAGGGTTAACTGTGTGCCTAGCCAGTGTTTACTATGTGTGCTGCTTTTACTAGGGGAATTGATGGATTTTAGTTCCTGCTTTGCAGTGGTCCTCCGGTGCAGCTACTGGGTTGTCTTTCTTTCAAAGTGTGATTAACTCCCTCCAATGAAAGATATTTACATGGGTCAGAATCTTGATGGATACTTCCATTTGGTTCCCAAGCCTTATCCCCTTCTACAGTCTGATTTCCAAATAAAAAAAATAAATAAAACTGGCTAAACTTGAATATTTAATTTTGGAGCTGTTCTAGACATTCATACTCTTGGTGCTGACTTGGTGGCTTTTTTGTAGACTATGAAGCCATTGTGAAGCTTTCAGATGGATTTAATGGAGCAGATCTGAGGAATGTCTGCACTGAAGCCGGTAAGGGGGTATTTTATATTGTCAATGTCTCCTCTTCCTGACCTCTACAGCATTTTTCATTGTAAAGCCGGGTACATACACTTTTTTTTTGTTTTTTTTTCTTTTTTTTTCTCTCTCCAGAAAACTGGACAAAACTGGCTCCAGTCAGAGCCGATGTAAAATAATCTCCCCCCGCTGAGATATTGTGTTCTGACAGGCAGTCGGCCATTGGCTGACAGCGCTGATCTGGAGCCAGTCGGCTGCTGGGTTTCCAGCATGCTCATCCAACAGAAGCCAGAGCTGCTGGGCCGAATGTTGGCCTGTTTTTATGTACGGGGATTTAGACTACTTTTTCCATGTTGAACATCTGCTTAAAGCGGTTCTGCACACACTTTCAAAAGTTAGGCTTATTCGTTTGTAAACGCAGCAAAGAGTGCACAATGGCCTTTTTTTTTTTTTTTTTTTTTTTTTTTTTTTAAATGTATTTTTTTTTTTTTTTTTTTTTATCGTACCTGTTCATGTATGTAATCTGTGTTTCCATTCCCTGCGGCTGTGGGCGGAGTTTGTGCAGGGATCCGCATCCTGTCCGGTGATCGCCGCACTGTCTCCTGGGATTTTGTGTAATTCATCCCAGGAGTCAGTGCGGAGGTCCGATGTGAAATCTCGCGTGATTTCAACGGCGTGACGTCATTACGCCGGACACGTTTGGAGGCTTGAGAAGTGTGAAGCTCTCTCCCCGTACTGAGAGAGCTTCACATCACGGGGGCGGCAACTCGCATGGCAAGGAATGCTGGGACTTAAAATGTGATGGAACACGGAAGTGATTGCTTGTGGGCTTCAAATGCCCACAAGCAAGATGACATCTGCTGTGCTTGATTATATAAAGTGTCGATTAAAATGGACCTGGATACCGGGCATCAGAACTACAAGTGAGTCTGACTTTATAATGAAATGCTTTTTAAACAGTACAAAAAAAAAAATACGTCAGTGCAGAACCGCTTTAACCACCTCTATTATCTCCTATCTTTTTTTATACTAGTAATGGTGGCAATAAGCGACTTATGGTGAGCAATCTGACACTGATATTTTGTGGGAACCAGTGATAATACAGTGATGAGTGCTAAAAATATGCACTGTCACTGTACTAATGACACTGGCTTTGAATGGCTTAACATCTAGGGCAATCAAAGGGTTAACTGTGTGCCTCTAGTCTACAGTGAGCAGCCATTACCAAGGGATGTGCTGGTTTTTATTCCCTGCTTTGCATGGATATCGGCTGACAGGACAGAGCTCTGTATTTATTTACTGATAGCCAAAAAAGGTGTGTTGTGTGGGGCGTTTTGTTTTTGTTTTTTTGGGGGGGTTTAATTTTTTTCTAATTTTTGTTCTTGCAGGTATGTTTGCAATTCGGGCAGATCATGACTTTGTCGTCCAGGAAGACTTCATGAAGGCAGTCCGGAAAGTTGCAGATTCTAAGAAGCTGGAGTCTAAACTCGATTACAAACCTGTTTAATGTAGACAATGTATACATGGGTGATCTATGTGTTTTCTGTTAAAGGTTCTGTTGCTCCTCCTAGGATATGGTTGTTATTAAAAGTACATACAACATCGTCGGAATTGGTAGCTTGGTAATTTCAGAAGGGAAGGAATTGGGGGGGGGGGGGGGGTGATTTGTCTGCTACAAAAAGAGGGGGGGTGGGTTCTGTATTTTAGCAAACATGGCTTGCGATTCCCCACATAGAAAATATGTGTTTTTTACAAAAATATTTATTGTGTGAACAAGTGAAAGAAGTCGGGTGGGGGGGGGGGGGGGAGAATGAAGCAACAGAACAGATTTTAAGAAAGTTAGAAAGTTACGGTGTTTCTTAAAGAATTTTATATTAACCAAATTTTTTTTTTTTTTTTTTTCTTTACAAGATAAATAAACAATGTTAAAATCGGTTGTTTTTTTTATTTATCCAAGTTAATGTACGAGTCACCCAACTGATACTTCATAAACCTGCGTAGATCCAGGCTTTACCAGAATTTTTAACCACTTGAGCGCTGGAAGAGTTTACCCCCTTTTGTGACCAGGCCATTTTTTGTTATTGCTTTTACTTTAAACTGGTAATTGCGCGGTCATGCAACGCTGTACCCAAATTTAAATTTTTATATAATTTATTTTCACACAAATAGAGCTTTATTTTGGTAGTATTTGATCACTACTGAGTCTTTTTTTATTTATTTTTTGCAATATATTCTAAAATGGGCACTCCAGTGAGTGAGGAGGAGCAGAGAGCTGTGACTGACAGTCTATGCTCTCCACTCCCATTTTCAGAGATTCCTGAGCGATCGCCGGTGTTCAATAGCTCGGGGGACAGATGCAGCATCGGACCGACGCTGCATCCACCAAGTATGAGTCGCAAAATTAAATAAATATCCCATTCTTCTCTCTTTAATTTTCCTGCTGGATTTATTTATTTTCTGTTTTAAAAACTATTAATTGTTTTTTTTTTTTTTTGGTTTTGCTTTAGTTAATTTAATATTTTTACAGCTTTAAGGCCCCTTTGACATGTGCGGACGGGAGAGCAGACTTTGACAGGTCCGTTCCTGCACAGAGTGCAGAGACGGACTTGTCATCCTCTGGCTCAATGGAGTGATTATATATATATATAATATATATATATATATATATATATATATATATATATATATTTATATATATATATATATATATTTATATATATATATTTATATATATATATATATATATATTATATATATATACACATACACATACACACATTTAGGTTTCACGTTGAAAAAGTGCAAAATAAAAAAATATCTTCTTATATTTGTAAAATAACTTTTCAATGCTTTGTACCATTGCTGACATCTGAAGTTAAGTTTGAACAAAACAAATAAAACCCTAATCTAACTTGAAGCGGAGTTCCACCCATTTCTGTGTTTATTAAAAGTCAGCAGCTACAGAAAGTGTAGCTGCTGACTTTTAAGGCCTCATGTACGCTGCTGCTGGTAAATGGACGTTTAGGAGCAGTGCGGTGTTTTTTTTTTTTTTTTTTCCCCCCCCCCCCCCCCCAGCTGCCCCCTGAACTCTTCTCCTCTGTTATCTTATCTGTCCATGTACACAAGGTCGTTTCTAGGCATTTGCGTTTTTTGGAACGCAAAAAAAAAAAGTGTGCAGGACAGATGTTCAGAGATATTTGAAATTCCAAATGCCTGTAACAACTTCTAAACTTAGTAACTCACGTTTAGCTGTGTTTAGTTTACAGGCGTCTTCACTATTGACTGTTACTATCTGTCAAGTTAAAATCGTTCAGGAGAGGTTGTAAAACGTGTACATGAAGCCTAATAGACACCTACCCGTCCTATGGTCCAACAATGCGGCTGCACGAAGCCTCGCTTCTCTCCGCCGCCAACATTGCACGTTTGGGCACCCGGCTGTGACGGCTTGCAGCTTCACAGCTAGGTGCGCTCTCTGGATGGTTGGGCAATCCTCTGGGACCTGTGATGCGTCCCAGAGGATTGATAAAAAGGGGGGGGGGGGGGGTCGACAGGAGAACTTCTGCACAGCGCCATGAGCGAAAGTGGGAGCTGGTTACCCCCCCAAATGTGGCATGTTGGGGGTAGGGAGTCCTTAAAGTGGAAGTTCCACTTTTAATGTGTGTGATTTTTAATTTTAATTTTTTATTTTTTTTTTGCATTTCCTTGCACATTACATTAACCACTTGACATCTGCGCTATGGCCAAACGACGGCCACAGTGCGGATCTCAATTCCCGGGAGTCCGTCATATGACGTCCTCCCCTGTGCACGCTCCCTGCGCGCCCTGTGATCACGAGTCACTGAGACTCGGGTGATCAGCGATCCGAATAAGGGGCCAATGACAGCTGATCACATGATGAAAACAAAAGCTCTGTGATCGTTTTTTTTTTTCCTCACACTGACAGCGGAGGAGAGAAAAAAAAAAGCCGATCACCGGCTCATCTTAAAGGGACATTGGTCCCGAAAAGTCAGAGGCAATTATGCCTAACTCGTGCCGCCTTGGCCCCCCAGCCTCCCCACGAGGAGACAACTCTGATCACTTGAAATTTTGACGTTTCGGCAATATCACAATCACATATTACATCATTTACCCTAACCCCCCCCATCCCACCGTTTTCCATAAGATACCTTGTGAAGGTTTTTAGAGAGTTTACTCTTTATATCAATCATATTCTAGAATGGGTGTAATATAACCTCAGTCTTAGTCTTTAAATTACGCCTAATTATTCATTAAAAAGAGAGTGAAAAAAAGGAGGGGGGGAGAAAAAAAAAAAAAAAGATTTTTTTAGGGAGGGGGGGGGGGGGGGTGGGGGAGATTCCTAAGATACCTCTTGTATGAGGGCCTCCCACCACTTCCCTTTCCGTGATGCATGAATTCACCCCTAGTGTTAACTATAAACCTAATTCTATATGTGTTAACATAATGTTAGCCTAATTCTAGATGTGTATTTCTTTCCACCATTTATTTATGGGGGTGAAATCCCACCAAAACCCCCAAAAAAATATTTTCAGTGGGGTGTGGCTCAGAGATGCTGAGTGAGGAGGAACAGCAGAGAGCTCCTGGTTTCCCAGCTAACCCGCGGCCATGGAGGAGCTACTCACCGTTTGATGCGGCATGACAACTAATTACAGACCAAGGATCAGCTACAAAACCCTCTATATCTCATAGGCTTACCCAGAGTGGATAAGAAAACCTCCGGGAACCGCATCTGACACAGATTTAATGCACGCAGAGATAGCACAGGACACCGGAGCTTTGTACCGGCCCATCCCGGTGAACTTAAAGCGTTTCGGATATCGGAGTTAGTGGCAACAGCCCGACAGACCCAGCACGGACGGGCGGATCACGGATCATCCCTCCTGATACAGATCAGCGCTGCCGCATTGATATACACTCAGGGGCGGATCCAAAGGGGATAACGTGACACTCTGCCTTCAGCTGGATCGGCAGACCGACCTCAGAGGCAATTATGCCTCATGTAATGCCCACAAGTCCCACCTGTCAATGCCCACCCGTGCTGCCTATCAGTGCCCATCACTTCCGCCTCATCAGCGTCCATCAATGACGGACAAAAATTACCCATTTAAAATTTTTATAATAAAAAAAAAAATATATATTTTTTAAATTCGGTCTTTTACATTTTTTTTTTAACAAAAAATAAAAATTGCAGAGGTGATCAAATACCACCAAAAGAAAGCTCTTTTTGGGGGAAAAAATGATAACAATTAATTTGGGTACAGTGTTGTAAGACCGCGCAATTTGTCATTCAAAGTACGACAGCTGAAAATTGGTCTGGATAGGAGGGGGGTTTAAGTGCCTAGTAAGCAAGTGGTTAAATATGATTAAAGTAAAGAGTATTATGCCTTATTTTAGTACCATCTTGTTTGATAAGTTTACAAGCCCTGAATATTAGATTATCTTCTAAGCAAACAAATCGTGTGGCTCTAGACTCTAGTGGGGAAATCCAATTGACATGCATTGTGGCTAGCACTTAGTGGTTGTAAAGGTGTCTTACCTTCTTCTATGCATGAATGTTAAAAACAAAGAAGACCCCCTTCAGTGTGCTTATGATTAAACATGAACACATACATGATGATAGTAAAAATCTAAATTGTGCAGAAGCAGTGTCGGCTTAGCATGCGTGATGTTGTCTGTGCATCGTCAGCATTGGCCTGCACGGACGACATCACGCATGCTAAGCCAACACATGCGGCTTTCCTTTCGTACAGGTTGACAGTCTGCTGGGATATATCACGTTCGCTTTTATACAAGCTTATCCAAAGTACTTCTCAGATTTTAAATAAAGGGATTTAAATGCAAACAGGCTTTGCTATGCTTGGCTATTTCCTTTATATTTTACCTATTTGGAGCGCTTACCGAGTGGCCTCCGCCTACCTTTGAGGCCGGGTTAACATATGCTTCTATGACCATTATAAATGATGGTCCACGCCATCTAGTAAGAGGCGCACGATTGCACTTTATACACACTTTTGTTGATTTTTTTTTTTTTTTAATTATTGAAAAGGACTTTGTTCTCATTAACCACTTCAGCCCTGGAAGGTTTTACCCCCGTAATGATCAGGCCATTTTTTGCAATACAGCACTGCGTTAATTTAACTGACATTTGACGTCCCCTCCTGCCGCCCTCCGGTGCTTCTTCCGACTCAACGCTTCCATCGGTGAGTCGGACACAGGATCCGCCGGCCCCTGGATGGTGATCATAGAGATTTCCGGCGGACCAGATGGTCGCCGGAGTCTCTATGATCGTTCGGAGGCCGGGCGCGATGTTATGACGTCACGCCCGGCCTCTGCATTCAAATAACGGCGCCGCCTCGGCTGGGAAGCGGTAATCGTGTTTTATTTTTTTTTATTTATTTTAGGCTTCCTGGCCTAGAGGTGAGATGTGGGGTCTTATTGACCCCACATGTCACTGTAAATAGGTCCGATCATGTCATATTCCTATTACAAGGGATGTTTACATTCCTTGTAATAGGAATAAAAGTAATCAAATTTTTTTTTTTTTTTTTTTTTTAAAGTGTCAGACTAAAAAAATAAAAGTAAAATTAGCATTAAGAAAAAAAAAAAAAATGTTTTAAAGCGCCCTGTCCCCGTGAGCTCGTACCTAAAAGTAAACGCATACGTAAGCCCACATATGAAAACGATGTTCAAACCACACATGTGAGGTATTGCCGCAAACGTTAGAGCGAGAGCAATAATTCTAGCCCTAGACCTCCTCTGTAATTCAAAACATGTAACCAGTAAAACATTTTAAAGTGTCTCCTATGGGGATTTTTAAATACCAAAGTTTGGCGCCATTCCACGAGCGCATGCAATTTTGAAGCGTGACATGTTGAGTATCTATTTACTCGGCGTATCTTCATCTTTCACATTATGCAAAAAAAAAAAATTGGGCTAACTTTACTGTTTTTTTGTTTTTGTTTTTTTTTTTTTTAAGCATGAAATTGTTTTTGTTCTGAAAAAAACGTGTTCGAAAAATTGCTGCACAAATACCGTGCGAGAAAAAACGTTGCAACGACCGCCATTGTATTCTCTAGGGTCTTTGCTAAAAAGAAAACATATATAATGTTTGGGGGTTCTATGTAATTTTCGAGCAAAAAAAATTATGAATTTTACATGTAGGAGAGAAATGTCAGAATTGGCCTGGATGGGAAGTGGTTAAAGACCGGGAAGTTCCGGGAAGATCAGCATCTGAACCCGGAGAAGATGGAGGCTGATAGACTGGAGGTAATAGAAGGCAATACAATTACATTTAAAGTAACCGTTTACATGTAGGCAAGCCACATTACGTGGGAGCAGGGCACATTACAAGGAAACAGAGCATATTACATGAGGGCAGGGCACATGGGAACAGGGCATATTACAAGGAGGCAGAGCATATTACATGAGGGCAGGGCACATTACAAGGAGACAGAGCATATTACATGAGGGCAGGGCACATGGGAACAGGGCATATTACAAGGAGGCATGGCACATTACATGAGGGCAGGGCACATGGGAACAGGGCATATTACATTAGGGCAGGGCACATGGGAACAGGGCATATTACAAGGAGGCAGGGCACATTACATGAGGGCAGGGCACATGGGAACAGGGCATATTACATGAGGGCAGGGCACATGGGAACAGGGCATATTACAAGGAGGCAGGGCACATTACATGCGTCCCAGTGTGAAAGGGGTCTAAATAAAAAATGTGATCTCTGAGTCTGATGATATTTACCAGATTCAACCTCCAATAGTATATACAGTACATCTCTTCTGTCTGTTATTCTCAGAGTGGATTCTAGATTTTGCTCCCTAACCATATAGTTGTTTATTTATATTTACCACTGCATATAGATTTTTAAGAATAAATTGCCTTTTTTTTTTAAACTTTACATATTAAATTATACACCACACTTTTTTAAAGGTTATTATCCGATTAATCAAAGCAATAATCAGCCAACTAATCGATTATGAAAATAATCGTTAGTTGCAGCCCTAGGTGTAACCAAGGGCCAGTGTTCGAGCACTGGGGGGTGGAACCAAGGTCCGGTGCTCGGAGGAGAGTAGGGGGTGGGTAGGTGGTGGAACCAAGGGCCAGTGCTTGGAGGTGGGTAGGGGGTGGAACCAAGGTACGGTGCTTAGAGGTGGGTAGTGGGTATAACTAAGGGACGTTGCTCGGAAGTGGGTAGGGGTAAAACCAAGGGATGGTGCTCGGAGGTGGGTAGGGGGTGAAACAAAGGGATGGTTCTCGGAGGTGGGTAGGGGATGGAACCAGGGGGTGGTGCTCGGAGGTGGGTAGGGGGTAAAACAAAGGGACGGTTCTCGGAGGTGGGTAGGGGATGGAACCAGGGGGTGGTGCTCGGAGGTGGGTAGAGGGTGAAACAAAGGGACGGTGCTCGGAGGTGGGTAGAGGGTGGAACCAAGGGATGGTTCTTGGAGGTGGGTAGAACTAAGGGACAGTGCTCGAAGGTGGGTAAGGGTGGAACTAAGGGGCAGTTCTCGGAGGTGGGTAGGGGGTGGAACCAGGGGATGGTGCTAGGAGGTGGGTAGAGGGTGGAACAAAGGGACGGTGCTCAGAGATGGGTAGGGGGTGGAACCAGGGGATGGTGATCTGAAATTGAGAAGGGGTGGGTAGAGATTGGAACCAAGGGACGGTGCTCGGGGGTGGGTAGGGGGCGGAGACAAGGGACAGTGCTCGGAGGTGGAGACAAGGGACAGTGCTTGGAGGTGGGTAGGGGGCGGAGACAAGGGACAGTGCTCGGAGGTGGGTAGGGGGCGGAGACAAGGGACAGTGCTCGGAGGTGGGTAGGGGGCGGAGAAAATGGACGGTGCTCGGAGGTGGGTAAGGGCGGAGACAAGGGACGGTGCTCGGAGGTGGGTAGGGGGTGGAGACAAGGGACGGTGCTCGGAGGTGGGTAGGGGGCGGAGACAAGGGACAGTGCTTGGAGGTGGGTAGGGGGCGGAGACAAGGGACGGTGCTTGGAGGTGGGTAGGGGCGGAGACAAGGGACAGTGCTCGGAGGTGGGTAGGGGGCGGAGACAAGGGACGGTGCTCGGAGGTGGGTAGGGGGCGGAGACTAGGGGTGATGCGAAAAGAGGGAGTACTTACACCCATTCCCTGAGCCAGAGATCACAAAGGAACTATTACGTGAAAAGTAGATTAAAGGGCCATTTAGTAGCGGAATAAAGGGCTGTGTACGGAATATTTTTAGAGGAGGACATCGTTGAGTTTTCAGGTGCACATGCGCAGTGCCGACCTGACTGTTGATTTTCATGGGGATACTCCTGCTCTTTGGAAGCCGGTTGTGACGTCATCACCGAGCGCCGGGGAGTGCTGCGCTGACGTGCGCGCCGCCGCCTACGGCTAAGTAAGAGTGGGGGCGCGCCTGGTCGGCTTGAGGAGCGCAGGCATGGCTATGGCTGCGCTGAGTGCGGTGATTCCTGGGCTGGTATTGTGATCTCCGCCGGGCACAGCATGGAGGACGTCAAGCTGGAGTTCCCCGCCCTGCCACAGTGCAAGGACGACCAGGAGGTGAGGCGGGGAGAGGAAGGCCCGAGCCGGCTGGGGGGGTCACGTGACATCACCTCCTGTGTGTGGAGGGGGGCGACACAGTGCCCGAGCTGTCACCCAGAACCTCCATTATATGTGCCTGAGCGGAGAGGGGGGACTGTCTCCCATAGCAACCTGAAACTTCCTTATATGGTCCTGAGCAGGAACTGTCACCCATAGCAACCAGAGCCCTCTGTATATGAGCCTGAGCAGGGGGGGGGGGCTTTCGCCCATAGCAACTAGGAGCTTTTTTATATGGGCCTGAGCAGGTGCTGTCACCCATAGCAACCAGAGCCTTCATTATATGGACCTTAGCAGAAGGGGGGGGGGGGGGGGGGGGCTGTCATCCATAGCAACCTGAAGCTTCTTCATATGGACCTGAGCAAGAGCTGTCACCCATAGCAACCAGAGCCTCCCTTATATGGGCCTGAGCAAAGAGACAGAGAGGC
This sequence comes from Lithobates sylvaticus, assembly GCA_028564925.1. NCBI lineage: Eukaryota > Metazoa > Chordata > Amphibia > Anura > Ranidae > Lithobates > Lithobates sylvaticus. Next base: position 57,726,454 of record CM053038.1, read on the forward strand.
AATCTGAGCTTCCCTACTATAGGCCTGAGTAGAGAATGGGGACTGTCACCCATAACATCCGGAACCCTCCTTTATATGGGCCTATGGCTAAGTGGGGACTGTCATCCATAGTATCCCTTGTTTATAAGAGGAGAGCAGGGTTATCGCCCATAGCAACCATAGCTTTCCTTGTGTGGAACTGAGCGGAGAACTGGGACTGTTACCCATAGCAATTCAAGTTTTCTTTATATGGGCCTGAGCAAGGATTGTCATCCATCGCAAACAGAACTTTCTTTATAGAGTCCTGAGCAGGGACAGTCACCCGTAGAAACCAGAACCTCTTTTTTTTTTTTTTTGGGGCCTGAGAGGAGAGCAGAGGTATCGCCCACAGCTTTCCTTACATGGGCCTGAGCAGAGGGCTGGGACTGTCGCCCATAGCAACCAGAGATTTTTTTTTTTATAAGGCCTGAGCAAAGAGAACTGTCGCCCATAGCAACCAGATCCTCCTTTAGGCCCCCTTTCACACGGACGTCATCTGTCCAGTCATGTTTTAGTCAAGAAAAATGGATTCAGCTTAATATTAGTTCCATCCCCTTTACATCGGGTTTTTCATCCATTTACAGCAGTTTTATTTTTTGTTTTTGTCCGCTTATGTTTTTTTTTTTTTTTTTTTTTAAACGGAACAAAAATGCAGACTTGTTTGTCACTGCATATTAGTTTGAATTAAAAAAAAAAGGAACTGGACAAAAAAACTGATGTAAACATCTGACGTTTACATCCGTTTGCCATAGAGCTGCGCCATTCTGGGCAAAATGAGAATCGCGATTTATTTATTTTTTGCTTAGAATAAAGATCACGATTCTTGCGGCGTAACATCATCTTTCATATTATACAAAAAATTGGGCTAACTTTACTGTTTCGTTTTTTTTTTTTTTTTAATTCATTAAAGTGTATTTTTTTTACAAAAATATTGTGTTTGAAAGACCACTGCGCAAATACAGTGTGACATAAAATATTGCAACAATGGCCAGTTTATTCTCTAGGGTCTTGGCCTGTGTGTGTGTGTGGTGTGTGTGTGTGTGTGTGTGTGTGTGTGTGTTAGAGCTGCACAATTGTTAAAAAATCGTGATCTCAATTCACCCCCCTCTGACGATCTCTGTTGCAGTTTGCCGATTTCTTTCATATAAGGACTGGAGAGACTTATCTGCTCACTCAGCTGTCAAAAGAAAACATCTGGGCAGTCTGCCAAGTTTTTAATATGAAACATTGTAACTAACGCTTCCTTCTTAGACCAAAGGGATAAACTTCTGTTTGTAGAAAAAAAATCTGCTTTTATAGTACAAAAAAGCAGATAATCGCTACTGTAAGGGGTTCATTTTTTTTTTTAATGCAGAACTGTGAAAGTTATATTTACAGTAGCGATTATTTGCTTTTTTTTTTTTTTTTGTACTATAAAGGGCTAATTGTATTTTTTTTTTTTTTTTTTTTTAACCCCATTATGTTACTAAACGTCTTAGACCTGGTTCACATCTATTTTTTTTGTGTGCATTTTGCAGAAGCACACTACAGTTCATTTACATGGTTTCCTATGGGACACATTCACATCTATGCTTTTTTTTTAAATTTATTTTTTTCAGCTGCTGCGTATTTGGAAAGGGTCAGGGACTTTTGTGCAAAACGGTTCTTTTTTTGGTTCAATGTACTTCAATGGAGAAGCTGCAGAAAAGCATGTAATGCGTTTTTGCAGCAATTTGTGTTTTTATATCTTTTTTTTAATCTGTCCAACAAATTGGCCAAAAAAAAGCAAAAACTCAAATCGCAGGAAAATCGAAACGCACAGCAGAAACAGATCAAAAGCAAAAAATAAGACAACAGTAAAGTTGGCACAATTTTGGTTTTGTATTGTGAAAGCTAATGTTACGCCAAGTAAATTGATATGCAACATGTCATGCTTTAAAATTGCGCCCGCTCGTGGAATGGCGACAAACTTTGACCCTTAAAAAATCTCCATAGGCGACGTTTAAACATTTTCTACAGGTTACCAGTTTTGGGTTACAGGAGGCATTTTGCTAGAAGTATTGCTCTCGCTCTAATGATCGTGGCGATACCTTACATGTGTGGTTTTAACCACTTGCCGCCTGCCTATTGTCAAATGACGGCGGCTAAGTGGTTGTAAAATCCTGACAGGACGTCATATGACGTCCTCAGGATTTTGAGCCGCTGCGCGCTCCCGGGGCGCGCATCACAGCGATCGTTGTTGCTGGGTGTCAGTCTGACACCTCGCAACTACGATCTCGGTAAAGAGTCTCCGACGGAGACTCTTTACCACGTGATCAGCCGTGTCCAATCACGGCTGATCACAGTGTAAATAGGAAGAGCCGGTAATCGGCTTTTCCTCACTCGCGTCTGTCAGACGTGAGTAGAGGAGAGCCGATCGGCTTCTCCTCTGACAGGGGGGGTCTGTGCTGATCGATTATCAGCGCAGCCCCCCCAGAGGATACCCACACTGGACCACCAGGGATGCCCATCACAAGGTATGCCACCCTAGACCACCAGGGATGACACGCAGTGCCCACAATGGGCATCACTGATTGGCATCCATCAGTACAAAAAATGCCGCCTATCAGTGCCCATCCGTGCCGCCAAAACCATGCCCATCCGTGCCGCCAAAACCATGCCCATCCGTGCCGCCAAAACCATGCCCATCCGTGCCGCCAAAACCATGCCTATCCGTGCCACTTCATTGGTGCCACCTCATCAGTGCCCATCAGTGCCGCCTTATCAGTGAAGGAGAAAACTTACTTATTTACAAAGTTTTGAAACTGAAACAAAAAAAAAAATTTTTTTTCCAAATTTTCGGTCTTTTTTGATTTGTTTAGCAAAAAATAAAAACCGCAGAGGTGATCAAATACCACCAAAAGAAAACTCTATTTGTGGGAAAAAAATGATAAAAATTTTATTTGGGTATAGTGTTGTATGACCGCACAATTGTCATTCAAAGTGCGACAGCGCTGAAAGCTCAAAATTTGGTCTGGGCAGGAAGGTGTTTAAGTGTCCGGTATTGAAGTGGTTAAACACCGTTTCCATATGAGGGCACGACTTTCTAATGCAATTGCTGTTGCTTTTTTCTTTTTTTAAACATCCCTTGTAATAGAAAAAAAAGCATGGCAGGACCTCTTTAATGTGAGATCTGGGGTCAAAAAGACCTCCAATCTCACATTTACACTTAAATGCAATAATAATAAAACTTTATTTTGTGGAGGTGGGGAGTAGTGCTCACAGCATCTTGAGCAGCCTTTCTTGACCCTTTGTACCCCAGAACAACACTTGAAAATCTTTAAATCTCAGGAACCCCTGCTAAAATTCAATAATAAGGGTCAGGGGGAGGAATGTTCCTTTATATTGGTGGTCAGGCAGAAGAATTTTCCTTTATGTCGCTGGTCAGTGGGGAAGACCGATCCTTGCATGAGTGATCAAGGGGAAGCTGTGTGGATAAAAATCAAATTTTTTTTTTTTTTTTTTTGCTTTAATATGATGGTTTTCTATATAAGATACGGTAATCGTTTGGTTTATTCAGCATGAAATGGAGCTGAGATTGGCTACAGGATAACGGAGAGTGTTTTGTGTTTCTTTTGTGCTTTTTTGTGTTTTTTTTTTTGGTTTAAAAAAAGATTGGCTACCAGGGTAAATATCTGCTTTTGGGTGTTTTAGGAAATGATGTGCCTCTTATTAGGCTTCACATTGGAGGTCTGTGACTTTTATAAATGTTCTAGACTTGTGACGTTGATGTTTTATCTGGTCTCCAATCCTCCTGCATCTTCAAATCCATACATTTTCTGTGTTTTTGGACAATGTAAAGTTCTAATGTGATTGAATGTATAATATATTTAGCAACGTTCTTTCTATTTCCATCTGATTAAAACATCTAATATTAAATCCGGCTGCCCCATCCACATTATTGCGGCTCGTCTTCACTGTGCTGTTCATTTTTCATGTTGATCCAATTCCTAATATTTGATTTACTTATTCCTCAGGACTGGAGTTACCCTATGAGACGGGAGATGCAGGTATATTTTTTTTTTTTTTTTTTTTATTTGTAAGTTGTCACATTTTAATATTTTTAGATGTCAAAGATAATGTCTCTAATTTTACGTTGCTGTTTATACAGTTTTAGGTTTTAAATTTTTCTAATGTATGAACACTAAGACGCACAGTACGTAGTATTTTCCCTTCTTCATGATGCTGCTACTCCAGTCTCTAGGAAGTGGATGTTGTGTTATCTAAAATATTGTGTATTTTTCTTTTATTTTTAGGAAATTCTACCTTGCCTGTTTTTGGGTCCATATTCTGCAGCAATGAAAAGCAAGGTGCGTGTATAACAATTTTCCTAAAATTATTAAAATTGGGTTTACACATGTCTGGTACAAATTGTATGACAGTTTTCACTGCGAATAAAAACAAAATTATATATAATTTACACACACCTTTGCAAGGCTCAGGACCAGATATTTGCCTCAGTGCTGGTCAATACATATTAAAGGGTGTCGCCTCCTGTAGTAGGAGGGCAATCCGTGCTGAAATCCCAAACTGAATCCTGAACACATGTGCAATTCAGGAAATTTCCCAAAGATCTCAATGAGCCTGGAATTTGCACCTGATCCGCACTACATATATTTGTGAACAGCTTTCATGGAAATCACTGAAGCAGAGCATGATCCCCCCCCCCCCCCCCGCGCCCCCCCCCCCCCCCCCCCCCTCCTTCCGGAAACTGGGCTGCAGGGCAGTATTCCAACATAACGACCCCAAACACACCTCCCAAGACGACCACTTCCTTGCTAAAGAAGCTGAGGGTAAAGGTGATGGATTGGCCAAGCATGTCTCCAGACCTAAACCCTATTGAGCATCTGTGGGGCATCTCCAAACGGAAGGTGGAGGAGCGCAAGGTCTCCAACATCCACCAGCTCCGTGATGTCGTCATGGAGGAGGGGAAGAGGACTCCAGTGCCAACCTGTGAAGCTCTGGTGAACTCCATGCCCAAGAGGGTTAAGGCAGTGCTGGAAAATAATGGCGGCCACACAATAGCAACACTGAGCCCAATTTGGACGTTTTCACTTAGGGGTGTACTCGTTGCCAGCGGTTTAGAAAATAATGGTGGGCACACAAAATATTGACACTTTGGGCCCAATTTGGACATTTTGACTTAGGGGTGTACTCACTTTTGTTGCCAGCGGTTTAGACATTAATGGCTGTTTGTTGTTTTGAGGGGACAGCAAATTTACACTGTTATACAAGCTGTACACTCACTACTTTACATTGTAGACAAGTGTAATTTCTTCAGTGTTGTCACATGAAAAGATAGAATAAAATATTTACAAAGATGTGAGGGGTGTACTCACTTTTGTGAGATACTGTATATAAACAGTGTTCGTAGCACACGTGAGGTATCGCCGCGAACGTTATAGCAAGTAAAATAATTCTTGCACTAGACTAGAGTTGGAGGCAAATGTGTAACCTGTAAAAAATTGTAAATCGTCGCTTATGGAGCTTTTGAGGAGTACATGTTTGGTATCTAATTACTCGGCATAACCTCTTTCATATTATAGAAAAAAAATGGTTATTTTAGCTCCAACTGTCACCAATCAGTGCCCACTAGTGGCAGCAGTCAGTGCCCATTAGCGATGCCAGTCAGTGCTGGCTATCGGTGCCACCTATCGGTGCTGCCCATTACTGCTGTCGAATGCCTATCAGTGCCACATTTTTATTTATTTTTTTTAAACTATTTGGTCTTTTTACTTACTATAGGGTAAAGGGCCAATTTGTGGCATGAAATGCGTTAGTCACATAGGTACTGGACAAGTAGCTATCTGGATTTTATTTGACTACAATAAAGGCGTTGCATTGAAGTGCGGCTGTCCAGCTTTTTCGTGATTCCTCTATTAGCAGAGCCTGTGTCTTTGACTAGCAGGAGGTGTAATCCTGGGATAATTGCCTAGAGCGGTGAGTTCCTATCCTGTGTACCGAGCTGTAGTTACATGCAGTACATACGGTGCTTGGAGACAGTGCAGCACTTAGTGAAGCAAATAGTTTGTTTGGACCAGCTTGGTCCAAACAAACTATTTAAAGTGACATAAAACATGGACATCCGCGTTTAAAATCGGGGATCTTTTGAATGAATGAATGAATGAATAAACTACAAGTCCCATCTGTCACTGCAGCAGATGGACTTGTAGTTGCCAATAGACTGCGAGTGCGGTAATAGTTCCATTGATGCTTCCTACAGCTTTATAACTGAAAACCTGCACTAAAGTACCAGAGAGCTGGAAGAAGTGGGCAGAGGCCTGACCTTGCACCCACGAGCCACTGATCATGGGTGCAGTGCTTTTTTTCAGGCTTTGGTAGGGGAAATTTAATTTTTTTTTTTTTTATTTTTTTTTTAAAGGTGCACTTGGCCACCTAAAATCCTTGACAGTACTTGGTAACTGGGTCTCTGAAGTAGCCCTTCAGTCCTGGGAATGTTCTCTCCAGTCAATCTCCACCTCCTGGATGCAAACTTTACCCAGTTACTATCCCATTGTTTTAACAAGAGCACCACTGTGAGCTGGCGAGGCCCGATACACACATTGGGGTTGATCTGGTGCCGCTGTGCATAGAAACCAATCGGCTTCCAGGTTGTTTTGGGGGGGGGGGGGGGGGGGTTCATGCTTAATTGAACAAGCTGAAATTAGAAGCTGATTGGCTACTATGCACAGCTCCAACTCTCCAGTTTTAGTGACTCACCCCCCACAGTAAGCTTCCATCACCTTCCACCCAAAGTGGGGATTCCTGGGGTTGGTTGGAGATCTTTAAATGGCATCTGTACCCCCATAGTATTTGGGTGACAGTCCATTTAATAAAGCGCTTTTTATACCTCTATCATTACTTTATGTGGACATTTTTGTGTATTACTTCAAGATTATACAGGCCCTTCCTATTTTTTTTGTTTACTTTAGCTCCCGATCCTTCAGAAATATGGAATAACGCATATAGTCTGCATAAGACAAAGTATTGAAGCAAACTTTATCAAACCAAACTTTCAGAATTTATTTAGGTAAGTTGTCAGTCGATTTACTTTGTAGATTCAGAATGGGTTAAAGGGACACTAAGGCCCAGTTCACAATGGGTGATTATCCATGCCCTGTGCAGGGCCGTCTTTATCAGGCACAGGGATACACAGCTGTTGCATGGATCCTTGTGCTGGCATCCAATCTGTTAGAACACGCGCATGCATGGACACAGCTGCTGTGTCCCAGTAGGATGTTTGAGTCCCCAGAAACACATAGGGTGAGTTTGGGGACCTGCACTGACATCATATTGGGAAACAGCTGTGTGTCCCAATAGTAAACAATGGGGCACGGGCATGCACGCAACACCTGTGCACCCCCCTGAAAGAAAAAAGATGGCCCTGCAGGGGCCTCATAGCAAATCGCTTTAAGGGAAGGAGGAGGGGACGTTTTTAACACCAGTTAAATTTAGGCTGATATTCTACTGTAAAGAGTATGTCGATACTTTGCCACCCTGTAAAATACACTGTGGACAGGAGAAGCATGATCCCATATTGTGGCCCCTCTTCCCCCAGCAGAGGTGATTGTATACTCCAGAAACATTCAGATGATGCATACTTAAGGAAAAACTTGTCCTAGTGCGCTTTTCCAAGCAAATGCGCTAAAAGCATTAACCACTTGCCGCTGTCGGCAGAATGGCACGGCTGGGCAAAGTAACGTACCCGTACGTTACTTTGAACTTCCCGCCGTGCCCCGCAGAATCGATCGCCGCAGGGATACCCGCAATCGTTTCACGGAGCTCAAGAACGGGTAGATGCCGAAGTAAAGAGCAGAAAGTTAGAAACACGCCCCTAGGATACACTTAACCCCTCTCCGCCCCCTTGTGGTTAACCCATTTACTGCCAGTGACATTTTTACAGAAATTAATGCAATTTTATAGCATTGATCGCTGTATTAATGCCAATGGTCCCAAAAATTTGTCAGAATTGTCCAATGTGTTCGCAATAATGTCGCAGTCACGATACAAAAATCGATGCCATTACTAGTAAAAACAAAAGAAATTATTAATAAAAATGCCATAAAACTATCCCCTATGTTGTAGACGCTATAACTTTTGCGCAAACAATCAATAAAACCCTTATTGCGATTTTTGACCAAAAATATGTAGAAGAATACGTATGAGGAAAACTTTTTTTATATATTTTTGGGGGATATTTTATTATAGCAAAAAAGTTAAAAATAATGCGTTTTTATTTTATTTTTATTTTTTTATGAATTTTTTTTTCAAAATTTACGCTTTTTTTTTTTTTTTTTTTTTTTTTTTTGTTTATAGCGCAAAAAATAATAAAACCACAGAGGTGATCAAATGCCACCAAAAGAAAGCTCTATTTGTGGGAAAAAAAGGAAGTCAATTTTGTTTGGGAGCCACGTCGCACGACCGCGCAATTGTCAGTTAAAGCGACGCAGTACCGAATCGCAAAAAGGGGCCTGGTCGGGACGGGGGTAAATCCTTCCGGGGCTGAAGTGGTTAAAGTGGATGTAAACCCACTCTCATCCTTTTTAAACTACTGCAATATTGGTTATCTAGAAGGATATACATGCCTCCTGCATGTATACTTATCTGTCAAATGTCTCCCCTCTGTCTGCTATGAGACTGCAGATTTTGTGGGTGGGTCTGTTTTTCAGGGCTCGGTGGGCGGAGTCGTGATGTTAGTAGACTCCCCGCACACCTCTACACTCCCCTTAACATGCATTTTCTCCTGTGTATTTCTTACACTGAACTTCTGCTATGATCACTAACATCCAGTCAAAACTCAGAAAAGTCCCCACATGACTTCAGCATGCCAAAATCATGCTGAGGTGTGGAACATCCAATCCTGGCTGAGCTGCTGAAGAAAGGAGTGGGGGTGGGAATTAAAAAAAAATAAAAATAAATAAATAATGCATGTGTTAGGCTAGTGCACGAGATGTGTAAATCACCTGTCAATCACAGCAAAGGGGGAAGAACGGACAAAGTTTTCAGATTGTCCATTTTTTTTTTTTTTATTTCACTGAAAAGATATGAGGATTGCTCAGAGATGGATTAACTCTTTGTGGTAAGACTGGGTACAGCTGATCTGAAATCCCATACTCTATATTGTGCCAGACAAAAAATAAATAAAACATTTCGGGTTTACATCCACTTTAATGCATCTTTCCTAAAATCGGCCTCATTTGTAAAGCCTCTGCCCAGGTTTTCCAGCTACCATTATCAGAGGAAAGGAGAGGACCAGGAAAGACATTGCTGTACCTAAACACAGCTCATTGGGCAATGCATACAGCGACAATTCTGTTTTTAAAAGCAAGTCCCTTCAATGCAGGCTAAAAGTCCAAGCACTCCAGCTCTGGCACACCTCTGACTGGTTGGCTTTATGCCGAGTGGTTGTGTCAGCTGTCTCATGCTGAATTTTTTTTTTTCAGAACCTACAAAGAGACCATCCAGGTCACACTATTGCCCCCTTTAGGTAGTAAATTTGTCAGTTTTAGCTGGAAGAACAAGTTTGTTTATGGTTTATCCAAACTCCTAGGTTTCAGTGAATAAGAAATCTGGCTCCCCTGTGTCAGCCGACAGCAGCTGCAGGGGAGAGGTGGGTCCGCTAACAGATGGACCATGGGAGCCTATAGGTGACTTCACTTTTCCTGGAATTTCCAGCAATTTAAGTGCTTTTTCCTCTGACATGAGAGATCATGTGACCAAAGCGCCCTGAAAATGGGTGGGTACAGCATATTAATCTTTCTTACACAGGTCCGCATAATATTTGGGTTTTAAAGTGGGATTCCACCCTAAAGTGGAACTCCTGCTTTTGGGAACCCTCCCCCCCCCCCCACCCCCCTCCGGTGTCACATTTGGCACCTTTCAGGGGGGAGGGGAGTGCAGATACCTGTCTAAGACAGGTATCTGCACCCACTTCCGGGCATAAACTCCCACGGGAGTTTACGCAGCTTCCTGTCCCGGCGCGCTGTCTGCCGGGACACATACGCAGACAGCGCTGAAGATTCTCATTGCGCCATAGGGAATCGGGAAGTGAAGCCACTTCCTGATTCCCTCACCGAGAATGGCGCCAGATACAGCAGAGAGCCGAGCGATGGATCAGCCTCTGCTGCCGACACCGCTGGACCCCGGGACAGGTAAGTGTCCATTTTTTAAAAGTCAGCAGCTGCAGTATTTGTAGCTGCTGGCTTTTAAAAAAAAAAAAAAAAAAAAAAGTCAGTACAGTCCCGCTTTAAGATTAGTTTGGGTTATCCTGGAAATCTACTCCTAAGGATTTTTTATTTTTTTTGTCTTGTTCGGGAGATGCAACAGGAAGTGAGCAGAAACCCTTTCCAGTTGTTACTGGTACAGGTGTCCCCATTGCAAAATTTCTGCTAACCTTCTGTTCTACAATTATTCTAACGTTTTGGAATTTCCCTTCAATTTCAGTCACCAAGAGCAATAGAGGGGCCAATCTTCTTGGTAGGGACACGGCAACAAACCTGACAGGGATTCTAACCCTCTTCCATTTTTAGCAAAATAAAAATAGCATTTTGGCTTTATAGTTACCCTTTGTTTTCATCAAACTGTTACAGGTTCCACATGGTATAAAATTTATAAAGTGAACAAGAGCATTTATTTTTTTTTTTTTTTTTACTAAATATTAAACTGGTAATGGATGTTTTGTGTTTCAGATATTTAGTGCTGGATATTGCAGACAACCCAATTGAAAACATTATACGTTTTTTTGCTATGGTAAGATACATTTTTTTTTTTTTTTTATTGCTTTTATTTATTTTTTTGCTATGTATGCAGTTTTCTGATTTCACCTGCAGGCATCATCCTGGTATGAAATTTTTCAGCTGGCGATTTCCCTTTCAAGGCTGAAGCATTTCGAGTGGCTGAATAGCTATTGTTTCTTCCTCTCTGTGCCCCCGGAAGCGATGAGCCTTTTGTCACTTCCCGGTTTTGGCTTTTTGTTTACCTGGCTGTTACCAGCATGGGAAGCAACAGATCTTTTGGGTCTAATAGATCCCAGATCTTTCAAGTAAGAGGACCTGTCATGGCCCATGCGTTCACAAAGGATGCTGTTCATCCTTTGTAAAAAGTTGATAAAAAAATAAAAATCTATTAAATCGAACACGAAAAATTTTAATCACACACACTTATTTTTTTTTAAAACACTATCTTTAACTTTTTATTTTTATTTTTTTTTAATCGACTAATTTTGATTAATTATAATGCACATACAGATCCAACTACTTTTAGCTGATCTCCTTGCATTGCAAATCTGCATTAGTCAGTGGTAAATGTGGTATACACTATATACAATCACCCGACACTAGTTCGTTTCTACAATCCATGACTTAACTTCCCAGTTCACACAAATACGTTTTTAAATTCAAACTGTAGCACTGACGTAAGTAATCTTCTTTTTTTTTTTTTTTTTTTCCCACAGTAGCGTGACAATCCCTCCACCTCCGGTCTAACTAATCACTCTCACCTTATGGCATGGACCCCTGTGCAACCAGGTGGTCATGCAAGTTGGTATCAAAAGGGTTAACACGGACCATAAACTTCTCTCACGTCTCCTTAGATCTCAGCAAGGACGCAGGTCATGGTTAGAAAGGAAAAGTGCTCAACGCTTAAAGAGGAGTGCCCCCTAAAAAATTTTTTTTAACAGTCAGCAGCTACAAATACTGCAGCTGCTGACTTTTAATAACCGGACACTTACCTGTCCCAGGGTCCAGCGATGCGGGGGAACGAAGCCCCCCCCCCCCCTCGTTCCCCGCTCGCGGTGTCGGCATTCTTACTGTGGGCACCCGCTGCGCGAGCGGTGCTGTGCACTGATACGACACTCAGTCACCTGGGACACGTGACAGGTCCCAGATAACTGTGCGGCGCAGAGGGGAAGTGATGTCAGTGCCCGGACACTGAAGGCGGCAGACTACGAGGGGCCCCCTAGCAACAGGCATTTAGAGGTGAGTAAAACCCATTTTTTTTTTTTTTTTTTTTAAGAACTTCTTTTTTTTTGGTGGCAACACCACTTTAAGTATAAGATTAAATTTTTGTGTTCAAACACAAACTACTCACATAAAGATGATAAAAACACAGCATGTAAAGCCGACAATCGCGTTAGTTCCGTAGGGCAGCAGCGGGTGACCTCATGCGTAGCTCCTCCCCCGTACGCGTTACGTTCAATCAGAACTTTAATGTCATCGGACTCCTAACCCCTTCCCTTCATTAGCAGACGGAGGCACTTGGGGGGAGGAGTCCAGTGACGTTGATGTCTGTGACGTCACCGGATCTCCGACAGAACTCCCTGAAGACCCGGAAGCCGGCAGAGAGGTGAGTAATGATGAAAAGAAATTTGATTAAAAAATCATGAAAATTAATCTTTTTAATTTCTAATGTGTGTGTTTGGGGGTTATATGTAATTTTCTAGCAAAAAAATGATGATTTTTTTTTATGTGTGAGAAAATCTTAAGAATGGGAACTGGTTAAAAGTAAAAAAAAAAAAAAACATCCCTTCTCTATTCTTTCAAAAACTGAAACCAAATTGTCTTTCCGTACACTTTAATCAATACACGTGATAAACACATTATCAATTTAAATAGCTTTGCTTCACCTTGTCTGCTTCTCACACATTTCTCCTTCCCCCTGACAGTCAAAGGAATTCATTGACGGGTGTTTACAGAGTGGAGGTAAGTAGACTTTCATGGCTCGTTTCTATTCTCAGGTTAGCAAAAGCAGTTGCCACAGACAGCGGAATTTTTTTTTTTTTAAATGTGTACTGAGGAAAATGTGACATCTGGCATTCTCGATCTTTTAGAAAATGCTAGTTTTTTGGCTGTCATACTGTTACCACACCTTCTGTTCTTTCTGGCTCAGAACAGGTACAGAGAGGAGTTCTCACGCACTGCCCTGTGTTGGCTGCATACCATGCTAGTACATACATCTCGGTCAGTGACTTGATTTTTGAAGTGACACGACGAGGCAAGCAAGTCTCAATGCCTCATTATTTCTTTTACCAAACTTTCCTTTAAATGAATGCTCTGCGTTCTTGGGTGTAGACATTTTTGTGATAAACAAAAGCCTATAAAATAATCATTGAATAATGAATTGGTCAATTGGTATAGGCTATAATCTCAGTGATGTCACTGGTCTTTGGTGAATGGATAGGCTGTAATCTCAGTGATGTCACTGGTCTCTGGTGAATGTATCCGATCTATTCTCAGTGATGTCACTGGTTTCATTGAGCGTTCGGCCAATCCATATTTAGGCTCGATTCACATCTATGCATTTTGCTTTTGAGCGTTTTTGCGGTGCTTGCCGCGTTTTTGGACACGCGTTTTTAGCGCGATCTTGCCACGATTTTGCTGCAATTTGCATTTAGCGTTTTTGTATTTTTTTTGTGTGTTTTTTTTTTTTACACTGTGGTTGCTTAGCAACCAGCTATATACAGTGTTAAAAAAATAAAAAAATAAAAACGCAAATCGCAGCAAAATCACGGTACTTGCGTTTTGGATGCGGGTTCTATTACATGTAAAATGCTGCATTTTGCATGAAAAAAAGTCCCCGACCCTTTCCAAAAATGCAGAGGCACAAAAATGCATTGATGTGAACAGGTTCCATAGGAACCCATGTTAAAAAAATTTCCCTGCATTTCTGAAAAATGCATCAAACGCGCTAGTGTGAATGGAGCCTTACTAAACATTCCCAAAACATCACTCCATTAGTTTTGTTGGTTTTTTTTTTTTTTGTTTGTTTTTTTTATATTTATTTTTTTTGTTTAGCTCTTCTATGAAAACCCATGGTATATTTATTTTTTTAGGAAAAGTTCTCATCCATGGCAATGCAGGGATTTCCAGGAGTGCTGCCTTGGTTATTGCATATATTATGGAAACTTTTGGTATAAAATACAGGTGAGCGTAATCTTGGATGCATTGGCCAGGTTTTTTCTGTAGGTCAGAAGCACTACATATACACTACCAGCTTTTGGCATCTGTAACGTAAAGGCTAAGAAAAAAAAGTGTGCAGTTTAATTTTTTATTTTGCAAATGAGCTGGTAGGGGTTGGGAGCGGGGAGTTTGGCACCATTATGTTACACCATAACAATGAGTGTAACCTGTTCTTAAAGTGATACTAAAGTCTCGTGGGGTGTTTGAAAAAAAAAAAAAATGTTCTACTTGCCTGCACTGTGCAGTGGACCTGCACAGGGCAGCCCAGATCCTCCTCTTAGGTCCCTCATCGGCGGTCCTAGCCCCTCCCTCCTGTTGAGTGCCCCCACAGCAAGCGGCTTGCTATAGGGGCACCCGAGCCCAGCCACAGCTGTGTCCATTCATACACAGAGCCACGGTCTCTCCTCATTGGCTAACTGACTTTGACAGCAACGGGAGCCAATGGCTCTGCTGCTGTGTCTCAGCCAATCAGGAGGCAGAGTTCCTGGATGGCTGAGGCTCTTGTGCAACAGCGCTAGATCGATATGGGGCTCAGGTAAGTATTGGGGGGATCTGACAGAAGGCTTTATATCTTAATGCATTTAAGATAAAGTGTCTGCCTTTACAACCACTTTTAAAGCAGTAGTAAATCCATTTCTTTTTCTTGTTAAAAAAAAAAAAAGCAGTAGTAAATCCTAATAAATGCTAAAAAAAAACACAAATTTGTCTTCGTTTTCTGTTTATAAAATGCCAGGACAGTACAAATACCCCCCCTAATTTTGGAAAAAAAACACAATTTTGTACTTTTTGCTATAATATCTCCTTTGCTTTTTAAAAAAAATTTAGGCCGATATGTATTTTTGGTAAAAAAAAAAAAAAAACTCAGTAAGCGTACATTGACTGGTTTGTGCAAAAGTTATAGGGGATAGATTTATAGCATTTTTATTATTTTACTAGTAGTAGTAATGGCGGCAGTTTGCGATTTTTATTTTAATTTTTTTTTAAATAGTGACTGCGACATTATGGCGGACAGATCGGACAGTTTTGACGCATTTTTGGAACCATTGGCATTAATACAGCGATCGGGGCGAAAAAAATGTTGCGGGCGGAGAAGGGGTTAACTGTGTTCACTGCTAGGTGATTCTAACTAAAGGGGGAGGAGACTGACTGGAGGAAGTGACGGATCTCGGTTCCTAGCTAATAGGAACACACGATCTGTCAGAGCAGGGAAGTGTGTGTTTACACACACACACACACACACACACACACACACACACACACACACACACACACACACACACACACACACACACACACACACACACACACACACATACACATGTCCCTGTTCTGTGTCTCCTGCGCACGATCGATTGTGTCCGGCGGTCATCGCGACCGTTGGCCACAAGCAGGCGTGTGCCTGCTATCCGGACCCCGCGAGCCAGTGTACAGCTACGTGGTTTCGCGCAGGGGAGCCAACCTGCCGCAGTATAACTTTTATTTTTTTTTATTTTTTTGTTTTGTGTGTGTTTTGTTTTTTTCAATTGCTCATACCAATAGTATTTTTACTGAATGAAACTGGTTCATTCAGTGTTTCTTGTTGTGATTGGTCAAAGCTTATTGCATGGTACAGATGGACTGTGATTGGCCCCGTTTGTACCATGTGATCACTGTGACTGATCACAGCTAGCAACACAATTGTTTACAGTGGATAGCATGAAAGGAAGCCATTCATTGTTCACAATTGTCATGTGATCTGCTGTGATTGGTCAGTGGTTACGTGGCAGCGGACACAGCTGGTGACAGATCGCGTTGCCCAGCAAGAGGCACGATGCTGTGATCAGTTATGACACCAGCCATTGGATGGTTTGCCTGATTGAGAGCACATTCAATGTGACAGTTACATTCCTGGCACGTGCCAAAAATTCAACTTTTATTTTTATTTATTTTTTTCTCTTGAAACTCTTAAAGCGGAGTTCTGCCCGCCCACTATAATAAATATCCCCCAAAAATATATAAAAAAAATTTTTTTTCCTCCGTTTAGGCCGATACATATTCTTCTACATATTTTTGGTAAAAAAAAAAAAACGCAATAAGCGATTTATTAAAATGCGCAGAAGTTATAGCGTTTACAAGATG
This sequence comes from Lithobates sylvaticus, assembly GCA_028564925.1. Lineage (NCBI taxonomy): Eukaryota > Metazoa > Chordata > Amphibia > Anura > Ranidae > Lithobates > Lithobates sylvaticus. The sequence goes on from CM053038.1 coordinate 57,742,563, forward strand.
GATAGTTTTATAGCATTTTTATTAAAAAAATGTTATTAGTAATGGCGGCGATCAGCGATTTTTTTATTGTGACTGCGACATTATGGCGGACACATCGGACATTTTTGACACATTTTTGGGACCATTGTCATTTTTATACAGCAATCAATGCTATTTAAATGCATTGATTCCTGTGTAAATGACACTGGCAGTGAAGGGGTTAACCACTAGGTGGCAGTGTAGGGGTTAAGTGTGCCTAGAGGTGTGTTTCTTACTGTGGGGGGGCGTGGCTGTCAGCTAGTGAATGCTGATCTCCGCTCCCTGTGGTTGGAGCAGAGATCAGCATCACTAGTTGCTAGGCAGAACGGGAGATGCTGTTTATTTCTGCATCTCCCCGTTCAGCCGAGTCCGCAGGACCCGCGACCGGCCTCACAGGGGTCCCAACCTTCACGTGCCGCTCGCGGCGCGCGCCCGATGGCATGGCGGCATCTTAAAGGGGGTGTATATATACGCCCTTATGCCTGTCCGTGCCATTCTGTCGACGTATATCGTCGTGCGCCAGTCGGGAAGCGGTTAAATCCGTGGGTTTACTTTCAAAGTCAAAGGCATTTTCTACTGTGCAGTACAATAGCAACACATATGCACCGAAGTGGTCTAAGGAAGGAAACCCAGTGAACCAACAGGATCACTGATGCACATGGGGAGTGAAGACTGATCCAATAGAGCTACTAGAGCTCAAATTGCTGAAAGATGTCTTCCATCGTTCATCCCAGTTTGTTTATGGGGCTGCGTAGCCACAGACCGGTCAGGGTGTCCATGCTGACCCGTGTCCACAGCCAAAAGTGCCCACAATGGGCATCAGAACTGGACCACGGAGCAATGGAAGAAGGTGGCTTGGTCTGATGAGTCACATTTTCGTTTACATCATGTGACTGGCTGGTTGCGTGTGCATTGCTTACTTGTGGAAGAGGTGACATCAGGGTGCACTATGGGAAGAAGGCATCAGGGTGCACTATGGGAAGAAGGCAAGCCGGCGGAGGCAGTGTGGTGATTTGTCTAGAGAGGAGTCCATGCCTCGACGGGTCAGGGGTGTTTTGTTGCCAATAGGGAGACCTACTCCAAAAGTAGATGGGTGGTCATAATGTTATGGCTGATCAGCGTCAATGATTATCACTGAGCTGCTTCTGTACTGCTGCCTTTCTGTCTCTCTATGGTTTTTGGAGTTTAGTGAAAGCTGTGCATTTAGAAATAATTACTCTTCTGCTCTCTCCAAGGGATGCATTTACATATGTGCAAGAAAGAAGGTTCTGCATTAATCCCAATGCTGGATTTGTTCACCAACTTCAGGTATGGCAGTTTTGTGTTTTTTTTTTATTTTTTTTTGTTTTTTTTTTCCTGAAAATTCTGAACTTTATTGCTTTTTTCAGGGGGTTCTATTCTAGCAGTGCTGAACATGCCAGTCCCAAAGGAACCCAAACTGCATACATTCTCATGTTATACTTGAATCCGCAAGACTAATTTAATTACTGTTCAGATTGATATTAAACTCCAGGCATTCCACCTGTCCCTCAGTTTTGTCTCTCTGCCCAGCTGATGACTTTAGCGACTTCTTTAGGGCTGACATACAGGAATAGGTCTGTGTCACAAGGGAAAGGAAGGCACCGCACTGCTGCAGGCTGACCAACCGGCCTCTTACCATTTGGCGTACTGTTGTATAACAGTCACGTGGTAGTTTACGTTTTTGGCGTTGTATTCGATATGTGCACAGAGAGATCGCACAGATACTTAGCAGTATAACATTTATTAAAAATAATGCCAGATAAAGAAAATTTAACAATACTTAAAGCTGGAGTCCGGCAAAAATCCTTTAAAAAAAAAAAGTCAGCAGCTGCTGATTTTTAAAATAAGGAAAAAGCAAAGAGAGGGGCACCTCTGGGTGCAGTAGTTTTTAAACAGTGCAATTTATTATGAGCATGTGTTTTAACAACTCACATTTTGGCAATCATTTCAGGCATGTAGTAAAAAAGTGTCCAGCAGGTATCATCAGGTCAGTCTCCTCGATTAGGTGTCTCCATAGACCGCTATCATAGAAAAGCTGGCAGCGGTGGGAGAGTTTCCTCAGAGCGAGGCTTGATCCGCAGAGGGTTCAGGGCACATGCGGATGATGTCACTGGCAAGCGACGCACGTTTCGTGAGTGTACAGGGACGGTTCGGCCTCGGGTGCCGACATCGCTGGACCCCGGGACAGGTAAATGTCCTTATTTTAAAAGTCAGCAGCTGCAGTATTTGTAGCTGCTGACTTAAAAGAAAAAAAAAATTGAATCTCCTGCTTTAATACAGACATTATGGGGTTGTAAAGCTTTATCCAGATTCTGGAAGACAATGTCCCTCTTTATTGCATCCTTTCCGGAACAAAAAGCATCTGCACTCACACCAGCAATGGCCTTATTAGGATTAAACTTGGACCTATGCCCGCTAAATTACAGGACGATTGTAGCTAATATCTTAATACTCACCAGAACTAAATTATGGAAATCCACTTTAGCTCCTAATCTGTCTGTTATCCTGAGACTGAATTCTCAAGCTCACTATGAGCTAATGTTGGTGCACAAAAACTGCTCCACAGCTAAATTTACAAAAGTTTGGATCTCCCATCCCAGAGCTTAAAACCTCTATCAGACACTAAAAACTACTACATTTGTTTGTGCCTCACAAATTGTAGAACGTTGCAAGAATTTGTAAGGTAACTTCCATCTACCCTTTCATCTCCTCCTCCTTTTTTGTGTTATTTTTTTTATTTTGTTAAGCAACATAAACGGTTCCCTTTGGGCTAAACGGGTATTATATTAACCACTTACTTACTGGGCACCTAAACCCCCCTCCTATCCAGACCAATTTTCAGCTTTCAGGCTTGATTCACACTAATGCGTTTTTTGATGCATTTTGCAGAAATGCAGGGAAATTTTTTAACATTCCTATGAGTTCAGAGTTCCTATGGAACATGTTCACATCAATGCATTTTTGTGCCTCTGCGTTTTTGGAAAGGGTCAGGGACTTTTTTTTTTTCATGCAAAATGCAGCGTTTTGCATGTAATAGAAGTCAATGGACCCGCATCCAAAATGCAAGTATCGCTTTTTTTACCGCGTTTTTATTTATTTTCATTTTTTTTACACTGTATATAGCTGGTTGCTAAGCAACCACAGTGTAAAAAAAAAAAAAAAAAAAAAAAAAAAAACACGGCAAAATCGTGGTAACCAAAAAACGCGGCAAGCGCCGCAAAAAGCACTGCAAAAATGCTCAAAAGCAACATGCATAGATGTGAATTGAGCCTCAGCGCTGATGCACTTTGACAATTGGGCGGTCATACAACACTGTACCCAAATGAAAATTTTTTTTTTTTTTTTTTTTTTCCCCCCCCAAATAGAGCTTTTTTTATGGTGGTATTTGATCACCTGTGCAAAATTTAAAAACTGGTAATTTTTTGTCCGTCATGTACGCTGATGGGTGGCAGTGATGGGCACCGATCGGTTACACTGATGGACAGCACTTCTAGGTGGCACTGGTGGGCATTGATGGGTGGCACTTGTGGGCACTGTCAGATGGCATAATTGCCTCTTCCTTTTCGGGACCGATGTCCCTTTTAAGATGAGCCGGTGATCGGCTTTTTTTTTTTTCTCCTCCGCTGTCAGCGCGAGGAGAAAAAAAAACGATCACCGAGCTTTTGTTTTGCTCATGTGATCAGCTGTCATTGGCTGACAGCTGATCACATGGTAAGGGGCCGGAACCGGCTCCTTACTCGGATCGGTGATCACCCGAGACTCAGTGATCACAGCACGTGCCCTGTAGGGAGCGTGCACAGGGGAGGCTGTCATATGGCAGCCTCCCGGGAATTCAGATCTGTGCTGTGGCCGGCAACTTCCTTTCCTGTATGGACATGTGAAACATGGATCATAAGGCCGTCCATACACGGTTCAAATCTCACCAGCCAGCTGACCAGGAACGGAGCGATATTTGAACCGTTAATGGGCAGGATAAATGTACCAAGTTGATCGATAAAACTTGGGTACAACCAGCCTGCCGGATTCTCTTGCGATTATCGCTAGTGGCTGCTATAGCCACTGTCTTTATGTGAATGGCTTCCGCCCTTCTCCTCCTGGAGAAGACACTGGTCCAGCAGGAGGTATTCCCGCATCCACCCTGTCTGCATTGATTGGGAAATCGAGCAAACTTCTTTACAGGAAAGAAATTTGCTCCGTGTATGGCCGGCCTAATGGGGGGGGGGGGGGGGGGGTGGGGGGGGGGGGGGGGGGGGGGGGGGTTCTGGTATTTTACCACTTGCCCACCATCGAATAACTTTGGAGCGGTGCGGCTCTCGCTCTGGGGCACCGTTGTATGACATCGTCCTAGAACGGCCGTTCTCGCACACCCGGCGATCGCGGCTGTGTTCCTAGGACACGGTGCAACCCCAATCTCAGTAAAGAGCCGATGACGCAGCTCTTTAACCATGTGATCTGCTGTGTCCAATCACAGCCAGTCACATATAAATGCGGAAGTGCTGTTTTTTTATCGGCTCTCCTTGCCTCACACTGACGGTGTGTGGCAAGAAGAGCCAATCAGGAGCATCTCCTTGCAGGGGAGACCCAGAACAGGTAATCAGGGCACAGATTATCAGTGCCCTGATTACAGTAAAGCCCCAGTCAGTGCCACCCATCAGTGCCCATCATTGAAGGAGAAAAATTACTTATTTACAAAATTTACTGACAAACTATAACTTTATTTTTTACCAAAAAAAAACTCAGCAGTGATTAAATACCACCAAAAGAAAGCGCTTTGTGTGGGGGGAAAAAAAAAAATTATAAAAATGTCATATGGGTACAGTGTTGCATGACTGAGTAATTTGTCATTCAAAGTGTGACAGCGCTGAAAGCTGGAAAATTTCCCTGGGCAGGAAGGCGGTGAAAGTGCCCAGTAGTGGTTAAACTAGCTGCTATCAGGCCTTGAACAAGCTAAAGCTCTCCGAAGCCGGCTTGGACCGCTGCTGGAAAGATGTGTACAAGGCCTTACTCAGTGGAGTTCATGAAATTTGGAATGGAGTTTATTGACCGGCAATCAGGTGGGTCTTCAACTGATCAAAATGTTTAATGGGCTAATTGTATGATTTGTCTGTTCTGCAGGAATATGAAGCCATCTATCTAGCAAAATTAACCATTAAAATGATGTCACCTCTGCAATTAGGAAGGAACTTTTCTATACAATCTGGTGCTACAGGTAATGGTCATTGAAATCTGTGAGGCCTTGTACATACCTGCTTAGGGCTGTATAGGAGCAGTGTGTACAGCAAACCTGAAAGTGATTGTAAACCCTCATCTTGTGAAACAACCCATTCGGTTTAAAATAGAAATGAAAGGCAAAACATTTCCGTATAGATATAAAATAAAATTATAAATACCTTGCTTCTCTCCACATATCAGGAATATGACATTTTGGGGTGACTTATTTAAAGATTATGGTACCCCAACATTTCATTGTCCTGATAGTGTCTGATGTACTCTGCACTTGTATGAAAGTCTCCCTGTTCTCTTTGTATTGCTTCCTTTTATGTGAAATCCTTGGTGTGCATGCCAGTCCCTCTGCTTTTCCTGTTTCAAACTGACCACACTAAGCAGGAGAGCACACCCATCCCAGTGTGGCCAAACTGCTTGTGCTCCGATGATCAGACTTGTGCAGAATGCCCCCCTCACCCCGAACAGCCATTCACTAGGAAGATCAGTGCACTGCTGTTTCTCCACCCTTAGCTCTTGAAGTAGCTTAGAACTTATTTTGTGATCATTCATACAAATATATCTAATATCTATCTATATTAATATCTCTATCTAACTCTATATCTATAGAGGGAGATGGGTATGTGTTTTTGCCTTTCATTGCTATATTAGGTTATTTTACAGGGTACATTCTTGAAATCTTTGCAGAAAAGCACCCTTTGTTTTTTTTTTTTTTGTCTTTGTTTTTTGTTTTTATTTTAATATTTTTTATTTTTATTTATTTTTTTGTTTTTTGTTTTTGTGTTTTTTAATTTTATGTATTTTTCACATTCAGGAGGCCTGAAAAGGACGCACGAAGAGGAGGATGAATTTGGAAACATGCAGGTGACGGCAGCTCATGATGCATAAACCCAAAAGACACTCTCTACACAATTTTGACTCATTTCGGCCATGTTCTTGTCCAGGTGCTGCTATTGGGCTTTAATCAGACAATAATAGGACTTGTCCATGGATAAGCAGATGGCACTGATTGTTTTACTGCTTTTTACACAGCTGTTTTACTAAAGAAAAAAAAAGTTTTCGTTTTGGACGTGCAACTTGGTATTACTGCAATAACGCACTTTTCATACTTGAAGTTTTTCTTCTTCTTTTTTTTTTTGTAAAGGAATGCAATGCAACTGATGGGAAGGAAACCTGTTTCTATAAAGTTTAATTTATAAAAGAAAAAAAAAAAATTTAAGGCTTTAGTATTAAAATGTTTGCTAGACTTGCATTTTTTTGTAAATACATTTTTATAGGTTTAGAAGTTAAGAAATTTTTAAACTAACCGGATTCTATACAGTTTAAAAAAAAAGACGAAAAAAAAAAAAATATGCTACTTGCTCATTGGGGTCAGATTGTATACTATTGAATAACCTTCTGTACGAAAGTTCTTTTTATTATGCGGTTTCTATTGTGGCGTTGGCCTAAAGATTGTTCCTAACCGATTTTTGTTCTGATGTTTTTTCAAATAAACAGACAGTAAAATAATGGTGTTTCCAGGATCTCTTGTGTTCTGTAGACAGTCATGTGGAATCCTGTATGTGGTTGGTGAAGTTTCAGTGCAGATGGTGGCAAAAATGGGGGAGGTTCGACCAGAGGAGTCCTTGATGATGTATACAAGAAGCCAGATGTGCGGGCTCCACCAACTAGACTCCACTTGTAACTAAAATGTTCATATGTATGTATGTGTGTCGGCGTATAACACCCCCCACTGTCTGTGACCCGAAAGACCGAGCCGACTGCTCGCCTCCGCTCGCAGTCCCGCCTCCCTGCTGTTTCTGGAGCGAGCGCTGCCCAAAAAGACTGAGCCGACTGTACTGTGTACTCGGCTCCGCTCGCAGTCCCACCCAGCAGGGAGGCGGGACTGCAAGCACAGCCGAGCAGTCTGCTCGCTCGGTCTGTCTCAAAAGGCGGGCAAGGCTGCAAATGGACACTGATCATTCTGCAATGATGGACAAGGCTGCAGATGCACACTGATAAGGCTGCATTGATGGACATTTAAATGTAATTTTTTTATTTTATTTTTTTCCCTTAAACTTCCCTCTAAAACTTTATTTTTTATTTTTTTTTCCTTTCCTTTTAACTACTTGCCTACCAGCCACGAACACCTCCTTACTGACCAAGCCATTTTTCAGCTTTCAGCGCTGTCGCATTTTGAATGACAATTGCGCGGTCATGCAACGCTGTACCCAAATAAAATTTTTATCATTTTTTCCCCACAGATAGAGCTTTATTTTGGTGGTATTTGATCACCTCTGCGGTTTTTATTTCTTGCGCTATAAACAAAAGAAGAGGGACAAGTTTGAAAAAAAAAAAACATAATATTTTTTACTATTTATTATAATAAATATCCAATTTTTTTTTTTTTTTTTTTTTAAACAAATTTTTTCCTCAGTTTAGGCCGATACGTATTCTTCTACATATTTTTGGTAAAAAAAAATCGCAATAAGCGTATATTGATTGGTTTGCGCAAAAGTTATAGCGTCTATAAAATAGGGGATAGATTTATAGCATTTTTTTACTAGTAATGGCGGCGATTTGCGATTTTTATCGTGACTGCGACATTGCGGCGGACACTTCGGACACTTTTGACTCATTTTTGGGACCATTCACATTTATACAGCGATCCGTGCTATAAAAATGCATTGATTACTGTATAAATGTGACTGGCAGGGAAGGGGTTAACGCTAGGGGGCGCTGCAGGGGTTAATGTGTACCCTATCTTGGTGATTCTTACTGTGGGGGGAGGGGACTGACTGGGGGAGGAGACCGATCGGCGTCCCTATGTACAAGGGACACACCATCGGTCTCCTCTCCTCTGACAGGACGTGGATCTGTGTGTTTACACACACCGATCCACGTCCTGCTCGATTACCGGGCAATCGCGGGTGCCTGGCGGTCATCGCGACCGCCGGGCACGCGCACCGGGGCCCCAGCTACGCGGCGGGCGCGCACCTCCCGCGGCGCGCGCGCCCCCCAGTGGCCAAATTGCACCGTCCCCCCAGTAGCTGCACCGTCCCACCGTCATTTGACAGTGGGCGGTCAGCAAGTGGTTAAAATGCCCTCCTAAACTTGGGGTGCGTGTTATACGCTGATAAGTGTGTGTGTGTGTGTGTGTGTGTGTGTGTATAGAGATATATAATTCGTTTTTTTTTTTTTTTTTTTTTTACATGACCCAATCATCCTACCAGCATGTCCTTGTGGGAAGCAACCCACATAAGCACAGGGGGGGACATGAAAATTCCATTCAGAAGTACGAAGACATATTTGGGTTGATTTACTAAAACTGGAGAGTGTAAAATCTGGTGCAGCTCTGCATGGCAGCTTGTTCAATTGAGCTTTGACAAAGAAAATAAAAAAAAAATCTGGAAGCTGATTGGCTACCATGCAGGGCTGCACCAGATTTTGCGTTCTCTAGTTTTAGTAAATCAAGCCCTGTGCTGGAACTTGGTGTTCATATTTGCAAAATTGTGCTTTGACTAATCTTGGCCTCAGCTGGAAATCGGAAACCTCTTTGGTTGACTCCCTGTCATGGGATTCCTAGGACAGGCAGGCCTAGTGATCACATAAGTCCATACAGGGAAGTACAAGCTAGAAGGGGAGCAGGTATTTGACACACCTGGAAATGTTAAACCACTTGCTGACCAGCAGTAGTAATATTACTGTTGGCCGGTGGCTCTGCGATTCCCAGACGGCATACTGGTACTGCGCCTTGTGTATGCCACCCCCCCCCCCCCCCCTCGCAGTGCTCGCTATTGAGCCACTGTAATCAGCCCAGATACTGTTCTCTCTCTCTCTCTCTCTCGGCACTGATAAGCGGCAGCTGGCACTGGTGGGCACAGAAAATGCAGCTGCCGCTCTGAGGGACCGATGTCCCTCTGACGGAAGCCGGTAGTCTTCTTCTTCTTCTTCTTCTTCTTCTTTTTTTTTTTTTCCCTCACGATAACCGCGTGAGGTGGAAAAAATACTAATTGCCGATCTTCACAGGATTAGCCGTCATTGGCGGACAGCTGATCACGTGGTAAGGGGCCGGGATTGACCCCCTTACTCTGATCAATCGAGTCTTGGACTCGCTGATCAGAGCTTGCCGCACGCAACTTGCAGGGACGCGCAGGCGGTGCTTGCTCAGGAGGATACACATGGATGCCCTCCTGGAAATTAATGCTCACGCTGTAGCGGTCTTTCGGCTACAGCACTGGCGGGAAGTAGTTAAAACCAATATTTAAAAAGTTCTAGTTCATTCACTCTTGCTGCTACTTTTCTTGTCCAACATATCTAATCTGTATAACTGCTTGTCTCCCACTATAAAGCCCCATACACACGGGGCAGAAGTCCGACATTCTGCCCGTTTGTATATCAAGCGTGTATGCTGGAAAACCAGCAGCTGCCTGACTCCAGATCAGCGCAATGTCAGAGAGGGCTGATCAGATGTGTGCTGACAGGGCGGGGGGGCCCTCCGCCAGAACAAACAGCTCGGCGGGGGAGATTGCTGAACTAACCTCGCATGGTTAATACTGTGTCTCCAACCAGAGCTTTTTTTGATTGCACGAAAAAAACCTGTTGTGTACCCAGCTTTACTCGCCATACATAAATCCATTTTATATTTGTGTAATGATTGTAAACATTACTAATGCTAAGAAAAGAAGGTTACGCATGAGCTTTTCTCAATAAGAGGAATAGGCTTTTATTTAAAAATTCACCATTTTTATTGTGCCTTTTTTAAATATAATATTACAATAAATTAACATTCCAACAAAAGAGGGAAAAGGTATTTAAACAAGAGTGATCTTACTTTTTCTGAAATCCTGGATATAACGACTTTGATTTATTTTTTACCGTTTTTAAAGTTTTTTTTATATGCTGTAAACCTGACAGTTGCTGATCTTCACGGACAATGTTTTTCTCAGGTCTCATTCATATGGATGTTGACGCCCGTTCTGCATGCAGGCGGCATTTGTTGAGTCTGCATCCACCACAAGCAGCCTATAGAGGTGCATGTGGATGCACAAAACCCCAACACACACTGACTGTTTTGGATCTGTGCTCTTTTACACATGTTCAATTTTGACATGCAAATGTGTCTGTCTGCATCCACCTCTATAGACTGCAACAGATGCCTTCTAACCTCCACAATTGTTGTGCTTCTTGCTCTGTTCTTCCTGAAAAATTATATTTGTACATTTTATTTTTTTATTTTTTTTCTGTAAAGTGTATGAGGTGTACTTCTTGTTTTAAAAAAAAAAAAAAAAAATTTAAAATAAAATGTTTTTCAGAGAGGCACTTCCCACTCACTCAAATCCCAAATGTTTGTGTTTTAAATGCGTTCATTTTAAATATCGACTTGCTGCACTGAGAATTGTTCTCTTTTTTTTTTTGATCCTTAGGCTGGCCATACACTATATACAGTGGTACCTTGGATTACAAGCATAATTCATTCCAGAAGAATGCTTTTAATCCAAAGCACTCGTATATCAAACTGAGTTTCCCCATAGAAGTCAATGGAAACTCAGATAATTTGTTCCACAGGGACTGCTATTGTATGCAGTTACCGCATGTGGCCAGAGGTGGGGGGGGGGGGGGGGGGGCCTGGAGACACTCGGGAAGGGACTGTTTAAGATTCAGTTTCTCCGGTGCCCCCCCCCCGCACCTCTGGCCACATGCAGTACTGCACACCCCATTGGCTTGAATCCTGTTAGTCTTTCGTGCCAACGCTCACATACTTAGTCAGGGTTTTTAAAAAGTAATGGCTTGTATTGTGAAATGCTCGTAAACCGCGTTACTCGCAATCTGAGGTATTACTGTACAAATTTTATTAAACTTTCCTTTTTAGATTTACCAAAACCATGTAACATGAGGTCAAACCTAAACCCTTTCAATTTGTATGCAATCAGGCAGGCCTTTGCACTACATAGTCGAAGGTAAATCTAAAGGAAATTGAATCGGAAAATGTGTGTGTGTGTGGTATAGCCAGCTTTAGTGTATGGTAATATTGAGAGTGAAATGGCGTTCGAGCAAAAGAGGTACCAGGTCCATCATATCCATCCCATCTATAGGGCTGTGTCTGCAGGGCTTGTTTGGGCCATTTACTGTTGGTGAGTGAGCATTTTACACACATTCTGCTAAAACGTTTGAATCAGTACCGTGGGGGATTTTTTATATATATATATATATATAAAAAAGCTTGTCCTGGAAAAATTGTAGGTTAGTGGAAATATAAAAAAATAAAAATCATGGCCAGGACTCAATTGTCTGACACACAAGTTGTGGAAGCACCACTGGTTGAATTCAATAGAAGAAATGACCACTCGCTTCACAGCATTGGGTTTGAGTTGTTTATTTTATGACCTTTTTATAAGTTTGATACACTTTATTGTTTGTTCAGAATTATTGGAAGTAGTGCCTTCCTTTTTATAGTCTCTCTTTTCCTCAAGCCTTGGGAGCACAGTGGTAAGCTGGCCATACACGGTTCGAATTTCGAAAGATCTTTCTTTTGAAAATCAGAAAATTTGTGCATTTTGTGATCCGATGGTGCCACCATTGATTTCGAAATTTGACCAACCAAACCTTCAATTTCACCTCATGTTCCTACAGAAAAGAATTTTCTTGTCTGGGAATCTTCTTTTCTTGCACATGCGCATTTCTTTTTCGATTACATTTCTCGCACGATTCTCCCATCATTGGTTCAAAAATCGTTCGTTTTTTAAAAATTTTTCCAACATGTCGGATTTTTTTTCAATTCGATGGCCGTACGAAAATCGGCCGTTGCTGCAGCCCACTAATGGTGCGAAATTCATACGAAAATTCTTAGATAAGATTTTCGAAAGAAAGTTCTTTTGAAATTTGACCCGTGTATGGCCAGCTTTAATGCATCATAGAACTATTGTTCAGGCAATGACTTCAGATCTTACAGGTGAGGTCTGCGTCTGATCAGGGAGGGAGGGGCAGGTGTAATGCTTGTAAATAGAACAGTTTGGGGGGTCATTGATTGGTAAGCACAGCTTCACTTGCTGCTTTCTTGTTCTGAATCGCAGACTCCAACTACTGGAGCCAGAATCAACACACTTGGGAATATTGCTGCTCCAGCCTAAGCCCGCATTGGAGCTATTTTGACCAATCAAACTGCTTTTGCTGATTTCAGGTGCGACTTCAATAGGATGAAGCCGCACAGATGTTTTTCAAGTAGCACCTGAAATCGCTGACTTGCTACTTTGAAATCGTACTTCACTTGTACATTTATGGTAGCGTCAATGTGAACCAGGGCTAGATATCCGCCACCAGCTGCAGGTGTATACTTAGGCCTCATGTACACTGCTGCTGGTAAATGGACGTTTAGGAACAGTTGGGTGTTTTGTTTTTTCAGCTGCCCCTGAATTCTCCTCAATGTTATCTTATCTGTACTCTCTCAGTCATTTCTAGGCAGTTGAGGTTAGAAACATTTTTTTGGAATGCGTTCAGGACGGATTTTCAGAGGTATTTGATAAACAAGCTTAACGTGGCAACTACTGTTTAGCCGCATTTCCTTAAGACCCCTTTCACAGGCGCTATAGTGTTAAAAAATAGCGCCTGGAAAACGCCCTAAAACAGCTGCTCCTTGCACTCCAGTGTGACAGCCCTCGAGCAGTGCGCTGGCAGGGTGTCAGAAAAAGTCCTGCCAGCAGCTTCTTTGGAGCAGTGAACGCGCGGCTCCTAAAGCGCCCCTGCCCATCGAAATCAATGGGCAGCGCCGATGTAGCAGCACTTTGTGGGCAGTTTTAACCCTTTTTTTTTTTGGCTGCTAGCGGGGGGGGGGGGGGGGGGTTAAAAGCACCCCGCTAGCGGCCATAAAAACAATGGTAAAGCGCTGCTAAAAATAGCAGTGTTTTACCGCCGATGCCCCGGATGGCTAAGTGTGAAAGGGCTCTTAGAGGTGTTTTTAATGGAGATTCATTTCTGACCATTTGCAATGCAAAAAACGCATCTAAATGTGGCACAACGGACGTTTTTCCAACGCTGAGGAGGTTTTAAAATGTCTCATGTACATGAAACCTTACATGCCCAATCTGCAGGCTGTTTAAGCTGCCATGGTGAAAACTGAGGGCACCGGCTGTGCTGTCTGTCAAGGGTACATAAATTACATGACCTTGGAAAGGAGAGACAACTGTGTGTCACGTGTGTATTTATGGTTGTTTGGCTAAAGATGGGGTTTAAAGTAAACCACAACACATTTAAGTGTGTGTCTATACATTATACCTTTTTTTTTTTTTTCCCCCAGTATCTCACAAAAGTTAATACACCCCTCACATTTTTGTAAATATCTTTTCATGTGACAACACTGTAGCAAAGTGTCATTTCTTCAATGTAAAGTAGTGAGTGTACAGCCTGTATAACAGTGTAAATGGGGGGGGGGGGGTCACTTGAATGCTTAGTTAGAGCTACTGTTAGCCTGAATCTCTGATGTAAATGTTGGCCATGTGAATGGCTCCGTGTTGTGCCGAGTCATTTTGTATGATAGGTTTTATAAAAAAAAAAAAAAAAAAATTTTTTTTTTTTTTTTTTTTGTAAAAGGATGGCCACAGCTAGAAGCACTAGGGGGCAGTTTTTGAAAGGGATTTTTTCAGCATAATAAAGCAGAGAGACATGGATGGATTGGGGGTTTGCTTTGAATAATAAAATGAATTAAAGAGGAGGTCCGCTATTTTTTTTATTTTATTATAAACACTGTAGCTGCTGACTTCTAATAAGGACACTTACCTGTCCAGCGAGCCTACGATGCCCGTTTCCTACTGTGCATGCACAAGTCGCGCAGCGCTTTGTGAACGGCCCTGTTTTCTGGGACACACACATGTCCCAGAAGGCAATGGGGCCATTCGCCGAAGAGGAGGGACTGAAGAAACAGCACTGCGGAAGAGGCAGATTAGGAAGACTGCCTAGCAACAGGGGTTTCTAGTAAGTATAAAAAAATATATATATTTTTTTTTTTTTAAGAATATTGATGGAATTTTTTATTTTAGGGTGGCCCTCCGCTTTAAAACGGAAAATTGTATACTCACCTTTCCGTAATTTTCCTTTCCTGACGCACCCCATGGCAGCACACACATTGGGTTGTGACTCCGCCTCCACAACCTGATAGGACTGGTTAGCTATAAGATTCGAAGAGGAGTCCACCGTTGCATTCTCAGTAACTATCACCTTAGAGGGGTAGGTCCTGTGTGCTGCCATGGGGTGCGTCAGGAAAGGAAAATTACGGAAAGGTGAGTATACAATTTTCCGTTTTCCTGACGCACCATGGCAGCACACACATTGGGAAATAACTCGCTACATGGGTGGTTGCTTGCAAGAGAAAATTTATTAGCTTAAGTACAAGGTATGGATGAATTTGTTTGGATGATTGATTTTCCGAACTCGGCTGTGGTTAACTGAGCCGGGTCTATACGGTAGTGAGCCATGAAGGTGGTCTTTGAGGACCAGGTTGCTGCCCTGCAAATGGTCTCTGGTGAAACCTTACAATATGCTGCCCAGGAGGTTGCTACTGCTCTTGTCGAGTGGGCCCTCAACTGTTCTGGTATTGGAAGATGCTGAACGGAGTAGGCTTTTTTTTATAACCTTCACCAGCCAAGATGCTATGGTTCTTGAGGATGCTGCCTGGCCTTTCTTTGTGCCGTGTGGTATGACCAAGAGGCGTTCCGTTTTTCTAAATGTGCGCGTAATCTCCAGGTAGCAGGAGATGGCTGACTTGACGTCTAAGGGATGGGGATTCCCTTCACCGTTAAGGAGTACTGGAAGGTTGATTTCTGATCTGAAATGGAATGTAGTTGCCACCTTGGGCACAAATTGCTCCAATGGTCTGAGGATGACTCTGTCTGGGTAAAATACCAGGTGTGGCTCTTTGATTAGCAGGGCCTGGAGTTCCGAGACCCTCCTGGCCGACGTTATTGCCAGTAGGAAAGCTACTTTTAGAGTTAAGTCCCACAGGGATGTTAAATTCAGAGGAAAAAATGGTTCTTTTGAGAGTGCTTCTAGTACAATTGGTAGGTCCCAAGTCGGGAAGATTAGTTTTCTGGGAGGCTTGATCTTCAGACATGCCTTTTGGAATTGAATCACTAGAGGATTTGCGGCCCATTTGACACCTGTCATGGCGGACAGCTCAGAGACCTGGACATTCAAGGTGCTAGAGCTTAGCCCCTTTTCTAGTCCTAGTTGCAGGAATTCTAGGACTTGAGAGATAGAAGGGGATATTGGATCCAAGGATTGCTGGAGAGAAAAGGTGGAAAATCTTTCCCAGATCTTACTGTATACGTTGTTGGTTGATTTTTTCCTGGCTTGCTGTAATGTGGATATTACTCTAAGCGAACACCCTTGATCCAACAACCTCTCCCTCTCAACCTCCAAGCCACTAGATGAAGGCGTTCTGGGGATGGATGCAGGAATTGTCCCTGCGAGAGTAGGTCCGGGTATAGTGGAAGCGGAAGAGGCTCTTCGGTGTTGAGTTGCAGGATGGTCGCAAACCAAGGCCTCCTCGGCCAGAATGGCAGTACCGCCACTACCGTGGACGTCGAGTTCCTCAATCTGGCCAAGAATCTGGCTATTAGAGGGAATATTTACCCTAGCTGGAATTCCCAAGGATGGTGTAGACAATCGATCCCAGTTGCTGTTGGGTATACTATTCTGGCTAGAAAGCGAGGACATTTGCTGTTCTCTGGTGTTGCTGCTAAGTCTATGTCTGGCGTTCCCCATCTGCGTGTTAGCAGCGCAAAAGCCTGATTGCTGAGGGACCACTCGTTGTTTGACACAAACACACGACTTAGGTCGTCCGCGAGCTGGTTTTGTGCCGCTGGGACGTATATTGCCCTCAGATCCATTAGATGGACTTGTGCCCATTCGAGTATGGGTCGCAGTTCCTGCATGAGAGCGTTGCTACGGGTACCTCCCTGTCTCTGCACGTAGTTTACTGCTACCGTATTGTCCATTCGGAGAAGGACGCTTTTCCCTGTGAGGAGGTGTGAAAAGGTTCGAAGGGCTTGCCAGGCGGCCCTGAGCTCTAGGACATTGGAAACTGTGCCCTGTGGTCGAAAGGGCCAATGGCCTTGCACTCCCTGGTGTTGGTAATGTGCACCCCACCCATGGAAGCTGGCATCCGTCGTTACTACTTCTGGTAGTGGGGGTACAATAGGACGATGACGTGTCAGGTTGGTGGTTTTGGTCCACCACCGTGCAGAATTCTTCACTGCCTGCGTGATCACTATTCGTTGATTCATCGAATGTCCATTCCATTGCTTCAGAAACGAGTTATGGAAAGTCCTCGAGTTCCACTGGGACCACTGGATCATTAGGAAGGTGGAGGACATTGACCCCAGAATGCTTAGACATGATCTTGCGGATAAGTGGTCCGCTGTCAGGAGTCTTTCTACTTTGCCGATAAGTAGGTGCAGTTTCTCTTGGGGAAGACCCACCGTGTTGGAACTGGTGTCTAATTCTGCTCCTAAGAAGACCATCTTCTGTGTTGGTATCAGGCTGCTCTTTTTCCAGTTTATCAGCCAACCGAACTGTTGGAGTGTAGAGATTAATACGGCTCGATGTTGTAAGAGCGTTTCCTGACTGTCCGCCAGGAGGATAATGTTGTAGGGCTCTTAGTCCCTTCTCCCTCAGATGTGCTATAACTGGAAGCAGTACCTTTGTGAAGGTCCTGGGTGCCGTTGAAATCCCGAATGGGAGACTTTGAAACTGGAAATGTTGTTGGCCGATAGCGAAGCGCAGGTATTTTTGAAAGGTTTTGTGGACTGGTATGTGTAAATAAGAGAGAGCATCCAGTCTCCTACCCCCGTTGCTAGTAGTATGGACTGAAGACTCTCCATCTTGAATGATTCGACTTGTATTGATCGATTGAGTCGTTTCAGGTCTAGCACTGGTCTTAGATCGCCCGTTTTTTTTTGTGACTAGGAAAAGGGGGGAGTAGAAACCTGCACCTCTCTGTTCCTTTGGAACTTCTGTGATTGCTTGCTTCTGTAGAAGCTCTATGATGTATTTGACTAGAAGCTTGCGCTTCAGGATTGAAGATGGAAGTCTGGTGACCCTGTAGTAATTTTGAGGAGGAGTGTGTTTGAACCTCCACCTGTGGCCTTCCTGAATGGTGGTGATCGTCCAATGGTCTTGAATATGATCTATCCAAATTTGAGCGAATAGCCTCAGCCTCGCTCCTACTATTGCGGGCTGGGCGGTCGTCGTGGCATCAAAAGGACTTTGGTTGGTCCCCGGGGGTTGTGCCTTTAGCCTTCTGTAATCTGACAAAGGATGGCTGTGTACCCCGCCAGTTCCGCTTGAACTCCTTGCCTGGTCTGTATGATCTTGCATCCCGGTACCTCTCGGGCAGATGGCGTCTGAAGGGGGGTTTTTTTGCTTGGGCCTCCTATCCGACGGGATAAGGCCCGATTTTCCTCCCGTGACCTTAGAAATTGCCGAGTCCAGTTTGGGGCAGAAAAGGTTGATACCGTCGTAGGGGATCCTACACCAGCTGGACTTAGAAGTTGTGTCCGCCACCCAGGGCTTTAACCATAGTGCTCTTCGAGCGGTCACGGAGGACAACATTGCTCTCGCTGAGGACCTGATTACATCCACCGCTGCTTCTGCTACAAAGTCCCCTGCCAGGTTAAGTTCGTGTAGGGCGGATATGATCTTTTCTTGATCTGCCGCCTCCAGTAGCAGTTTCTCTGTGTTGGTGGCCCAGCATGAGATGGCTCTACCTACTGCTGCCAAAGTGATCGCTGGCCTGCAAGCTCCCCCTGCCGCTGAATATGTCTTTTTAAGGTCGAGGTCTATCTTGCGGTCCATCACGTCCTTAAATGTTACTGCGTCTTCTATTGGCAGGGTTACGTGGCGTGCTAATCGCATAAGTGAGGAATCCACTACCGGGGCCGAAATGAGGGGGCTCACCGATGTTTCCTTCAGCGGGTAGAGCTTATTTAGCCTGTTGTTTAACCCTGATTTTTTATCTGGTTTCTGCCACTCGTCTTTTATGAGTTCATCGAGTTCCTCGATGAACGGGAATGTTTCCGGGTCCTTCTTGAGGTTTGGAAAATATTTTCTTAGCTTCGGGGGAGATTCCCCCTGCTCCTCCCATCCAATCGCCTCCTTTACCGATTTTGCGAACGGTTCTATGAACGCAAAATCAAAGGCCGTGGGTGGTAACACTTCCTCTGGGGAATCCTCCTGTTCTTGCTGGGAATAGGAGGTAGAGGCTGAATTAGCAGGTCCGACCGGCTCGTAGGCTGCTACTTGCATGATTGATTCCTTCACTGATTCCCTTATTATATTAGATGCCTCTCTTGCATCGGATTCCTTGTCACGGGTTGCCTCCTCCAAACAGGCTTGGCATGCTAATTTGCCTGGTAGGGCTTGCGCTCCGCAAACCCAACAGGTGTTAGGCGCTGGACGTGTATGTCCTCCGTCGCGCTGTGGGTGAGCAGAAGATGAGCTTCTGTGGTGAGAGGATCTTGAACGACTCCTATGGGAGTGTGAATGCCTTGAGGGGGAGCGCTCTTTTCTTTTAGAATGCGATGACCCCGATGATCTGCCGGAACTGCCAGAGCAAGAATGGCGTTAGTGGCAATGCTCTCTTTTCTCCTCTTCTTACTTACCTAGTCAGGTGCCCCCTTACCTTGTAGTTCGCGGCTGGTCTGCTGGAGCAGCGGCCTCCATAGGAAAAGTAAGGTATACCTGAGAGGGTGAAAGGTGTGTGTTGTTTTTTTTTTAAATAAAAATACATTGCAGAGTGAGCAGCAGGTGCTGGTATCAAGAGACAGAGAAGTAGAGTACTGCTTACCAGAGACTGAGGACAATAGGCCAGCAGGACAGCGTTTTTGGAGAGAAAAAACCAGGATGGAGAGTGTTGTTTGCAGCATGTCATTTGCAAAAGGCACAGAGCGCCTTTTAAACTTGCCGCCGTCGCAGGAGTGATGACGTCACTGCTGCGCATGCGCCGTAGCGCTCTGCGACGCTCGGCGCCATTTTGGAAGTTGGCAGCTAAGGGAATAGCGCTGATGTCACTTCCTGAGCGCCTGAGGGAGTACTGTGCGGCCGCCATGATGGAGGAGGCAGCCCCGCTGAGGCACTACAAGGCCCAGCGCGGCCGCAAAAGGGAAAATTTAAGACCCAAGATGTGAAGGTGAAATAGCAGACATTAAGCTTTAGTAAACAATAAAGAGGATGGTAAGAGTAAAGAAAAAACAGGATGACCACTGCATACCATATAAGACCTGTTTAAGATCTGTCAGGCATCTTCCATGTTCTTTTTTAGCCCCTGAGACCACCAGAGTGGGGCTTCCCTTCGTTTTAGCTCATTTAGAGACTGTACAGATAGGGCTTCCAGCTAGGAGAGGCTGAACCTAGTGGGGCGAAGTGGTAAGGGGGGGTCCCATATTCTAACCGATCCTTTCCTAGATCAAAACGATCGACTATCAGGTGAGGAAAAAAAAGGAGAATGCAACGGTGGACTCCTCTTCGAATCTTATAGCTAACCAGTCCTATCAGGTTGTGGAGGCGGAGTCACAACCCAATGTGTGTGCTGCCATGGTGCGTCAGGAAATAGTGTTTTTGGTAATCGGATTCAGTAAAGATTTTTTTTTTTCTTTTAAGCAGAAGTAAGAGGTCCAGTGGGTAGCAAATGTTCTTTAAAGTGGAGGGCCACCCTAAAATAAAAAAAAAAAGCATTAATATTCTTAAAACGGTTTTATTTTTTTTACCTTACCAGAAATCCCTGTTGCTAGGCAGTCTTCCTAATCTGCCTCCTTCCTACTCCACGGTGATCTTTGGTCTTCTCTCCTCCGCGTTGTCTTCTGGGTAATGGGGGCACGCTGTGTTCTGGGAACTGTGTATTCCCTAACACAACGCCTCACGCATGTGCGGTAGGAAACGGGCAGTGAATCCCTTAGTGAGGATGGCAGCGCCGAGGGACATGTCGGCCTCAGCGGGCGACATCGCGGGAAAGGCAAGTCTCCTTATTTAAAGTCAGCAGCTACTTTTTTTTTTTTTTAGCTGCTGACTTTTAAAAAAAAAAACATTTTTACCGCTGAAATACCACTTTAAAGGTAAACATCCAGGCATCAAAATAAAGTACAGAACCCCAAAAATGAAAACAGAGAATTTAATAAAAACTAAAATTTCTTACAAGATCAAAGATTTAAAATCTATTCACAACTGGAATACATTTACATTACAATTGGTGCAAGTATTAAACAATGATAATCATTTCTGAACTTGCATAAAGTATAACTAAAAAGGCAAAAAACTTTATTTTTGGATAGAGCAGAGTGAGATTAGAACCCCTGTCAGTTTTTATTGCTCTCTGTGTCTTAGTTAGGGATATTTCCCCCTCTCTATTATCATTGAAAGTAAAAGAAAATCCCAAATTTTGGGTCGTCCCCAGAAAAGTAATAGAGGGGAATTTTCTAATGGGGAACCCAAGCATTCCCTTAACTGCTTGCCAAACAGCCGCCGTCATACCCCAGCAGGTTGGCACAGCTGCGTGAATCGCCGTAGGTATCTATTGGCCGCTATTAGGGCGTGCCAGAGCTGATGCACGTGGCCAGGTGCCGCGATGTCCGCTGGCGACCCGCGATCGCTCCTCAGAGAACGAGGGATCTGTCGATGCAAACAGATCCCCGCTCTGTGAGGAAAGTAGACAGATCTCTCTACTCCAAGTGAGTCGTCATGTCTCCTCTCCCCCCCCAGGTTAGAAACACCGCACCCCTTGATCGCCCCCCCTAGTGTTAACCCCTTCCCTGCCAGTGACATGTATACAGCAATTAGTGGCTATTTTTAGCACTGATCGCTGTATAAAGGACAGTGGTCCCCCAAAAAAAAAAAAAAAGTGTCCGATCTGTCCACCACAATCCCGCTAAAAATTGCTGATCACCACCATTACTAGTTAAAAAAAAAAAAAAATAGTAATGCCTGCCTTAAATCTATTCCCTATTTTGTAGACGCTATAATTTTTGCGCAAATCAATATACGCTTATTGCGATTTTATTTACCAAAAATATATAGAAAAATACATATTGGCCTAAACTGAAGTAAAATAAAACAATTTTTTTTTTTCAAAAATTGTCGCTTTTATTTTTGTTTATAGCGTAAAAAAAAAAAAAAAACCACAGGAGGTGATCAAATACCACCAAAAGAAATCTCTATTTGTGGGGGGGAAAAAAGATTTTTGGGTACAATGTCACAATGCCGTATTGCAAAAAATGGCCTGGTCAGAAAGGGGGTAAATCCTCTGGGGCTGAAGTGGTTAATTTGCAGGGATTTCCTCTTACTTCCTGTTTTGCTATAGGACAGGAAGTAATGGTAATTCTCCTCAGGAGGAGACAGATGGTGAAACAAAAATATGACAGAGCCTATAACCCTCTTTTACTCCAAAAATCCAAAATGAAAAAAAAAAATAAAAGTTCTACTTTAACCGATTCCCGACGATATATGTCAGCAGAATGGCACGGACAGGCAGGAGGGCGTATATACAAGTCCCTCCTTAATGGCGTCCGTGCCGCCGGGAGCGGCACGCTCCCGCGCCAGTCGGGACCCCCGTGAGGCCAGTCGCGGGTGCCATGGACTCGATCGCCGCAGGGACACCCGCGATCGTCTCACGGGAAGGCTGAATAGGGAGATGCGGAAATAGACAGCATCTCCCCGTTCTGCCTAGCAACGCCGATCTCTGCTTCCTGTGATTGGAGCAGAGATCAGCAATCACTAGCTGAAAGCCACGCCCCCCCCACAGTAAGAAACACACCCCTAGGCATACTTAACCCCTACACTGCCACCCACTGGTTAACCCCTTCACTGCCAGTGTCATTTATACAGGAATCAATGCATTTAAATAGCATTGATTGCTGTATAAATGACAATGGTCCCAAAAATGTGTCAAAAATGTCCGATGTGTCCGCCATAATGTCGCAGTCACAATAAAAATAGCTGATCGCCGCCATTACTAATAAAAAAAAATTATTAATAAAAATGCTATAAAACTATCCCCTATCTTGTAAACGCTATAACTTCTGCGCAAACCAATCAATATCGCTTATTGCGATTTTTTTTTACCAAAAATATGTAGAAGAATACGTATCGGCCTAAACTGAGGAAAAAATATGTTTTTTTATATATTTTTGGGGGATATTTATTATAACAAAAAATAAAAAAAATGCGTTCTTTTTTTTATAGCGCAAAAAATAAAAACCGCAGGGGCGATCAAATACCACCAAAAGAAAGCTCTATTTGTGGGAAAAAAAGGACATCAATTTTGTTTGGGAGCCATGCCGCACCACTGTCAGTTAAAGCGACGCAGTGCCGAATCGCAAAAAGGGGCCTGGTCCTTTGGCTGCAAATTGGTCCGGTCTGAAAGTGGATAAATACTCTACAAAGCGGTTCCCTGCAGCATACAGAGAGGTGCATTTGATCTCTCGGTTTCCTCCTTTGTGTCCTTCAGTTGCAGAGAAAGTTTTCCCTCTCCTTGCAGTTTAGACACTGGGGCATAATGCCAATCCCACTGTATGAATTGTGGGAGATGGGGGCAGCCATTAGGACAGGGTGGATTTGATTTAAATAAAGTCAATTTAAATCACTAGTAAAAAGGCTGGATTCAAATCATAATTTTTTTAAAGAGCAAATGTCACGCAGAGGCTCCTCCTCTGACCCGCTGGTGACTCACCGACAGTCCCATTCATAGGACGGCTGGTGATGCGGCAGCAGCAGGTGAGTGGATGCCCGCTAACAAAAATGCAGGTTTCCCATTTAGAATAACAGCCGTCAGGTTAGTAAAAGAGCGATTTCAGAACCGAGTTAATCATACAGTTTGTAGTGTACATAATTTGCAAAAAAATGGGATAAAGGAATATTCCTGAACTTTGTTTTATCTCGTGGTTTACTGTGAAATTGTGTGTATGTTATCTCAATATGCTGGGTAGATGCCAGTCTGGAGGAGTGGCTGTTCCTAGGCTTTTCCTACCTAGATAACGCCCACTTGTAATGCTGAGCCTCCGTGATTGAAGAACTGCAATCCAATGTGTGAAAGGGGTGAGCCAGGAACAGTCAGAGGGAATAGAGAATGTTGGACGTACTCCATCCAGGAAAAGGAGGCAGGCTATAGCCGACTTGCTGCAGTTTCTAATGCACAAGCTGAGAAGCTCACAGTGTGCAGTGAAATCCGAGTAATTTCAGGACATGGGAGGAGCCTGTACAACTGTGCAAGACTGAATAAAAGGCCGGAGTTCAGCTTTAACCCCTTCCCGCCGAGCATACGAGGGTATACGGGGATGATGCCCGCAGCTGCAGACATCATCCCGGTACCGTTTTTTTAGAGCGGGCAATCGGCTATCCAGGGATAACAACCGATGCGACTAAAAGCCGCTCAGCTGTTATTCCGGAGGAGCGAGCGGGCAGGGACGTTCCCCCCGCGCCGCTCTGAACGGAGACCCGATCGACGATACACCACTTCCGGGCAGCTAGGGACAGACTGACTGGCTTTTACTCGGCTGCCAATGGCAGCGGTTTAAAAAAAAAAAAAAAAAAAAAAAAAAAAACCCCGATCCCTCCATAAAGAGTACCTGTCACCACCTATTACTGTCACAAGGGATGTTTACATTGTTTACAAGTGATCAAAAATGCTTTTTTATTTTTTAAAAACACAATTTAATAATATCTAAAAAAATAATAAACAAGAAAAAAAAAAATGTTTAACAAAAGAAACATTTCTCGTGCAACAAAGAAAACGCATATGGAACGCAACGCCTGCATATGTAAACGGTGTTCAAATCACACATGTGAGGTATCACCACGATCGTCAGAGCGAGAGCAATAATTCTAGACCTCCTCTAACTCAAACCTGGTAACCGTTAAAAAAAAAATAAAAAAAAAATTGAAAGCGTCGCCTATGGAGATTTTTTTTTTTTTTAGGTACCGTAGTTTTCCACCATTCCACGAGGGCGTGCAATTATAAAGCATGACACATTTGGTATCCATTTACCTCGGCGTAACATCATCTTTCACATTATACAAAAAAATTGGGTTAACTTTAATGTTTCGTTTTTTATTTAAATTTGTGAAAATGTCCCTTTTCTCAAAAAGTTGCGTTTAAAAACACCGCTGCACAAGTACCGTGTGACGTAAAATATTGCAACCACCGCTATTT
Organism: Lithobates sylvaticus; assembly: GCA_028564925.1. Taxonomy (NCBI): domain Eukaryota; kingdom Metazoa; phylum Chordata; class Amphibia; order Anura; family Ranidae; genus Lithobates; species Lithobates sylvaticus. The sequence continues at coordinate 57,766,993 of CM053038.1, forward strand.
TATTCTGTAAATTCTCTGCTAAAAAAAAAAATTTATATATATATATATATATATATATATATATATATATATATATATATATATATATATATATATATATATATATATATATATATATATATATATATATATATATATATATATATATATATATATATAATGTTTGTGGGGCTAATTTTCTAGCAAAAAAATACGGATTTTAACTTGTAAACACCAAAATTTCAGAAAGTCAGTCATGAAAGGGATGAAAAGGGAAATCTTCCAATAGGGAGACCTGTTCTGGTAACTAAAAGGGAAATTCCCTTTATTTTGTAGAAATTGTCCATCAATTCCTTTTGTGGTTCAGCAACTGGGTTAACGGAAAAACTCTCCAAAAGGGAACACAGATAGTAAAAAAAAAAAATAAAAAAAACACACACTACAGTAAAAACCCCTCTTTACTCTTATCTTACAGTTTAAAAAAAAAAAAAAAAAAAAAAAGTTTTCTGTACATATAATTTCAATTATTCCAACTGTGAAACATTTTAAACTCTGATCTTTTTCTGTAATTTTTTTTCATATAACATTCTGATCATCATTTATGCAAAGATTTTTTTTTTTTACTCTTATTAACAAATTAAGTTTTTTTTTTTCTTAAATAGTTTAAAAACAATTCTGTTATTTACATGTTTGTATTACAGCGATCAGTCCAGTCGTCTCCAGACCAGTCATTGTGAAGGCATTCGTGTCTCTCTCTCTTTGGTAAAGGTTTCAGTGGAATTTAGTCAAAGAATCGATACTGCATGTAGGTCTCGTCTGAGGAGCTGTAGCCAAACTTTTCATAAAAGGAAACATTTTTGGGCTTGCACTCCAGTGTAACTTTGTAACAGTCAAGCTTTTTACTTAGTAGTGTAAGCACAGATACTAACCTGTGGGGGGGAAAACAAAAGAATCAAGTATTAGTGATTCATTTAATGCGTTTGCTTTTTTGTTTCATCCATTTTTAGATTAATGCGTTTGTTAACCTAAAATAAATAAAAATGGATCCTGGCCCGAATAACAGCACAGTGCTTGTACTGTGTAATTTGGCCCCCCTGTATCATCTGACATACCTGGCTGATCCTGCCTGGTTCTGCCCTCCCCCCTCTAAACTGACCACGGTTTATCATGGCTGCTGAGCCCTGAAAACCCCTCCCTGCCAGCGTGAGCGGCTCTTCTCCCCGCCACGCTATTCAGCTGTATGCAACATGTATCCCCTCCAGATTATGCAGGCATTAAACTGAAGTGTTTTTGTTTTTTTTAATAAATGAAAAGGCTAAATACAGGTTTTCCACTGTTGCTGTGTGGTCATGTGACTTTTTTTAACTCACCTCTAAATACCTGTTGCTAGGGGGTCCTTTCGTAGTCTGCCTCCTTCAGCGACTGGGCTCCTGACGTCACTTCCGTTGGCGCAGGAAGGGAGATGAGCTCTGTCCCCTCCCTCTTGTCAATCATCTGGGACACGTCACAGGTCCCAGATGATTGCGCGGTCAATCACGGCACCGCTCACGCATGCGCAGTGGGTGCCCGGCTGTGAAGCCAGAGCAGGGGGCGCCCACAGTTACAATGCCGGCGCCACCGAGCAGGACTTCGATCCCCCGCATCGCTGGACCCTGGGACAGGCAAGTGTCCAATTATTAAAAGTCAGCAGCTGCAGTATTTGTAGCGGCTGAATTTTTTTAAGTGGAACCCCGCTTTAATGCCTGCATAATCCAGAGGAGATACCAGTAAAGTCACAATGTGATTTTATAAACACTTTAAGATTGTTTTCTGAGAATCAAAACAGCTTAAGAGAACCTGTCACAGCTTAACCTATGCAAGAATCTGTATGTTTAGGACTCGTTCACACCAGCCTGCAGAAGAAAGCAGTCCATTTTCTTGTGTGGGCCGTTGTCTGTTGTACGGGCAGTACAATACAGACACCAGCCTGCACTTTCCACACTGTGACAGCGCTGGGCCAGTTATCAAGCACCAGTGCTGTCACACAAGAGAAAGGGGAATCATATCCTCCTCCAGATCCAGAAATATCAGGTATTTTCTTCATGTCAGGTGAGGATTTACTGCTGGAGAGGGGGGCATTAAAGTGAAATAAACTTTTTTGGTGGGGGTGAGCTTTTGCCAAATTCTACAATTATGCTGGCACACACCTACCTCCTTCTGAAATGTCCTCTAGCAATGAGTCTTTCAAACAACTGACACCCACCAGCTCTGCTTCAGATTATCTTAGGACCTGTGGTAATCTTCAGTGGACGGCCACTGATGATGTAACTGCTGTGCACGAGCACAGGAAGTACAAACTCCAGGGCAACCGGCCCTTTCCCGGCATTTAATGGATACCATGAATAAGCCGACTATGCAGGTCTCTCCTGCCACAAGTCCCTAGCTCCTAGGTATTGAAGGTTCCATTCCGCTTTAAAGCCCTGCCTGGATGCTTTTTTTTTTTTTTTAATTAAATATTTGGATTTTTTTTTTTTCCCTTTCTTTTTTTTTTTTTTATTTATTTATTTTTTTTTTTTTATGTATGATGCTGGTAATAAATTTTGTTACTTTTTTTGCATAAATATTCTTAAAGCAGTTCTTCACCCTAGGAACATAAATTAAAAGTCAGCAGCTACAAATACTGTGGGACACTTACCTGTTCAAGGATCCAGTGCCGTCCTCACCCAAGCCAGTTCTTGACTGGTCTACAGGCCCCCCCGCGTTGGCAAGTTGTCTGTGGGCAGTGACTCCTTGCAGCTTCAAAGCCATCTGCCCACTGTGCATGTGCGAGCCATGGAGTGCTTTGTGAATAGTCCCACAGCCTTCAGGGACCTGTGATGTCTCAGTGGTTGGGGGGGTGGGATTATGGGAAAACTTCCAGCGGATTTGCCACAACATTCCAGCCAGAAGTGGAAGAGGGTACCTGACAAAACCGAGTACCTGCCCCACCCTCCACCCCAAACTAAGGATGCATTAAGGTGAAAAAACATCGAGTGTTTACAACCCCTTTAAGGCCCCTTTCACACTTGTGCGACTTCAGTCGTTAATATACTGCGATTTTGCCACGATTGCGAGGAATGCCTGTGTAAGTGGCATCAAAATCGGACCAAAGTAGTGCAGGGACTACTTTAAAGTCGGAACGACTTGAAGTCGTACTAATATGAATGGATGTCATTGGAAATCATGGGGGAACGACTTGTCATGCTACTTTGCAGTCCCAAATCGTGGGACAAGTCGTATAAGTGTAAAAAGGGGCCTAATGTGCATTTAATCTGTTTGTAAACTTTTTTTTTTTATACTTGTGATTCCAGTTAAAAATGTTTGTACCATTCGACTTTTTGTATTGGTGGATCATTTGGCTGTGCCTCATCTACTAACCATGTTCATATTTTAGGTATAAAAGAATAAAATAAAAAAAAACACATACCAGCATAAACAAAATGTGTGACAGGATGGCAATAGACTGTTACTTACAATTTTCCAAGCTGTTTGCCTCGACATTCATCGCTCACGACCACCTCTTCTATCCGACCTCTCTGCAGGAAAAAATAAAATAAAAAATAGGATTAGAAGGGAACGAAAAAAAAAAAAAAAAAAATATATAAAATACAAGGCTTAGGTTATATCTTTGGCCATGGTTAGAAGTATACACTATGTAGAAAATAATTCAAGTCTAATAATTAAAAAAGTACAATCAACACACCTTAAAAAAAGAAGTACAGCCAAAGCTCGTTTGGCTGTACTTCTCCTTTGGATCACAGGAATGCAGTACGTTCTGCACTGCTGTGACCCACCCACATGCCTGAATCGGCACCCGGCTCAGCCTCTCAGCAAGCCGCAGAGTTCCAGCTCTCTGCTCAAGGAACTCTGAGAACCGAGCGATTGGCATCGCTTGATCGCTCGGTTCTCAGTCTCTATGTAGACTGGACAATGATCTTAAAGTGGAACTTCACTGAAAAAGTGAAGTCCCGCTGGTTCGCTCCCTCAAGCCTGCAACTAGAGTTACTTGTTTTCCCCCCTACCACAAAAAAAAAAAAAAAAAAAAAAAAAAAAAAAAACCTGTATTGATTTTTAAATCAGTATTTGCTTTTACTTTCACAATCCTTGCCTAGGTGAGGATGATGTCCCTTTCCTTGTCCCCTCCGGGGGGACATGTCGCATGTCCCACGAGGCTGCAGGACCAGTCACAAAGCACTATGTAAGCTTGTGCATTGCAATAGGGAGCCGGCTGTAGTTCTTCAGCAAGCCACAGCGGGCTCTTGTATCCAAGATGGTGGCTTGGGAAACCAGTGTGGTAAGAAAAACTGGCTGCAGAAAGACATCGCTGGATCCCAGGCACTGGTAAGTGCTGGATTTTTTTTTTTTTTTTTATTGAAATTTAGAAACATACAACGAAACAGAAAACACAAACAGCCATGTGCACATAAATACACAGTATGCAAGGCACATAGGTATATGGAAATAAATGCTGACCAAGTTACATTTCTATTGTTTTCAAAGTATACTTCAATCTAAGGCGCTTTTGGTTATCTATACATTCAAAATCAGACAATCTGGACATTCAGCTTAGTTATTTGCATTACATTAGGTGTTATCAATCTTACTAAGATATAGCAGTGCCTATCAAGTAGCCTATCTTTAGCGCCCTAGAGTATATCTCTTTTGGTCACTGTATTTATGCATATGTGTATAATATTAATTATATACCCCCCCCCCCCCCCCAGCCAGCCGGTAGCTGGGAAGTGGTGAATTCGGACTTCCTCTCCCAACCTAGCAGGAGAGGAGCTTTACCAGTGTGCAACACAAAACAAAACAAAAAAGAAAAGAGAAAACTATATACAACCTACTTTGTAAAAGACCTCCGCAGGCCTAAAGTGCTTTTATATGTTACCATCTCTCAAGAATATTAAAGTGAGCGGGAAGTGAAGCGTCAATTTTGTTGTGAATTATTGCCTCTATTTCGTCTCCTTTTCAATCTATGCATAATGACATGTTCAAAAGTACCGCACAGAAATTACATCTATATATTGTTTGAGGTATTCCTCCCACCCAGAATTCTGTTGTGAACCAAACTAAATGGTTCTAGTCTCGGTGTGTCTAACCATGGATCCCATATGTTTTCGAATTTATGGGGGCTTCCTCTGTGCTTATATGTGAGCTGTTCTCTGATAAGAGAATCATTTACAGATTGTAACCATTCCTTATGTGTAGGGGGGGCTGTGGATATCCATTTCCTGGTAAGTGCTGGATTTTTAAAAGTCAGCAACTACAGTTTTTGTAGCTGCTGAATTTTAAAAAAGAAACTGAAGTTAATCTTTGAAAAGGTAAATGGGATGTCAATGTAATATGTTTGCAAGACAAGTATTGGCAAATCCCTCTCATGCTCGGTCCCACAGAGGGAAAAATACTAACACTGGAGCACTCAGAATCTGGTACAGCTGGGCATGGTAGTCACTCAGCTTCTAACTTCAGATTGTTCAATTAAGCTGTAAGCTGATTGGGTTCTATGCATAGCTGCACCAGATTTTGCATGCTCCAGTAATCATAAATCCTCCCAACAGTGTCTGCCGATAGTCACTGATCTCATGCTAGGTCATACAGTGTCTGCTGAGTCACTGATCTCATGCTAGGTCATACAGTGTCTGCTGATAGTCACTGATCTCATGCTAGGTCATACAGTGTCTGCTGAGTCACTGATCTCATGCTAGGTCATACAGTGTCTGCTGATAGTCACTGATCTCATGCTAGGTCATACAGTGTCTGCTGAGAGTCACTGATCTCATGCTAGGTCATTCAGTGTCTGCTGAGTCACTGATCTCATGCTAGGTCATACAGTGTCCGCTGAGTCACTGATCTCATGCTAGGTCATACAGTGTCTGCTGAGAGTCACTGAGCAGGAAGAACCACCGTCCATCCCTCAGCTTGAATCTCATTTTCCCAAGATCTTCTGGCAGCAAGCAATGCCAGGGGATATGCAATTACTGCTAGATCAAGAGATACCTTTTTGTACACTTTCAAAGCACCATACTGGATAGGTTTTACAATAAAATTTGGATAAACCCCCACCCTTTTATAGTTGGACAATTTCTATTATGGGATCCTCAGACAAAGGACTGGCCACCATGCAGGCCCCTCCCAATGAAAGCAGAGATATACAGTTAAAAGTGTTACTAAACCCAGGAGCCTGAATTCACTATATCCGGTCTCCCACAGTACACAAGCAAGCTGCCAAATACCTCTCCTCAGCAGTGTGCGTGATAGATATAGATATATATATATATATATACATACACACACACATATACACACACACACACACACACATACACACACACACAGTCTTATGACTTCTATAAGTGTCTGGTTAAAGCTTGTAGGAAGAGTTTTCTACTCCGACTGTCCTATGGAGGCTGCAGGACCCCTGACCCTCTGTCTGGACAGTGCTGATTGGCCTTGTGCTGATCACATACACCAATAAAATAAAAAATTGAATTCGGATAAACTCTTAGGAACAAAGAACACAGAGGAGAGATGGGTTTGCTTTAAGAGCATATTAAATAAGGGCATTAGCCAACCCATCCCATTAGGAAATACATTTAAAAGAGCAAATAAAACTCCAATGTAAAAATGCATATAAAAAGCAAAGGAGAAGGCCTTCAAAAATACAAGGCTGAGGGATCATTATCAGCATTCAAACTTTGCAAAGAATGCAACTAGGGGTGCAACGGATCAAAAAACTCACGGATCGGATCGATCCTCGGATCAGGAGTCACGGATCGGATCATTTTCGGATCAGCAAATAATAATTGAATTTGCAAAAACCTGTGAAAATTACGCCACCATATAGTCCCCACTGTAATATCCACATCCTCTCCCCACTGTAATATTGGCTGGGTATCGCAGAGTATTGGCTGGGCATCGCAGAGTATTGGCTGGGCATCGCAGAGTATTGGCTGGGTATCGCAGAGTAATGCAGAGTATTGCAGAGTATTGCAGAGTATTGCAGAGTATTGCAGAGTATCGCAGAGTATCGCAGAGTATCGCAGAGTATCGCAGCGTAATGCAGCGTAATGCAGAGTATCGCAGCGTAATGCAGAGTATCGCAGCGTAATGCAGAGTATCGCAGCGTAATGCAGAGTATCGCAGCGTAATGCAGAGTATCGCAGCGTAATGCAGAGTATCGCAGCGTAATGCAGAGTATCGCAGCGTAATGCAGAGTATCCGCAGCGTAATGCAGAGTATCCGCAGAGTAATGCAGAGTATCCGCAGAGTAATGCAGAGTATCCGCAGAGTAATGCAGAGTATCCGCAGAGTAATGCAGAGTATCCTCAGAGTAATGCAGGGTATCCGCAGAGTATATGCAGGGTATCCGCAGAGTATATGCAGGGTAATGCAGAGTATATGCAGGGTAATGCAGAGTATATGCAGGGTAATGCAGAGTATATGCAGAGTATATGCAGGGTAATGCAGAGTATATGCAGGGTAATGCAGAGTATATGCAGGGTAATGCAGAGTAATGCAGAGTATATGCAGGGTAATGCAGAGTATATGCAGGGTAATGCAGAGTATATGCAGGGTAATGCAGAGTATATGCAGGGTAATGCAGAGTATATGCAGGGTAATTCAGGGTAATGCAGGATATTGGCTGGGTAATGCAGGGTTTACAAGTGATCGCTCCGTCATTTGACGGAGCGATCACATTAAAAACAGTGGCCGGGTGTACCAAGATGGCCGCCGCTCCGGAGCTAGGCCGAAGCCGCGGCCTTTCCTAAGGCCGCCGGGTGTACAAAGATGGCCGCCGTCGCTCCGGAGCTAGGCCGAAGCCGCGGCCTTTCCTAAGGCCGAGGCCGCGGAGCGCTCCGCGGATCGCGGGGTGTGCCGATCCGAACGGGGTGGCCCGTTCGGATCACGGATCGGCGACGATCCGTTGCACCCCTAAATGCAACAAATGCAAAGGTGCAATTAGGGCAGCTAAGCTAGAACACAAAAGACACATAGCAGAGGAGAGGAAAAACAAAATTTCCAAGAATTTCTTTAAGTACATAAACAGTAAAAGAGGGAGGACAGGGGGGGGGGGGGCTTCAGTAACCAAAACTGCAGTGTTTTTCCTCATGACACCTCACAGGAAGCACCCTCATGGCTAACAGAGGACAGAACTAGGAATAGACTTTAAAAAATTAAACATAAAATAAGTCACCGGGACCAGATCGCTTGCACCCGAGGGTCCTTAGGGAACTCAGTCAAGTAATTGCCAGACCATTGTTCCTAATTTTTACCGACGGTATACTGACTGGAAAGGTGCCAGCTGATTAGCTTTTCTCCAATGTAGCACCAATATTTGAAAAAGGGCCCAAAATACTGTGTATAAAAATGGCTGCAGTTCCTAAAATTTGTACTTGATATTTATGTTCAACCCCTTGAATTAAAGCTGAAAGTCGGCACCTCAAATTAATTTGGATGGTTTTGTGTTAAATTTTATTCTGGTGGCATACAGAGCCAAAAGTATGAAAATTGTGCTAAAATATAAATGGACCCAACTGTAAATCAATAGTGAGCACCAGTGCCTCTCATTTACATCACTAGTGAGCAGTCTTGTACACCCCAAGTGCATTTGTTTCACTTGGTACCACTTACTCAACCAAACCCAAAAGGACATTTTTAAAGAAGCTCACTGGCTGGCAAGGCAGAACTCCCTCAATTGACACCCCCAAAGCAACCCAGAGGTGTGGCTATACTGTATAGAAACAGGTGCCAAACCATAGATGAATGAGTCTAAGATATTTTTAAATTATTCATATATTGATCATATAAAAACAGCCAACGTGTTTCAGTCAATAAGGCTCCTTTCACACTGGGGCGGGAGCCGTGGCGACGGTAAAGCATCGCTATATTTAGCGCTGCTTTACCGTCGTTTTATCCGCGGTATTCGGCCGCTCGCGGGATGGTTTTACCCCCCCGCGAGCAGCCAAAAAAGGGTTAAAATCCCACGCAAAGCGCCGCCGTAGCGGTGCTTTGTGGCGGTATTGCCGCAGTGTCCCATTGAAATCAATGGGTAGGAGCGGTATAGGAGTGGTGAATACAACGCTCCTATACCGCTCCAAAGATGCTGCTAGCAGGACTTTTTTTTACCATCCTGCTAGCGCACCGCTCCAGTGTGAAAGCCCGCTGGCTTTTACACTGGAGTGAATGGGGCCGGTTTTTTCAGGCGGTGTACAGGCGCTATTTTTAGCGCTGTACCGCCTGAAAACCGCCCCAGTGTGAAAGGGGCCTAACACTCACCCTTCATTAGGGCTTAAATCAGCAAAAGGACTCAAAGGAAACTAGAACCAAATGGATCTATATTTTGGATCTGCAATGGTGTCATCAACTGTGATCATGACATTTAAGTCCTATCCTATTATTTAAGATGATGCCCACCAAACACGTTGGATGCTTTTATATTATCAACTTACAAAAAAGTAAAAGGATCCCAAGCTCTTTCACCTTTTGCTTTGGTGCCAGTTTCTGTATAGCCACACTTTGGGTGGCTGAAAAGTTGAGCAGGTAGGCTGCATTGTCTTTATGTATTTTAAGGATTAGCATTCAATTTTGACCGACCTGAATCTTCAAAAAAACAGAACTAGGAAATGCAGCTTCATAGAGATGCACAGAGCTCTTCTCCAAGCAATATAAAGACCTTTTTTTCAGAAAACTGGCCACATACCTTTGAACACCCATGTATAAATTTATGTTCTACAATTAAGGTTGCCGTAGCTACGATCTGTCCGAGATTCAAATCTTCCACCACGATCACAAAGTAGTCCCCCGTTTTCTTCATGTGGTCAAATTTTTCTAGCAATGAAAAAAAAAAAAGACAATTAATGTGGTTCCCCTGTGATAATCTGGATTACAGCCAAGGGCAGGTTATTGGTCCTAATAGAGAATCTATATTTGGGGATATATTTTGAGGAACAGACTGATAGTTTGGGAATAAAAGAGAGGAACAGAGATGCAGTCACTGTGTGGCATTACTACGCAGGAAACACAGCTGGTATATGTAAGGAAATTGGGCTGTAGTATGTATGTAAAAAAACAAAAAAACACTAATAAATTAAATTACTAATAATATAAAATTACATTGCTGACATTTGTTCAAAAAATAAAAATTTTGGGCTTTTTTTTTTTTTGGTCTAGGTGCGATATATTAAAACCTTCATGGACCCCTCAGCCTGGAGAAGAGGTGAAGATGAAGAGGACCCTGCAGTGTTATGTTCCTGACCTGAAGACTTTGGAAAAGTATTAAAAGGTGGGAATCAAGATTGGATTTGAATTTGAGAGGGGGAAGCCAGGAGTTTTTTTTTTTTTGCAAGATTTTTATTATTTCCAAAAAATCCAGGAAAATAATATTTAAAAAAAATAAAATAAAATGAACAAAAATTGCGGTGTTTTGCCTCATCACAATATCAGTATAAATTGTATGCAACCATTGAAGATTGGTATCCAATAAATACAAAATCCCACACTTTAAAGCTGCCATCATTAACATGTAAAATTATATATATATATATCTCTCTCAGATATATATATATATATATATATATATATATATATATATATATATATATATATATATATATATATATATATATATATATATATATATATATATATATATATATATATATATATATATATAAAAAAATAAAAAAATAAATAAACTAGGTAATGACCACCTGATTTTTCAGCTACCTGAACTGGGAAAATACATTTTGCATCATTTGCACCATTGCTGCATTATGCTTTTCTTCTCACTTATAGGTTTCTGCTCTTTGCCTGGAGTTCAGTTTTACTTAACCGAAAAGATGCATGGCTTGCATTTCAGTTGCCGATATCCACAAGTATCTTAGTTGTTAAAAGATCGCACTTACTGATGAAATCCTCCGCTGACACATCTCCTACTTTTGTCAGTTGTCCTAGTACCTTGTAAAATCCTGAAATAAAAAGAAAAATTTATAAACATACTAAATGGACTATGCTCATTACCGCCTGTACTCTTTTACCAAATAGTTTGCCAAATAAACCACCAATGGGCTTCCATACTTGAACATAGAATGTAGGGATGCATTTTCAAATAAGACTTATTAGGCCTCTTGCCCATGGGCACCCAAAAATGCCACATTTGTAGGCATTCTGCCATTTTATTTTTTACTGATCTAAATATCTTTATTTTTTTAGAACACACACACACACACACACACACACACACTGCTTTGCACAAGTATTCACCCCCACCCCCACCCTCCCCTTGGCATTGTTCTTGTATTGTTGCCTCACAACCTGGAATTAACATGGATTGGTTGAGGATTTGCATCAATTTAATTTACAGAACATGCCCACAACTTTGAAGATTTTTTTTTTTTTTTTTATTGTGAAGCAAAACAAATAGGACAAAATAACAGAAAGTCAATGTGCATAACTATTCACCTCCCCTAAAGCCAATAGAGACACATTTTTTTGCAGCGATCACGGCTCCAAGTCGCTTTGGATAAGTCTCTGAGCTTACCACATCTTACCACTGGGATTTTTGCCCATTCCTCCTTGCAAAACTGCTCCAGCTCCTTCGAGTTGGATGGTTTGCGCTTGTGAACAGCAATCTTTAAGTCTGACCACAGATTTTCTATTGGGTTGAGGTCTGGGCTTTGACTAGGCCATCCCAACACATTTACATGTTTCCCCTTAAACCACTCAAGTGTTGCTTTAGCAGTGTGTTTGGGGTCATTGTCCTGCTGGAAGGTGAACCTCCGTCCTAGCCTCGAATCACACACAGAGTGGTACAGGTTTTGCTCAAGAATATTCCTGTATTTAGCACCATCCATCTTTCCCTCAACTCTGACCAGTTTCCCAGTCCTGAAAAACATCCCCACAGCATGATGCTGCCACCACCATGTTCCACTGTGGGGATGGTGTTCTTTGGGTGATGTGATGGGTTTGCGCGAGACATAGCGCTTTCTTTGATGTCTCATCAGACCAGAGCACCTTCCTCCATACATTTTGGGAGTCTCCCACATGCCTTTTTTCAAATTCAAAACGCGCCATTTTGTTTTTTTGCTGACAGTAATGGATTTCTTCTGGCCACTCTGCCATAAAGCCCAACTCTATGGAGCGTGCGGCTTATTGTCGTCCTATGTACAGATACTTCAGTCTCTGCTGTGGAACTGTGCAGCTCCTCCAGGGTTACCTTAGGTCTCTGTGCTGCCTCTCTGATTAATGCCCTCCTTGCCCGGTCCGTGAGTTTTGGTGTGCGGCCATCTATGCGCAGGTTTGCTGTTGTGCCATGTTCTTTACATTTGGTTATGATTTGATGGAGCCCCTAGGGATCAAAGATTTGGATATTTTTTTTTTTTAATATATAACCTAACCCTGACTTGTACTTCCCAACAACATTGTCCCTTGGAGAGTTCCTTTGTCTTCATAGCAGTGTTTGGTTAGTGGTGCCTCTTGCTTAGGGGTTGCAGCCTCTGGGGCCTTTCAAAAAAGGTGTGTATATGTAATGACAGATCATGTGACACTTAGATTGCACACAGGTGGACATCATTTCACTAATTAGGTGACTTCTGAAGGTAATTGGTTGCACCTGAGATTTTTATTGGTTTCATAACAAAGGGGGTGAATACATACACACACATGCCAATTATAGTTTTATACAAGCAGACTAAGGACATGGATTACTGGAACCATGTCTTATGGTCTGATGAGACCAAGATAAACTTATTTGGTTCAGATGGTGACAAGCGTGTGTGGCGGCAACCAGGTGAGGAGTACAAAGACAAGTGTGTCTTACCTACAGTCAAGCATGGTGGTGGGAGTGTCATGGTCTGGGGCTGCATGAGTGCTGCCGGCACTGGGGAGCTACAGTTCATTGAGGGAACCATGAATGCCAACATGTACTGTGACATACTGAAGCTGCGCATGATCCCTTCCCTTTGGAGGAGACTGGGCCGCAGGGCAGTATTCCAACATGATAACGACCACAAACACACCTCCAAGATGACCACTGCCTTGCTAAAGAAGCTGAGGGTAAAGGTGATGGACTGGCCAAGCATGTCTCCAGACCTAAACCCTATTGAGCATCTGTGGGGCATCCTCAAAACGGAAGGTGGAGGAGTGCAAGGTCTCTAACATCCACCAGCTCTGTGATGTCATCATGGAGGAGTGGAAGAGGACTCCAGTGGCAACCTGTGAAGCTCTGGTGAACTCCATGCCCAAAAGGGTTAAGGCAGTGCTGGAAAATAATGGTGGCCACACAAAATATTGACACTTTGGGCCCAATTTGGACATTTTCACTTAGGGGTGTACTCACTTTTGTTGTGGTTTAGACATTAATGGCTGTGTGTTGAGTTATTTTGAGGAGACAGCAAATTTACACTGTTATACAAGCTGTACACTCACTACTTTACATTGTAGCAAAGTGTCATTTCTTCAGTGTTGTCACATGAAAAGATAGAATAAAATGATTACAAAAATGTGAGGGGTGTACTGACTTTTGTGAGATACTGTAGATATAGATCAGAAAAAATAAATTACAAAAGTCTGCGTTGCTGGACAGTAGTTTATGTGTGAATACATGAAAATACGTGCATTTATGCAAGTACGTGTGCAAGACAAAGCCCAAGAAAATAATTTTTATGCATTTTTGCTCAAAAACGCATGAATGTGAACATTTACTATACAGCTCACCTTCACATTCTTACTCAGGAGCTTTCTGTCAGGGATGCGATTTTCATTCATCAGTACCCTGTGCAAATACCCTTACCATCATTTGTTGAAGGGATATTTGATCAAAAGACAGGAAGCCGTCTTGCATTGAACATGCTTGTTTGAGGCGATTGTAGCCATATTAGTGCAACAAAGCATGTTACTGCTCACACCACGGTTCCAGCCTTTTAGGTCAGTATGACCCGTTTTTGTGTATGTGTTGGAATAGTTCCTAAATAACTACAGTGCCTTGAGAAAGTATTCACACATTTTGAAATTTTATATCCCTAATAACAAGCTGGAGAACGCATTTTAAGTACTATCCAATAGGGCGCGTGAACAGATAATATGCGTGGGCTGAAGTAGCAGGGATATGGATAGAAGAATTAAATCTATACAGGACATAGTAGTATGCATTACGGAAAAGCAGGAGAAGGTTCTGTCATCTGGATGTCTATGTCTTCAGGTATCTACCAGTGCGAATTCGCTCAGGAATTTCGTGTGGGAGTGGTTGGTGGCACAGAGCAAGCCTATCCAGACTGGGGTCAACTACAGTATCAAAATCCCCTAGCCATATAGCCGGTACAGTTGGGAATTGTGACATGAATGCCAATCCCTCTGTCAGGATATTAAATTGACATGGAAGTGGTACATAGTAAGCCAACAGTATAATTTCTAGAACGTTCAGCGTAGCGTGTAGAAATAGGAACCTGCTCTGTGGATCAGATCGCAGTGTCAAAAAGGGAGAACTGAGTGGTTTTAGCAATCAGTATTGCAACAACCCTGGAAGTTGCAGTATAAGGGGCCCGATATATCCATCCTATTGCAGTTGTTCCGTAAGGTGGGTCTCCACCAGCACCGAGACATCTGCACACTGTGCCTTAAGGCTGTGCTTAGGTTTGGCCCAGAGGCCACGGACATTCCACGTTAGACATTTTATAGTAGCCATGGTAATAAACATTGGTTATTGGCACCTAACCCGACCCACAGCGGCAGGTAACAAAATGGGACAGTAGCATCACTACTCGCGTGTGGGGGGCATTGTGTAAGTAGTCTTGACTGGTAACAACAGAATACACTGGCATGAATTGTATAGGCAAGGAGATTGTACAATCATATTGGGAGCCCGAGTCATGCTTGCATGTGCATCAATACATATTTACTCTTCTTCAATCTAGCCTGGGATTGCAATGTAAATGACCAAAAACAAAAAAAACTTTAAGCATACTTGAACACATACACTGGCCTGGCTGGGCGAAAACCGACTGGTGCAGTTCCCAGTAGTTAAACAGGTGTACCCAGTCAGGCCAGGGAAACAATACTTGAGTTACTTCAAAAACAGTCCAATTAAACAAAAAAAAAGAGCTGGTAGTGCTCCCATAGCAACAGTCGCTGTAGAATTAACAGCAGTACAATGAGCACGAGCCCCTACATAGGGTGTAGAAAATGGGCAGGATGGGTATAGCAGGATAAAGGTGAGTGTACCCATTTGGCAGACATCAGAGCCTGGAGCAACTTGAGAGATAGTTAAAATGCTATGGCTGAAAAAAAAAAAAAAAAAAAAAACACGGGAAATACCGTCCATACCTTTGTCTTTTCTACTGCTGGTTTTATAGTAGGGGGAGGGAGAAGGGAATGGGAGAGGGGTACGTGAGCACATAGAAGATGGTGCACGTAAAAAGCAGTAGGCAAGGGGTGAGTCAATGGGTTAGAATCATGACACATAATACCTTTTGTGGGTGGTAGTTCTTGTGGGTAAGGTGGTTCATCACCCATCCAGCACACTCTCTTTACTCACATCCCTGAGAACGATGACGATAAATGTTCCGAATTTGAGTTTGCCATTCACGCAGGGACCTGGTCAGGTGCATCCCGGTCCTCCAGCCAGGCAAAAGTCAAAGTAGGCCTTCTCTTCTCCCACGACCTGTAGTCTAGCTGGGAACAACATAGCGTAGGAGATGTGATGAATCCGGAGTTATCTTTTGGCCTCTGTAAAGAGCGCCCTCTTTTTCTGGACCTCCGAAGAAATATCTGGGAACACCATTATCTTACCGTTGCTGAAGTCCCGGTCTCTGGAATTCAGAAATTTTGCGATGAAGGTACGCAGAGGCGTGCCTTGTGGTGGTGGTCTGGCTACCAATCGATGGGCCCTCTCTACCACAAAGGATGTAGAGAATGCAGGCCTACCAAAAGTGGAGATGAGCAAATTCTCGAGGAACAACAGAGGATCTGAGCCTTCCACACCCTCAGGCAGCCCCACAAATCTAAGGTTACACCTACTGAGCCTATTCTCCATGTCATCTTGTTTGGATAGCACTACATTCAGTTGGTGCTGGAGCCTCTCAGTGGTAACCTGCAATGGCGGCAGCTTGTCCTCCACATGGCTGATGCGGGCCTCCGTCTCCATAACACGTTCGCTTCTGCATGTCCTGCCGAATCAAGAATACATCCATCTTCACCTCCTCGATCTAACTTGTCAGTGTGCTCTTGCAGTCCAATATCGCCTCCAGTACTTTAGCTGTATCAGCTGCAACAGAGTCTGTGGAGGACAACGTGGTGGTGCCATTTTCCCCCAGGGTCTCCTTCTCCTTGAGCCGGTATATATCCAGCTTTGCAATCGTGTCAGTCACCTTTTTCGGTGGAGACATGGGGTAGTAAGCTAGGGGAAGATCCAGGCAGTGTAAGGTGGGCAGAAAAGTTAAGGATAGCCACAGGATAGA